>QLTV01000261.1:181540-194061 GCA_003457575.1 Thermophis baileyi
CTTGACCAAACAATGTAAACTAATTCCATTTTTAGAAATGTAATTAGTTTTATTAGATCACTATTGACAGAGGTTTACTGAATAGAGACATATCAGAAGTCTGGTGAACATAGATTCATACTAGTTTTCTTTTCAAGTAGAAGAGGCTGAAAGGTACTTCAGTTTATTAAATCTCCTTTCCCACCATCACTTTTACTGTTTCGCAGACAAGAGAAATGGGAAGTGGCTTAGTCAGGAATACTCCCACATGTCCTGTCCTTCCTCTATCTTCTGAAAAAAAACTGGGAGGACACTGAATGGCCATCAGTGTGAACTGGAGAAAGCTTCTAGGGTCCTCATTCCAGAGGGTTTATTAAAGGAATTGAATTTTAAACGAATTTCCACACTTTTTCGTGGTGGTTTCATTGACTTTTTCGAAGTTGCACCCCTGAAACAAGCCTATGTCATTCCACCCAGTAGTGGGTTCTCCTTACCTTTGCTACCGGTTGGGGAACGGGAGCGTGGGCGCGCAATGCTTCTGCGCATGAACAGAGTGTTTTTTGATGACGTCTGGGCGGGTGGGCGGAGCCTCCTGCCACCGCTGTTACCGGTTCGCTGTACCGGGTCAAACCGGTAGAAACCCACCACTGATTCCACCACAAAACAGTAACTAAGCTCAAACCCCAAACCTATTTCCCTCTCCCTCTTAAAAAAACCCAAAAAACTAGGAATTTGGTTGGCAGGGCTGCCTTCATTTCCATACTTTTACCGAAATAATTGAACAAATGTATCTAGGGATTCACCAGGAATTGAGTTCACCTTCTGATGCAATAGAGGTACATAGGTGAAAACTCATGGAAACCACAAGAGCTTGATCAAGGAGAGATTCAACCTGGAAATAAGGAGAAATTTTATGTCAGTGAGAACAGCAATCAACCAATGGAACAGAAGTTGCCTTCACAAGTTGTGGGTGCTCCATCACCGGAGGCTTTCCAGAAGAGACTGGACTGCCATTTGTCAGAAATGGTGTAGGGTCTCCTCTCCTGCTTGGGTGGGGGGGGTTGGACTACATGACCTACAAGGTCCCTTCCAACTCGGTTAATCTGTTAAATCTGATCTGAGTGGCTTCAGAGTCAAGAAGCAAATAAAAACATCGTGGAGAAGGAAGAATTACCCTTGGAAAGTTTGAAATGAATATCTTGGTCATTTTTTTCCCTCTAAGACTTCATCATTCATTTCAGTCTATGATTTTGCATCTGCCATGATTTCCTCCAATCAAAATTAAACAATATTAGCCCTTGTCATGTTTGTTTGTTTGTTTTTTGGATTAAATTTGAATCCTGGCATTTTTTGTTTGTTTGTTTGTTTAGAAGGATTCTGCTCCTTCACTGTCCCAAATTCTTTTGCAAGAGACCATTCCTTTTAACTGTTTCTTTACATATCCAATACTGCTGATGTTATTTCTTCTCATCCTCATACGATGTCCTTTTTTCTTCTTCTTCTAAAACCAATGAGCAAACAGAAGTTACTCAAGAGTTCAGATACCTGGTGCAAAATATAATGTACCCTTTTTGTAGATGAAATTAGCTATTAGTTGTCAATTCCTCTGGATATTAATGTCATAATTATGTAGGTTCAGATGGACATATGAGAAACCAACATTGTTTTATATTTGCCATTAATTCATATTTATATTTTGCAAAAGTTTAACACCCCCCCCCCAAATAAAAGACCCTACAGGAACTCCTCCTTAACAGACAACGAAGAGAATAATAAATGAAGCAACATTGTCTTTCCATACATTGCAGGACTATCAGAAAAGCTCAGGAGGATCTTCAGCCAACACAACATATGTGCCCACTTCAATTCCAAGAATACACCAAGGCAGAAGCTTGTCCACCCCAAGGATAAAACCCCCAGACACAAACTGAGCAATGTGGTATATGCAGTACAATGCAGTGAGCCATGGGCAGATCTGTACATTGGGGAAACAAAACAGCCACTTCATAAACGCATGGCACAACAAAGGACCCATCAGGACTAGATTCAGCAGTCCACCTACATTTAAAAGACAAAGGCAACTCTTTTCAAGACAGCAAAGTCCACATTTTGGACAGAGAGGACTGCTGGTTTGAAAGAGGGGTCAAACAGGACACCTTTGTCCAAATTGAACAGCCCTCTCTCAACAGAGAAGGAGGGATACGACATCATCTGTCTCCAGTCTACAACACAGTCCTCTCAACAATTCCAAGAAGGCTCCACACCCATTTGCACCACTCAGGTGACCCTGATGACATAGATAAAACTCCAGGTAGCCTTACCTACTCATTAAAAGAATTCAAATGACCAACTGTCTGCAAAGAGTATAAATCCTTTCATTCCCCACCATCCAGTCAGAGCTGCAGAAGCTTCTTGGATGAGAAGCAGTGGTGGGTTGCTACCGGTTCGGACCGGTTCGCGCGAGCCGGTGGCGGAATTATGGCCCCGTTCGCTGAACTGGTAGCGATAGCTGGCTTGCCACAGCCCTGAACTGGTTCTCCAGTTGCCGCTGCTGGAAAGCAGCTAGCAACGAACCCTCTGCACATGCGCAAAGGCTTCTGCGCATGCGCAGAGGGTCAGTATCTGGATGTCACTTCCGACGCGACACGCACACTTCTGAACTGGTAGGGAAGGTAAGAGAAACCCACCCCTGATGAGAAGTGAAATGTTTCCAAAGAAAAACCAGAAAGTCCAGTTGCCTCTTGAAAAGCAACTTTGGGACAATGACTAAGAATCTCCATAGACACCTAAACCACAAGATGACCTAAACCACCTAAACCACAAGACACAATTCTGTCTTTACTTCATGAGCTCTTTACTGATACTACACATAACCATGTCCAAAAATTGTTGCAAGATTTCATTTTAACTAGAAATGCTTTCTTATTCATAAGATTGGCATAGAAATACCTAAGGAATGGGCATTCATAAGAAATGAATTGTGTCCCATCATGACAAGGCCTCTACTTAAAACAGCAATTATCAACCAAAAGTCTGGTCCCAGTTGTGGTTATAAGTCAAGAACAGTCTCATCCAGATGCGTCCATCTTGTTTATTAAAAAAATGTCTACTAGATTTCAATGCACTTCTGGATTTCATCTCATATTTATACAAGTCCCAGCAGGATTTATGCAAATCCAGCATGACTTTCGCTTCCTATTTAAACTCTCATTCACCTTCTTCGGGCTCATCTCAAAACTCATTCCTCTAAACTTCTTCACAATGACACCCCACTTCTTAATTCTCATCATGCTGGCTGCCTTCTCCAAAGGTCTGTAATTTGGTCCACAATAAGCTTTTTCTAGCACTCAAGGACGTTTCATATCTTAACTATGGCTCTTACTTTAGAACCGTTCTCCAATTGTGCTTTCTCTTTTCTCATTAGGTAGCCTCTCCCAGGTGGTTCTGACCCAATCAGACTCAGTGGTGAAGAAACCAGGAGAATCCCATAAATTGACTTGTGCTGTCACTGGATTCAATGTTAACAGCTACAGCATGTATTGGATCAGACAGAAACCTGGCCAAGGACTAGAATGGCTTGTTTACTACTACTCATCTAGTGACAACTCTTATTCACCAACAATTCAAGGACGTTTTACTGCCTCTAATGACAGTTCCAACTTCTATCTGCAAATGAACAACCTAAAAGGAGAAGACACGGCTGTCTATTACTGTGCAAGAGACACAGTGAAATAGATTGTAAGGGATCTCATGCAAAAACATTTCCTTCTGCTATTGAAATGTCTTAAGAGGGGACACCAGAGAAGCACAGAATTAGCTTCTGGAACAAAATCACTGAGGCAGAGAAGGGATGCAATGAAAAGACAAAACAAATATACCCCCAAAGATATTATTACTCCTTATTTAGTGTGGTTAAACATTTTGACCTATTGGTTTGTAACTAGTTTGTTGTGGTTTCCTGCATGTTCTTCTTCTTCCAGGGCCAGATGACATCTTAAAATGTCTTCCCTTCCCTCTTCAGTGATTCGTTTCAGAAGGATTCCTGGGATTTTTTCCATGAGAAGCCACATTTTTCATTAAATGTTTCGGTTTCTATGGAATTTCCTCACCTGCTGTTCCCCTCCCCCCCCCAATTAAGCTCCATGCTAGACAGAGCAAAGTGTAAACTAATGGCAGGCAGTGCAAATTATAGCTCTCTTTTAGAAATATAAAACCAAAAAGTCACCTAAACAAGGAAAATCTTGGAAGTCAGATTCTGCTGTGCTTCCCATCCTTCTTATACCCCAATGAATCAGGGGGGGTATTTGTCACAACTGTTTCCTTATATATGAGGAGCTATTCTCATCCATAGAATAAGTTTCAGTTCCCTTTCCCATTGTGACAGTTTTTGTGGAGTTCTGTGAAAGTCACTTTTGAATTGACATTTTCATTGCTTCTTCTTTGCAAACTGTACTCATTTCTAGATCAAGTGACTCCACCAGCATCTAGTTGTTGTCAGATCTTCAGTCTAGGCCAGATTAGGAAGTCAAAGCCATGTAGAGCAATATTGGTTTTATTAGAAAGATATAGCAATAGAGTCTTTCAAATCTCAATGCACTTGCCCTGCCCTCCTTTTATCTTTGAGAGAATGGGGGGAGTTGGTTGCCTTTGATGTTTTCTCAGGTGGCAGTTCTGACCCAGACTCACGTTTATTTTCTCTGACTCTTCTCCCGGTAATGGCTCTTCCTCTTGTACCTCAAGACCATTTCCTTGACCCTCTGCAGTTGGATTACTATAAAGTACTTGTCAGGGTTCCAAATAGCATCTGAACTTAAATCAGAGTCCGAGGCAAAGTATTCCTCAAAGTTCCAATTTATTAACAGAGCCATGTTGGCACATCTGGGAGAAACCCAAATCTGAAGCTCCAGGGTTTCTCCACCCAGTTGAAAGTTCAAGCCCTTGTCCCCACACCCCCAAGTCCATCACATTAACCAATCTTCAACTGCCAACTTGGCAGCATCCACCCATCTCCTTCCGTGCAGGTGCAGGAGTGCGAAGACAAAGGATGACCTTGACTATCTAGAAGGAATTTGTTATGGCTACATACAGACAGCCCTCATGCAATTTCCCCTCCAAAATTCCCACAGCAAAGAATACATATTAAAATGGAATAAAGTGTGGCAGGCCAAAGGCCCCAAATAAAATGGTTTCGGCCTGACAGTACTCTGCCTAGGAAAGCCCTTGAAGTCTATTTCTAATCTGCAATCGCTCCAAAATGTAAAGGGCATTATAAAGCTTCCGATCTGTGAGTTGCACTGACTCCCACTTCAAAGTGCTGGTTAACTGACCAAATGTTCTTTGAGTTGTTTCCGGTGAAGTGGGTGCTTCTACATGTGACAACAATGACTTACTACCAAAATTACGGTCCAAATTGTGGTCATAAGTTGAAGACTGTCTGCATTCAGGTACACTCCATCTTATTTGTAAAAATATATATACTCTACTAGATTTCTATACACTCCTGGACTTCATGTCCTATTTATACAGTTCTCAGCAGGATTTATGCAAATCCAGCAAGACTTTCACTTCCTATTTAAACTCTCATTCTCCTTCTTCAGGTTCAACTCAAGGTGCAAATCTCAACCCTCCAAACTTCTTCACAATGACACCCCACTCATTAATTCTCATCATGCTGGCTGCCTTCTCCAAAAGTCTGTAATTTGCTCCATACTAAGCTTTTTCTAGCACTCAAGGACATTTCATATCTTTACTATGGCTCTTACTTTCTAACCATTATCCAATTGTGCTTCATGTTTTTTCATTAGGTGGCCTCTCCCAGGTGGTTCTGACCCAGTCAGACCCAGTGGTGAAGAAACCAGGAGAATCCCATAAACTGACTTGCGCTGCCACTGGATTCAACGTTAACAGCTACAACATGTATTGGATCAGACAGAGACCTGGCCAAGGACTGGAATGGCTTGTTTACTACTATTCATCTAGTGACAACTCTTATTCACCAACAATCCAAGGCCGGTTTACAGCCTCCAAGGACAGTTCCAACTTCTATCTGCAAATGAACAACCTAAAAGCTGAGGACACCGCTGTCTATTACTGTGCAAGAGACACAGTGAAATAGATCTTAAGGGATCCCATGCAAAAACCTTTCCTGAAAAGTGTTTTGAGAGGGGACACCCGAGAACCACAAAATGAGTTGTCTAAGCATCTGGAACAAAATCATTCAGGCAGAGAAGAGATGGAAATGAAAAGACAAAACAAATATACCCCAAAATAAATTATTACAACCAAACTATGTTTGGTTGAACAGCATTCATTTATTGGTTTCCAGCTAGTTTGTTGTGGTTTCCAGCAGGTTCTTCCTCTTCCAGGGCCAGATGACATCTCAAAATATCTTCCCTTTCCTCTTCAAGGATTCATTTCAGAAAGATTCCTGGGATTTTTCCCATGACAAACCATATTTTCCATTAAATGTTTTGAATTGTATGGAATTTCCTCTCCTGCTGTTTCCCCCTCCCCCCAAAAATCTAGCTCCATTTTAAGAAGGTCTGCTAGACAGAGCAAAGTATAAACTAATGACAGGCAGAGTGAATTATAGCTCTCTTTTAGAAATATAAAAACAAAAAGTCAGCTAAAATAGGAAAATCTTGGAAGTCAGATTTTGCTGTGTTTCCTATCCTTCTTATACCCCAATGTAGCAGGGGGGTATTTGTCTCAATTGTTTCCTAAATATGAGGAGCAACTCTCCTCCTTAGAATAGGTTTCAGCTCCCTTTCCCATTGTGACAGTTTTTGTGGAGTTCTGTGAAAGTCACTTTTGAATTGACATTTTCATTGCTACTTCTTTGCAAACTGTACTCATTTCTGGATCAATTGACTCCATCAGCAACTAGTTATTGTCAGATCTTCAGATCAACAGATTAACAGAGTTGGAAGGGACCTTGTAGGTCATCTAGTCCAACCTGCCACCCAAGCAGGAGACATTACACAATTTCTGACAAATGGCAATCCAATCTCTTCTTGAAAGTCTCCAGTGATGAGGCTCCCACAACTTCTGAAGGCAAGCTGTTTCATTGCTTTATTGTTCTCACTGTCAGAAAATTTCTCCTTATTTCTAGGTTGAATCTCTCCTTGATCAGTTTCCATCCATTATTCCTTGTCTGGCCTTCAGGTGCCTTGGAGAATAGCTTGACACCCCCCCCCTCTGTGGCAGCCCCTCAAATATTGGAAGATGCTATCATGTCTCCCGTGGTCCTTCTCTTCACTAGACTAGCCATGCCCAGTTCCTGTAACCGTTCTTCATATGTTTTAGTCTCCAGTCCCCTAATCATCCTGGTTGCTCTTCTCAGCACTTTTTCTAGAGTCTCAATATCTTTTTTATACTGTGGTGACCAAAACTTCAGTCTAGGCCAGATTAGGAAGTCAAAGCCATGTAGAGCAATATTGTTTTTATTAGAAAGATATAGCAATAGAGTCTTTCAAATCTCAATGCACTTGCCCCGTCCTCCTTTTATCTTTGAGAGAATGGGGGGAGTGGGTTGCCTTTGATGTTTTCTCAGGTGACACTTCTGGCCTAGACTCACATTTATTTTCTCTGACTCTTCTCCCGGTAATGGCTCTTCCTCTTGTACCTCAAGACCATTTCCTTGACCCTCTGCAGTTGGATTACTATAAAGTACTCTGCCTAGGACAGCCCTTGAAGTCTATTTCTAATCTGCATTGCTCCAGAATGTAAAGGAATGGACACTTTGGACATTATAAAGCTTCTGATCTCTGAGTTGCACTGAATCCCACTTCAAAGTGCTGGTTAACTGATCAAATGTTCTTTGAGTTGTTTCCGGTGAAGTGGGTGCTTCTACATGTGACAACAATGACTTACTAAATTACAGTCCAAATTGTGGTCATAAGTTGAAGACTGTCTGCATTCAGGTACACTCCATCTTATTTGTAAAAAAATATATACTCTACTAGATTTCTATACACTCCTGTCCTATTTATACAGTTCTCAGCAGGATTTATGCAAATCCAGCAAGACTTTCACTTCCTATTTAAACTCTCATTCACCTTTTTCAGGCTCATCTCTAGGTGCAAAACTCATTCCCTCCAAACTTCTTCACAATGGCACCCCACTTTTTGATTCTCATCATGCTGGCTGCCTTCTTGAAAGGTTTGTAGCTTGCAGCATGTTAAGCATTTTCCACACTCAAGGGAAATTTCATCTTTTAACCATGGCTCCTATTTTCTAACTATTATCCAATTGTCTTTGGCTTTTTTTATTAGGTGGTCTCTCCCAGATTGTCCTGACCCAATCAGATCCAGTGCTGAAGAAACCAGGAGAAGCCCATAAACTGACTTGCGCTGTAAGTGGATTCGACATTAACAGTTATTACATGGGCTGGATCAGACAGAAAACTGGCCAAGGACTGGAATGGCTTGTTTACTACTATTCATCTAATATCAAGTATTATTCACCAACTATCCAAGGACGGTTTACTGCCTCCAAAGACAATTCCGACTTTTATTTACAAATGAACAACCTAAAAGTTGAAGACACAGCTGTTTATTACTGTGCAAGAGACACAGTGAAATAGATCTTAAGGGATCTCATGCAAAAACCTTTCCTTTTACTACTGAAATGTCTCAAGAGGGGACAGCAGAGAACCACAAAATCAGTTATGTACCATCTGGAACAAAATCACCCAGGCAGAGAAGAGATGGAAATGAAAAGGCAAAACAAAAATACCCCCAAAGATATTATTACTCCATATTTAGTGTCTTTAACTTAGTGGTGTTTCTACTAACTTGGTGTGGTCTCCTCCTCCTCCTCCTCCTCCTCCTCCTCCTCCTCCTCCTCCTCCTCCTCCTCCTCCTCCTCCTCTTCTTCTTCTTCTTCTTCTTCTTCTTCTTCTTCTTCTTCTTCTTCTTCCTCTTCTTCTTCTTCTTCTTCTTCTTCTTCTTCTTCTTCTTCTTCTTCTTCTTCTTCTTCTTCTTCTTCTTCTTCTTCTCATTTGGACTTTTGTGGAGAAAAAATTTCTGAGATTTCTTCTATGAGAAGCCATATTCTTCATTAGATGTTTTGATTTCTATGAAATTTCCTCTCATGCTGTTTTTCCCAGGTCAAGTTCTATTTTGACAAGATTTTATTTTATTTATTTTATTTATTTATTTATTTGTTTGTTTGTTTGTTTGTCAAACATGTACAAGATAGCAGGTATAGGTATAAACATAAACATAATCAAGGTGAATACAGATAGATGAGGACAATAGGACAGTAGGACAGGGACGGTAGGCACGCTGGTGCGCTTATGCACGCCCCTTACAGACCTCTTAGGAATGGGGTGAGGTCGACAGTAGACAGTCTAAGATATACTGGACATAACCAATTATAAACCAAAGTCTGGCAGCCGTGAACTCTAGCTCTCTTTTCTCAATGTAGAAAAAAAAATGATAACATATGAGAATCTAGTAAGTCTGATCCTGCTGTACTTCCCATCCTCCTTACACGCAGTGAATCAGGCGGTAGTTGTCTGAATTGTCTCCCAATATTATCTGGCGATTCTGCTCCTCAAAATATGTTTCAGCTCCCTTTCGCATTCTAACAGGTTTTGTGTAATTCTGTCATAGTCACATTTACATGGATGTTTGCATTGTTCCTTCTTTGCAAACTGTTTTTATTTCAGGATCAAAAGACTCCATCAGCTTCTAGTTGTTGTCAGACCATCAAGAGCTGCGGTGTTGCAGTGGTTAGAGTGCAGTACTGCAGGCCACTTCTTCTGAATGCCGGCTGACTGCAATTTGGCAGTTCGAGTCTCACCAGGCTCAAGGTTGACTCAGCCTTCCATCCTTTTGAGGTCAGTAAAATGAGGACCCAGGTTGTTGGGGGCAATAGGCTGACTCTGTAAACTGTTTAGAGAGATCTGTAAAGCACTGTGAAGTGGTATATAAGTCTAAGTGCCATTGCTATTGCTATCAAGCTAGACCAGACTAGGAAACCAAAACTATGTAGAGCAAATCTGGGTTCTATTAGAAAACTATAACAAGAGAGTCTTTCAAGTCTCAATGCACTTGCACCAACCTCATTTTATCTTTTTGAGAATGAGGGAGGGTTTGTCTGAGGATTTTTCTCAGGTGACACTTCTGACCCAGACTCAGGTTTCTTTTCTCTGACTATTATTCTGGTAGTGGCTCTTCCTGCTTCCCCTCCAGACCATTTCCTTGGCCCTCTGCAGTTATATTACTGGAATTTACTCTGCCTGGGACAGCTCTTGAAGTCTATTGCTAATCTGCATTGTTCCAGAAGGTAGAGGGATGGGCAGTTTGGGCATTATAAAACTCCTGATGTCTGAGTTGCACTGACTCCCATGTCAACCCTGAAGATGACATATATGTAGCCATATTTTATTCTAGCTTTTGTCTATCCCTTTCCTAGCTTCTTTAGGCTTTATGCAAAGGAATTTAACGCTATTTCAGGTTCGCCACTCTCTAGCTGTTGAAAGGGGGGTTATAGAGATAAAGGGGGAATGTTATGTCTAGGTGGCCTTCTTTCCCGTGAGAACAGAGAAGATGCCTGCAGCTGGAGGAAGGTGGAGTTTGAAGTCACCGGACTGATGGACCGAGAACTGATTGGAGATTGTGACTCTGGGGGGAAGTTTCCAACGTTTGCTTTTTACTGGGTGTAATTCCGAAATCTAACCAGAGTCAGAATTACACCAAGTCCTTGCCAATTTGATATGTTCCTAATAAAAAGGCCAGGGTTGAAATTCACTTACCTTTCCCTACCAGCTCGCAAATGTGAGCGTTTGTGCCTCCTCCATGCATGCACAGAGCCTTCTGCGCATGCGCAGAGGGTAAAAAATGAGATGTGATGACCAGGGGTGGGTTCCACTTACCTTCCCTACCGGTTCACATCACGACAGAAGTGCGCGTTTTGTGAGCATGTGCTCGCTTCGCTCCCACGAGTGCCTACATCACATCGCAGAAATGACCCTCTCCATGTGCAAAGGGTTCTTTTGCCAGCCGCGGCGACCAGATAACCAGTTTGGGGGTGTGGACAGCCGGCCATCGTTGCCAGTTCGGTGAGCAGATGCAAATTTCCGCCACCGGTATGGGAGAACCAGTCCGAACCGGCAGCAACCCACCACTGGTGATGATGTCCGGCTTGGTGGACGGAGCCTCCTGCCACCGTCTCTACCGGATCGTGCGATGTGGATAGATCCGGCTGCATTTCACCACTGAAACAGACTTTAAAGAAAGATGAAGGCCTTGGATTTTATTTCAGGGGACATGTTACTTGGAAACTTAGTGTGAAGACACAGCTGTCTATTACTGTGCAGGAAACACAGTGAAATAGATCTTAAGGGATCTCATGCAAAAACCTTTCCTTTCACTACCGAAATGCTTCTGTAGGAGACAGCAGAGAATTACAAAATGAGTTGTAAGCCTCTGCAACAGAAATCACTCAGGCAGAGAAGAGATAGGAAATGAAAAGGCAAAACAAAAATACCACCAAAGATATTATTCCTCCACACTTAGTGTGGTTGAACATCTTTCACTCATTGGTTTCTAACTATTTTGCTGTGGTTTCCGAAAGGCCAAATGACATCTCAAAACATGCTTCTTTCCCTCTTCAGGGATTCAATGCAGAAAGATTCCTGAGATTTCTTCCACGAGAAGCCATATTCTTCATTAAATGTTTTGAATTGTATGGAATTTCCTTTCCCGCTGTTTTCCCCAATTCAAGTTCTATTTTGAGAAGATCTGCTAGATACCGCAAAGTATAAATTAAAGGCAGGCACCGTGAAAAAAAAAAAGCAGCTAAAATCATATAATGTTACAAGTCGGATTCAGCTGTACTTCCTATCTTTCTTATACCCTACTGCCGTGATGGTGAACCTATGGCATGCGAGGCGTTGCCCTATGTCAGCTCCAGCCCGCATGTGTGCGCTGGCCAGCTGATTTTCGGACTTCCGAAGGGCAGGCTTTCCTGAAGCCTGTGGACGGTGAAAAATGGCCCAACGGCCCAACCGGAAGTTCGGAAACGAACTTCCGGTTGGGCCGTTGGGTCCATTTTTTGCCATCCACAGGCTCCGGAGGCTTTCCTGAAGCCTGTGGAAGGCGAAAACGACCTCCACCCCCCCGCCCTCCGGAAGGCTGAAAATCAGCTGGAATCCGTTTTTCGCCATCCACAGGTTCCGGAGGCTTCAGTGAGAGTAGTAAGAAGTACATACCATTTTTTAGTAATAGTTTAGCCCCGCCCCTTTTGTGACATCACTTCCGCTCCCCCCTCCCTTGGCTTCCGCTAGTGTCCCGTTTGAGTTCCTTTTCCATGAGCTGCAGAAAGAGTTTGTCCTCTATTGACATGGCTAAGTCATTGTCCTCTTTGCTGGTCTGGAACACTGTTGCTCCTAGGACAGGGTTGTCTGTCGAGGTCGTGAAGTGTTCTTGGCATGGTTTCAAGTGGGATGCCCTGCCGTTGCTGAGTATGGTGATCGCAGAGACATTCACCTGGTATGGGACTTGCAACCGATCGATACAGACTACTCCTGAGAT
>QLTV01000262.1:22422-39152 GCA_003457575.1 Thermophis baileyi
AATGGTGGCCACACAAAATATTGACACTTTGGGCCCCATTTGGACATTATCACTAAGGGGTGTACTCACTTTTGTTGCCAGCAGTTTAGACATTAATGGCTGTGTGTTGCATTATTTTGAGGGGACAGCACATTTACACTGTTGTACAAGCTGTAAACTCAATACTTTACATTGTAGCCAAGTGTCATTTCTTCAGTGTTGTCACATGAAAAGATATACTTAAATATTTACAAAATGTGAGGGAGTGTACTCACTTCTGTGACATACTGTAATTTACTTGGACTTCAGTAAGGCATTTGATAAAGTAGACCACAATCTACTTGGTAAGCTAGAAAAATGTGGGATAAACAGCATCACCACCAGATGGATTCGTAACTGGCTGATCAACTGCACTCAACATGTAGTCCTTAATGGAACTGCACCTACATGGAGGAAAGTATGCAGTGGGGTAACCCAAGGCTCCTTCTTAGGCCCAGTACTCTTCAATATCTTCATAAACGATTTAGACAAGGGGATAGAAGGGGAACTCATCAAATTTACAGATGACATCAAGCTGGGAGGAATAGCCAACACCCCAGAAGATAGGCTGAAGATACAGAAGGATCTCAACAGACTTGAACACTGGGCCCTATTTAACAAAATGTAATTCAAGCGTGAGAAAAGTAAGGTTCTATACTTAGGCAAGAAAAAACAAATGTACAGGTACAGATTAGGTGAAACCTGGCTCAATAGTAGTAACTGCGAAAGGGATCTTGGAGTCCTAGTGGACAACCACTTAAATATGAGGCAGCAGTGTGCTGCAGCTGCCAAAAAAGCCAATACAGTCTTAGGCTGCATTAACAGAGGGATAGAATCAAGATCATGTGAAGTGTTGGTACCGCTTTATAATACCTTGGTCAGACCACACTTGGAATATTGCATCCAGTTTTGGTCGCCACAATATAAAAAGATGTTGAGACTCTAGAAAGAGTGAAGAAGAGCAACAAAGATGATTAGGGGACTGGAGGCTAAAACATATGAAGAAAGGTTGCAGGAATTGGGTATGTCTTATTTAATGAAAAGAAGGACTAGGGGTGACATGATAGCAGTGTTGCAATACTTGAGGGGCAGCCATAAAGAAGAGGGGGTCAACCTATTCTCCAAAGAACCAGAAGACAGGTCCAAGAAGCAATGGATGGAAACTAATCAAGGAGTGAAGCAACCTAGAACTGAGGAGAAATTTGCTGACAGAACAATTAACCACTGGAATGGCTTGCCTTCAGAAGTTGTGGGTGCTCCATCACTGGAGGTTTTTAAGAAGATATTGGACAACCATTTGTCTGAAATTTTATAGGTTTTCCTGCTTGAGCAGGTGGTTGGACTAGAAGACCTCCAAAGTCCCTTCCAACTCTGATATTGTGATTCTGTGATAAATTGATTAAAAAAAAACCTCAATAAAACTATAATAGCCCCTTATGATGGCAGTTTCTTGGCCTTCTCTTATAACTAGCAGGAACAGCTGCACACAGATATACATATTCCATAGGCTTTCTAGAGACCATCACATAATTATTTATATATATATATATATACAGTATTTATCACTAAACTGAAGGTACTGTATTACACTTTACATTTTGAAATGTTAAATTGCACACAAAATAACAACAACAGCTATTCAAAATTATTTTCTATACCTTTTCAGAAACCAGGATGACTACAAGAAATATTAAGTTATTAATATTAGTATTATTTCTATTATAATTAAAACCCCAAATTTCAAATTATGATTTGTCTTGGAAAGCCATCTTCCTTTCGAGTAACAGTGTGGCTGAAGAAAAAATTGATAGTAGTTGAAGAATTGATATTAGTACTTTAGCTTAAATAGTTCTACAGGATTAGAAGGTATACAACTATAACATAAAAACGGGTATGGGGGTGACACATTATATTTATTAGTAATACTAGTGGTGACGGTAGTGGTAGCAGTAGTAGTATAGGTATTCCTGTGACTTTTTTTTTCTTCCATACAATCCTGTCTGATTCTGAGAGAGTGCCTGGAGAAGTCTCTGCAATTTTCTTGGCAAGTTTTTGTCAGAAGTGGTTGTCAAGCACCGGGGAAATCAGGAGATTCAGGCAGTTCAAATGAGTATAAAGGTTTATTGCAAGCTTAAGCTCTCTGCAAGAATCTGAGCTACTAACTGTCAAGGGAAAATCGCCGGACTTAAGAATAGAAAGGAATTCAAGGTGGGCTAGACTTAGATCTCTTGTGGGCGAGCAAGGACTCCTGACTGATGATGCATTTGACCCCTCCCTCGGGCTCAGCTTAGTCATCTCCTACATCACCCATCCCTCCATCTTGGCCCCACTCCTCTTCCATGGGTTCTTCTATGCTGCTTTCCCCTTCTAGCATTTTGTCTTCAAAGTCTGAGTTCTCATGGGAACTTGGCAAGGGCGGCAAGGAAAGAGTCTCAAAGGAATCTTTCTCCCCCAACTCTGCAGGAGCTGGTGAGTAAGATGGTGGTTGCTGAACACACAAACATCATTAGAGGTTCCCTCCCCTTCCCAGGAATTGAAGGCCAGATGTGGAAGGCTCAACGTAAGCAAGTCTCCCCCCCCCCGGAGGAATACAGAGGGACTGGTTAACCTCTTCCTCAACAGGATCCTCAGGCGAAATTGGGTGGGGTGCTGGTAGCTTGGTTGGCCTTGGCTTCTCAGGGAAGCGCTGGTGGAACTGATGAACTAAATGAGGGGTATGAACATACTGTGCGTTCTCCAAGGAGCGATCTGCAACCGGGTAGCCTTTCCAATGAATCAAGTACTGGATGCCTTCGCCTCTTTTCCTATAGTCTAGGATTTCTTCTACCTCGTATTCTGGTTCTTCCTCTACTACCGTGTTTCCTGGAAAATAAGACCCGATCTTATATTTTTTGGGGGTCCAAAATAAGCAATAGTGCTTATTTTCGGCAAAACACAATTTCAGGGTGATCAGCCCAACTGGGCACCCCACCCCCCGACGTGCACACAAAAGGCAGCGAGCGCATGGGGGCCAACGTCTGGCAGCAGCTGCAGCCTGCTGGCCCCTTGGTGCACTCTGGTGCTGCGCAGCCTGCACAGCACAGGTGTGTTGATTACCTCTACAAGCAGCAGGCGGTGGCAGAGGCACGGGGGAGGCACGCAATCTGGATGTTCCGCACGGGCCGTGGGAAAGCCAAGTCGGTGGGCCAGAATGGCCGGCCGGCTGCGGGAGCCTCTTCACGTGGTGGCACCAGCAGCAGATGGAGGCAGAGGCGCAGGGGGAGGCACGCAATCTGGATGTGCCATGCGGGCTGCAGGCAAGCTGAGAGATGGTTGGAGTGGACAGGCTGCCGTGGGAGGGTTGTCTTCGTGTCTCTCGACTTACCTGCGGCCCGTATGGTGCGTCAGGATTGCCTGCCTTCCCCCCCGTGCCTCTGTGTGATGACCTGGGGCGTGGCACGAAGGCAACACAGCCAGAGAACCGGTATGAGTCCCTTTATTGGCACCAACTTTGCCCCCAACGTCCCGTTTACTCTCCGGCCTGGAGAAAAGCTCTCCCACAAACCTGCAGCAGCTTCTGGCCGCAGATACTCCAGTCCAAACGCTGTAAGCAGAATGACTGCAAATCAATCACTCCAGCAGGGCAAGATAATGAGTCCCAGAAGCGAAGAATTCACTGCAATAATTCCAGCAAGACAAGCACACAGAAGCACGACAATAATTCAAACAGTCAGGAGGAATGCCAGGAATGTAGGCCACAACTCTCAACACTATACGAATTCAGTGTTTGTTCCCGACAAAAGCCCCTCCCAACTGCCTCTCCTTTAAACTCCATCCCCAGGTGTGCCTTTTGAAGGGAATCGGGGCCCTTTCCTTCCTCATAAGCCATGCAACCCACGTTGCTCTCTTCTGCGTTCTTCCCTGCGTGCCCTAGGATGAGGAGGGGGTGGGCCTTGGTCTTCATCTGAACTGCCAATCATGCCTGGGCTTGAGGCCAATTATACCTCTTATTCCTCTGGATAAAAGTCCCCAAACTTGGAACACGGTGTGTGTGTGTGTGTGAGTGTGTGTGCGCGTGCTTGGCTGCCACCAGTTTGGGGAGGTGAGGAGCTTGTGGGGCACCGAATTGTCCCCACGTTGAGTTAGCCGGTACAACTTGTTCCGTCCCAACCCAGCTGTTCCAAGTCAGTCGCGCTCAGTGAGCAGCATCGAGCCAGACATGCCCACCTAGTCGCAGCGACCCGGCTACTGGCCCTTTGAAGGCAACCATAATGCTGATGCGGCCCTCAATGAAATTGAGTTTGACACCCCTGATCTAATAGGTCTGGAATTAATGGCAGTGGATAATGGTCACTTACTGTGACTGCATTTAAAAGCTTGTAATCATGGACCACTCTCAATGGGGGTTTCTCACCATTATTAGGCCCACTGGGGTCTTGCTTCTTGGGTACGAAGAAAGTGGGAGCCGAGGCAGGAGACTGGGAGGCTCTTATGAATCCGTTTTGCAAATTAGAGTAGAAATATAGTTTTAAAGTTTCTAATTCTGTCGTAGACATTTGGTATTGTCTCTTGGCGGGAATTTTGGCGACAGGGACCAGGTTTATGGTGCAATCACAGTCTTTGTGTGGAGGGAGATCCGAGGCTTCCTCCTCTCCGAACACATCAGTGAAGTCTGCGTATTTACTTGGCAGATTGGGAATCTCTGTGTGACACGTTACGGGGCGCTGGTGCGGGGCTTCAGAAGGCCAATCACAGTGAGAAAGGCATTCAGGATTTTCAACAGCAATAGGCCAGTCTTTCCACCTAATAGTGGGGTCATGGTGTTGTAACCAAGCAGTTCCCAGAACTAGTGGAAGATCGATGTTTTCAGCTACGATGAGGGTTAACTCTTCAGAATGCTGATTTGTTGTTTACTTCAAAGGCACTGTAAGAGTAATGGGGCCGGGGAGGTGGGGCTGACGTCGCAGCGATACGGTGCGGGTTCACAGGGCTCCATGAAAACCCACTGAATTCTGCCTGCCAGGAGGTCCCTCGGGACCCAAGTCACCCTGGAGGGGTGACAAAGATAGAGAGGACACTCCGTCGATCACAAGGAGACCGCAAACTCCTTGTTTGATCCGGAGGAAGCTCTCAAACCGGCAGGGAGAAAAAGACAGCCATTGCATGCCTGACCGAGGCTGTGACAGCCGACCGATGAAGCAACTATAAAAGATTGAAGAACAGTGTGGCTGATCTGGGTGAGTCTTTTTCAACTTCTGTTGAGGAACTTGCCCCCTTAATAATTTGTTTGGGTGAAAGTGGGACTCAAAGAGGAGGGGGTGGAATTGTTTGCTCTCCACCCCCCAAGAATAGTGGCGAGCAAGCTTGAGAGCTGTTTACAGATCCAGAAAAGGGAAAAGAGAACTGCCTGAGAGAGAAAAATAAGTTTAAAGCTGGGAAAATTGGACTGGTTATTTCAACAACAATATTAACTGAATTGAAAACTTTTTGGAATATGAAATTTTGACCCCTGGAACCCCTAAAAAGTTTTGGATTGGATAATATAAGTCAAAAAGAGAGAAAAAGGAGAGAAATACAGCAACAGTGACATCTACAGGTGGAGAAAGACATTTAGAAGTGAAAGTGAAATGAAGTGAACTGTCCTTTGAACGTCTGCTGTTGATTAGACTGCCTGCTACAAGTAACAGGCAAGTTATCTGCACCTGCAAACTGTTTACATTGGATAGCAGAAACAGAGAGTGGAAACATTGTAACTTTTTAAACATTGTAGCTCTCTGAACTTATATGGGTTCTAAACAGACTGAGTAAATTGAAACTGGGAAACAGCAGGGATTTACTTTCAGATCAAGTGGAAGACCTTTTTAGCTCTCCTTTTTGGTGATTTGCAAGCCTTTGTGGTAGAACATTGGGGTTTGGTGGGCCTTTGTGGATTACAAACTTATTAAGAGAAGAAGAGAACAGTTTTTGAAGAAACCCTTGGACTAATATATAAACTGATTTTGTGGATCAGCAAAGAACGTGAAGTTGCTTGGAGACTGAGAATAAGAAGAGGGGAAAAAGAAAAGGGGATCTTGTGGTGGATTGATTTGGGTATATTCTTTAAAAGTGGGACGAGCTGGTTGGGGATTGTGGTGTATTATTAGATTTATTGTTGATTATTTCTCTTAAATCCCTTAAATTCCCTAAGATTACCCAAAATGACAAGCTCTTCAAACTTAAGTAAAATAGGGGGAAAAAATACATCTGCGCCATCATCAGCAACTAGTCCAGCAAGTCAAAGATCATTAGATAGCATGTTACAACAGGAGAAAATGAACACGATTCAAACAGAAATGAAATCAATGTTACAATTACTACAAGAAGCTATAGCAAAAAACCACGATGACATGAAGGAAAGAATGCAAAAGATGGATGATAAAATAGAGAATATCCAACAAATAATAACTAAAAATGAACAATGGATCCAGAAAGTAGAAGAGAAATCAGAACAAACAGAAAAAAGTGGAAGAGATGGACCATAAGCTCACACAGGCAGACAAGGACCTAGAGAGAACTGTAATTACTTTGGAGATAGATAAAGCCGAATATTTACTGAGATTCCAGAACATTGAGGAAGAAAAAGGGGACGATCTTGCTGAGAAAATGGCAGAAATGCTGGCGGATGCCTTGGAGGTGAGCAAGCAGGAGATGCTTGCTGGGATGGATGAAATATTTAGAATACATACAAGCTACGCGAGAAGGAATAATCTCCCCCGAGAGGTACACATGAGATTTTCTAAGAAGGCAATAAGAGCGGAAATACTCCAAAGAGCAAGAGATGAACCATTGAAATATAAAGGGAGAGAAATAGTAGTCCTGAAACAGATACCTAGAAGAGTAAGAGATATAAGGAAACAATATCAATTCCTGACAATTAATTAAACATGAAGTAAATTTTAGATGGCTGATACCCGAGGGAATATTGGTGAATTGGATGGAAAAAAGACACAGATTGGATTCAATAGACTGGGTGTCGGCAACCCGCGGCTCCAGAGCCGCATGCGGCTCTTTCGTCCCTCTGCTCCGGCTCCCTGTCGGGTGATCCCACCACTGGCTGGCCCCACCCCTCACCGTCACTCCTCACCTGGCCTGAGAAGACTCGCTTCGTATTCCAGAGCGGGAGCGAAGCGCCCCTGTACTTGCTGGCGGCTAGCTCTCGCCTCCCGGATGTCAGTTGCTATGATGCCCCACCTCCCCGCCTCCCAGCTGATCGTCGGCGCGCTGCTAGTCTGCCATCCTCGGTGGGCTCCGAAGCGGCAGTGGTAGCAGCAGCGCCAGAGCGACCAGCGTGCACGGATTCAAGACGTGAATTCACAGGAGAGAGAGAGAGAGAGAGAGAGAGAGAGAGAGAGAGAGATGGAATGGAATGGAATGGAATAGAATGGAATGGAATGGAATGGAATGGAACGGAATGGAATCCCACAGAAAAGAAAACACCGGGAGCCACAAAACCTGGGTAGGCATGGCTGGGGGGGGTGTCATGTGACTGGGTGGGAGTGACGTTGAGTTGGCCACACCCACCCAGGTTGTGTGGCTCCTGGTGTTTTCTTTTCT
This sequence comes from Thermophis baileyi, assembly GCA_003457575.1. Lineage (NCBI taxonomy): Eukaryota > Metazoa > Chordata > Lepidosauria > Squamata > Dipsadidae > Thermophis > Thermophis baileyi. The sequence continues at coordinate 30,013 of QLTV01000262.1, forward strand.
GTGGGAAACAGGTCCAAATGGCTCTTTGAGTGTTTAAGGTTGCAGACCCCTGCAATAGACAAAGCAGAGCAATTTTATGACCATTATTTTGGGTCATATGAGGAAAAAGGAAGGAGAGAGGAAATAGAGGATAAAAGACAGGAGGAACTATCAGGAGGGGGAAACACACAACAAGAAGAAGGTGAAATGGAGCAAAAGGAAAGAGGAGAACGAGAAGGAGCAAGGACAAAAGAACAGAGAGAAATAAGAGCAACTAGAACAAAAAGACCTATCTATAAGTAAAGCGATAGAAAAAGAAATAAAGTTGCTGTCAATTAATATAAATGGACTGAATTCTCCTATGAAAAGGAAAAGGACTTTTAACAAATTAGAAAAGTTAAAGTTAGATTTAATTTGTCTTAAAGAGGTCCACATTAAAAAACAACATAACAGGCTATTGGAATATCCTAAAATTGGGAAATTATATTGTTCATTAGCACAGCAAAAGAAAAGGAGTGTGGCCCTATACATTAAAGAAACAATAAATGCTAGACAAATTTTTGCAGATGAAGACGGGAGAATATTGATGGTGGAGGTAACAATGAATTGTAAACAGATACTCTTGATAGCAATATATGCACCAAACAATAAACAAGATTTCTATGAAAAACTGCATAAGAAAATTACTGAATTGGAATATGAAAATATTTGTGTGGTAGGAGACTTTAATGCAATTGTAGATGCAGAGCTTGATTATAAAAGTAGTAAAGTAGGCAAAAAAGTTAGAAAAACACTTCCAAAGACCTTCTTCAAAATGACGGAAGAAGTAGGCATTCAAGATGTATGGAGAGAAATACACCTTAAGAAAAATCAATATTCATTTTATTCAAATAGACACAAGTTTTGGTCAAGAATAGACATGATATGGATGTCGCCGGAGTTAAAAGCAAATGTGCAAGAGATAGAAATAGAATCAAGCATCTGGGCAGACCACAACCCAGTAAAAGTTAAGTGGAAAGGACAAAAGAGAAAATTGAGATGGACGTTGAACCAATCAATATTAAAGGACAAGGAATTTATACAAACTATGGAAAAAGAACTGGATTTCTTTTTTAAAGAGAACAGGAAAGAAGAGACCTCACTGCAAAATGTATGGGATACTGCCAAGGCGTATATCCGGGGATTAGCTATAACTTATATGGGAAAGAAAAATAATAAGAAGAAACCAAACCAAAAGATGCTAGAAGAAGAATACAAAAGACTAGAATTAGAACTACAGAAAGAACCACCAAAAAAAAAGAATTTAAAAAATCAAATGGAATTAATAAAACATAAACTGAATTTACTAGAAAAAGAAGAATTGGCACAAAAAATTAAAAATGCTAAACAGAATTTCTTTGAAAATGCGAATAAACCAGGAAGATGGTTGGCATATAAATTGAAAAAGGAGAAAGAAAAGAAATTGATACATTGACTGGTAGACGAGAAAGGAACTCTCTATTATCAAAATGATGACAAAAAAATAATAATTCAAGATTACTATGAAAAGTTGTATGATCATGAGAAAATTCCAGAAGATAGAATAAAACAATATTTGGAAAAAGCTGAATTACCTAAAGTACCTGAAACAGTGAAAGCCATGTTAAATGAACGAATAACAATGATGGAATTAACAGAAGTGATTAAGAGACAAAAGAATAACAAAACACCAGGAGCAGATGGGCTACTGGCAGAACTTTATAAATATTTACAAGATACTTTAGGTCCATCAATGTTGGAAGTCTATAATGAAGTATTGTTAGAAGCAAAGGTACCAAATTCATGGATGGAAGCAAACATTACTCTTATACTGAAAGAAGACTCAGATTTAATGCAGATAAAAAACTACAGGCCAATATCTTTATTGAATGCTGATTACAAAGTATATGCTTCAATAATAGCAGAGAGACTAAAAAGGTTTTTGAACGAATTTATACACTCAGACCAGAATGGATTTCTGCCTAAGAGACAGATTAAAACCAATAACCCTAACCCTATCCCCTTTACTATTTATATTGACATTGGAAGTGTTAAATAGAAATATTAGACAAGACATAGAAATAGAAAGTATGGAAATAAAAAAAAGAAAAATATAAATTACAGGCATTTGCAGATGACTTGGTTTTCATCTTGGAAGATCCACGAGAAACTGGACCCAAATTAATTTTAAAAATTGAAGAATATGGTGAAGTTGCAGGATTGAAAATAAATAAGGAAAAAACTAAAACACTAGTTAAAAACCTTACAGATACACAGAAAAAAGAGTTAATGAAGAGGACAGATATCCAGATAGTTAAAAAAGTAAAGTACTTAGGAATTCAACTAACAGCAAGATGTGCAACTATTAAAGATAATTATTGTAAGCTGATGCAACAAATTAGATTAGATCTGGAGAAGTGGAAAAACCTGCAACTGTCACTGACAGGAAGAATAGCTACTATAAAAATGAATATCTTGCCGAGACTATTATATTTATTTCAAACAATTCCGACAAAGCTGGGAAAAAAATACTTTGAAGAATTAAATAATATAATATTAAAATATATTTGGCAAGGGAAAAAAGCAAGAATAAGTCTGAAAATGCTACAAGATTCTAAAAATAGAGGGGGCTTTGGGTTGCCAGACTGGGAGTTATACTATCAGGCCTCGGTACTTACATGGGTGAAAGAATGGATTAGTTTGAGGCATAAAAGATTATTAACTTTGGAGGGACATCATCTCCAACTGGGTTGGCTTGCCTTTTTATGGTATGGAAAAAATAAAATACATAGCTATTTCCAAAGACATTATATTAGAAATGCACTATTATCAGTATGGGTAAAAATTAAAAAACAACACTATTTGAAAATACTAGTCTGGCTTTCCACAACGGAGGCACTGATACATCCTAATGTTATTAACATGGAAAAAATTACAAGATACAAAGACATTTTGAATGAAAAGGGGGAACTCAAAACTAAGCAAGAATTGAGTAGTTAAGGGATTGACATAGCATGGTGGCCACAAGTGTAGATACAATCTCGATATGAGAAAGACGCTAAAATGTATGGTTTTTATAAAGAATTAACAGAATTAGATCAGATATTAACAGGGACGGATGAAAAATTAATAAAGAAAATATACAGCTATCTATTAAGTATTAAAATGGAAGGTGAGCAAGTAAAGGATAGTATGGGCTAAAAATTTTGGTTATACAATAGAGTTAGATAAATGGCAGAAACTGTGGGATAGCAACTATAAATTAACAATGTCAACTGCATATAAAGAAAATCTTTACAAAATGTTTTATAGATCGCATTTTGCACCCACAAGATTGGCAAAGATGTTTAAGGACATGTCCGCTAAATGTTGGAAATGTAAGCAGGCACCTGGTTCGTATTATCATATGTGGTGGACATGCCCAAAGGCAAAAACATATTGGAGAAAAATACATACATGGTTGGGGCTGCCGGAGCGTGTTTGCAGCAGTAGCGCCTCTTGGTTTTATTTTATTTTATCAATTTTTAGTACTCCCATTGGATCCTTTTTTATTTAACTAATATTTTTCAGAGAAGATAACAGCGTAGACCATAACACAGACAAAAGTTTTTGTTTTTGCCGGGGACTAATAAGCCATGGGAAAAAGAAAGAAACGTCATGGTACCAGCCCGGGATCACTCCCACCAGTGAAAACTGCAAAACAACCAAGAATTGAGGAGTACTTTGCTGGCAAGAGATCTGTAAGTAAAACTAACCCCCCCTCCATTTCCAACAATCTTGACAGGTTAGAACGGGACCTGCAAAGAGATTTGACAAAACAACAGCTACTAGACTTTCCTGATCTTGGGGGGGGGGGGGGCAAACAAACAGCCAGCTGTTCTCACAAACAACTAGTCCAGTTACATCCTGTATGGAGTCTGAGATAAAGGCTAAAAAGGCTAAGAACAACAAACTAATTCAGAGTACAGAGAGTTTACCATGGGAAAATACAACAGAGTTTATGGCAATGCAATGCCTTCTCACAGCGCAAACGGTTGTTTCAATATTTGAGCAACTAATAGCCATTCAACATGATTTAGAGACATTGAGAAAAGATATAGCTGTTTTTCTTCAAGCACAATATCGGGCTCCATGCACCCCTACTAAAGTCCTTACAGCAGACTTGGTTAAATCCCATACTCAGGATAAGGAAGAGGAAAAAGAGCAAAGAGCCAGGGAAACAGTTAAAGAACCTGCTAAAAAGTGGCAGCCCACTCAGAAAAACAGGACTTCTCCAGACAAGGCAACGAGAGGGGGATGTATTAATAGAGACGTTTCACTGGAAGCCAGTAAAGCATCTCCCCTCCAATTACATCAATCACATTGCTCACTACAAACACAACAGATTGCTCTTAGAATCCATATGAACAGACTTAATTACAGACGTTGGAATACCAAGAGAGCTATACTAAATTCCCTAAGCCAGCTTCTTCACTGCCACTGGGGGCAGATTGATCTCCGTGCTGCGGAGTGGCTTCCTGAGGCCCCAAATTGGAAGCGGATACTACTGTTTTTCAAACAGCCCACCATACCGCTGATGCTATTTAAGATGAAGGCACATTTAGCCTCCTTTCAAATCTTTCCCATCAGAGTCTTCTGTGAGGAAATGGTTAAACCCTTAATTGTTAACATGCGAGCTCCCAAGGTTGCTGTCTCTTCCTCATTTTCAACCTTGGGAAAGGGAGAGAAAGAAAGTGGGAGTCAGCCAGCCTTGTTTGGTGAAGATCAGTAGTGGGTTCTAAAACCCGTTGCTACCGGTTCGCATGCGCAGAAGCGTCCCGGGTGGGTGGGCGGAGCCTCCTGCCGCCACCGCTACCGGTTCGCAGAACGGGGCCGAACCGGGAGTAACCCACCGCTGGTGAAGATGTACTTAACAGCACAGAAACTGGCCTCATTAATGCTTTTGGCGCTCTCCCAAGGAAAGAACAAGACAGCATACTATTCAAGTTAGAACAGTTAACGAAATCCTTTTTTAAAAAAATATTTTTATTATACAATTTTCTTCATTTTACATTTTACATCATTGTTTCAAACTTTGCAACATCGATATACCGGTATATATATATATTGTACATTATATATTCTATTATGTCTCCTAATATACAGTACCATATCCGTAGCTATTGTTTCTGTATTTCTAACACACATCTCTCTATAGTTATCGTTCTATGTATTTCATTTTATATTTTTATAACATCCTATCATAATATTATTTACAATAAATACATTATATAACTCTCATTCCAGATATTTTTTTAACATCTTGCTTTTTTATAATATAATTATATAATATTCTTCATCTATCATTGTACTTATACTTATTTCTCATTTCTAATTCGTAAATCATCTTTCACTATTAATGTTCTAATCTTTACATCTACTATCTAACCAATTATACCATGCGTCCCAAATTAGATAATATTCTGTTTCTCCTTTGTCCTTAATTTCCATTGTCAGCTTGTCCATCTCAGCGCAATCTAATATTTTCTTTATTACCAATTCTTCAGAGGGTATATTTCCATTTTTCCAATTTTGAGCATATACAATTCTGGCCGCCGTTATTATATGTAGCATTAAATATTGGGGTTTTTTTGTTATATTTCCTTGTTAATATACCTAGTAGAAATAGCTCCAGTTTTAACTCTATTTGCTGTTTTATCATTTCCTCTAACCACTGTTTTATCCTTATCCAATATTTTTGTGCCGATGAACAAGTCCACCACATGTGGTAATATTTTCCCTGTATCTGTTTACATTTCCAACATTCTGGTGATCTATTTGGGAACATTTTTGCTAATCTTGCTGGCGGTAGATGCCATCTATAAAACATTTTATATAAATTTTCTCTATATGCTGCCGACATTGTCAATTTATAATTTTTTCCCCACAATTTTTCCCAATTGTCTAATTCTATGGTATAACCGAAGTTTTTTATCCAAGTTATCATCGTTTCTTTTACTGTTTCTTCTTCCATTTTATACCTCAATAAATAATTATATAAATTTTTAATCAATTTTTCATCCATCCCCTGTAATATTCTATCCAGTTCTTGTGGTTCTTTATAAAACCCATAGTTTTCTGCATCTTTCTTATGTCTCATCTGAATTTGCATATAGGGCCACCAGTCCCTATCAATTCTCTGGTTTTTTAATTCCTGTTTCGTTTTTAGTTTTCCTTGTTCATCTAGTATCTCTTTATATCTTGCAATTTTATCTAGATCCAACACATTTGGATATATTAATGCTTCCATTGTTGATAACCAGATTTTGCTGTAATGGTTCTGCTTAATTTTTCCCCATATTAATAGTAGCGCATTTCTAATTTGGTGATTTTGAAAATAACTATGTGTTTTACTTTTTCCGTCCCATATAAATGCATGCCATCCCAGTTGTAAATCGTGTCCTTCTATTGCCAAAATCCTTTCGTTCTTTAAGTTTATCCACTCTTTTATCCATGTGAGGGCTGCTGCTTGATAATACAGCTCCCAGTCTGGCAGTCCGAATCCTCCTTTATTCCTACTATCCTGTAACATTTTTAATTTAATTCGTGGTTTTTTCCCTAGCCAGATAAATTTTATTAATTTATTTAAGTCTTTGAAGAATTTCTTTCTTAGTTTTATTGGGATTACTTGGAATAGAAATAAAATTTTCGGTAAAATATTCATTTTAGTTATGGCTATTCTTCCAGTTAGTGAGATTTGTAATTTTTTCCATCTGTCCAGATCTATCTTTATTTGCTGTATTAATTTATTATAATTGTCTTCTTTGATCGATGAGCATCTTGCTGTTAACCAAATTCCCAAATATTTAACTTTTTTTGTCATCTGCATGCCCATTTTTCCTTTCAATTCATTGTTCTGCTTATTTGTAAGGTTTTTTGTTATTATTTTGGTCTTATCCTTATTTATTTTAAGTCCTGCCACTATATCGAATTCTTCTATTTTCTCAACTAATTTGGGTCCTGTTTCCAATGGCTCTTCCAAAATAAATACCAGATCATCCGCAAATGCTTGAACTTTATATTGTTCCTTTTTTATTTTCAGGCCCTTTATTTCTTGATCTCGTCTGATCTGTCCTAGTAACACTTCTAGCGTTAGTATGAATAGCAGGGGTGATAAGGGACAACAGTCAGGCCGAAGCCATTTTCTTTGGATCTTTGGCCTGCCACACTTTATGCTAGTTTAAAATGTATTCTTTGCTATGGGAATTTGCAAAGGTCATCCTTTGTCCTGCACCTGCACGGAAGAAGGTGGAATTCCAACCAAGCTACCAGAAGATGAAGCAATGAAGATTGGTTTATGTGATGAACTTGGGGGTGTGGGGACAAAGGCTTGAACTTTCAACTGGGTGGAGAAACCCCGAAGGCTTCAGATTCGGGATTTCTCCCAGCCGTGCTGACATGGCTCTGTTAATAAATTGGAACTTTGAGGAAACGTTTGCCTCGGACTCTGATTTAATTCCAGATGCTATTCGGAACCCTGACACTATCCCGAATCTCTCATAAAACTCTCCCAGCTGCCCCAACCTTGGGGCGCTGTTCGGGGTCCTGAGCCCCAGCACCGTCCCGGCAACGGGCGGCACGAAGACTCAGGGAAGATGGAGGAGAAAGATCGAGCAGCCGGGGAACGAGGAGAGGACGATCCCATTAAAAGGATCTGGAGGCCGCAGAGAGAGAACACCAGTCGGGGGCTCGGTGCAGACTGCTGGCCCCTGAGCCCCTCTCTTGGATGGAGCGGACCTGCCAGGGAGCAGTTGGGGGGTTGAGTCCTCCCCCCAGCGAGCATGGGAGCCTCACCTGGGCTCGGGAGCGATCACGGCCCATGAGTGGAGGCAGCAGAAGATCCTGCTCACCGGCCTATTCGAAGGCGAGGGATCCCAGCCACTGTCTCGCAGCCAATCGCTGACGGATCTCCACGACCAGTTCGGCCGCCTAACCGTAAGTTGGACTAATCCCCAACCGGGACCCGAAGCCACTAGATGGAACCTGGCCCAGCCCACGTTCTCCTTCCCAAGGAAGCACATGGGACCCCAGTCAAGTGGGGACACCGCCTCTTTCCATACCACAGCCAGCGGGACCCCGGGGGACCCTCCAACCGGAGTGAAGCCCACGTGGACCACCATTCACCCCGAGCCACGGGCAAGCCACCACGCTAACCTGGCGAGCCCGCCTCTAACGCAGCAGGGAGCGTGGAGGCCGCAGCCTCCGGCCCAGCAACCAAGCCTCGGCATGGTGCCGCCGTGGCAAGCCCCTCCTGGATGGGCCTTCTTCCCCGGAGTGGGATGGGCGCAGTGTCAATGGACGCCCGGGGCCCCTCTGCCACCAAACCCCGCCGCAAGCGCAAGGGCCCCTCCCCCCCGCTGGGGGAGCAGGCCAACAGATGCAGCCAGGAGGGGGGCTAGTTGGAGGGCCCCCGCAGCCAGCAGCCATTCTGCCAGCCGCGCACATGCAAGCCGCCGCCCCACCGGTCCGAGAGCCACCTCCCCGGTTCCGGCTGACGTTCGATGGGGATCCCAAAAAATTGGCCTACTTCCTCCACCGCGTGTGGGCTTATGTGGACGAGTACGGCACGCGATTCCAGTCTGACAGACAGTTAATCGACAAGATAACCGAGGGGATGAACGAGGGGGAGGCAGCCGAGTGGGTGGCCGAGGTACATGACAAAGTGGCCCCCGAGCTAGATGATGCGGACGAATTCATCCAACTAATGAGGGTCCGGTTCTACGACGCGGCCCAACAGGTAGACGTGGAAGAGCGAATCAAGGGATTAAGGCAGGCGGGACGCCCAGGGAGAGAGTGAGTGTGGGAGTTCAGAAGAGCGGCCGGGAAAGTGCGAGACTGGCCCGAACGACTCTTGGTGCATACGTTCCGTGATGCCCTAGATCCCGAATTAAAAGAGGCGTGTGTGATCCGAGGGGTTCCCGATATGATCCAAGATTGGTATGGCACTGCCATCGCACTGGATCACGTGATCCATGGCCGGAAGAAGCCCCCCGCAGATCGACAAGCCCGGAGACCGTTGGGACGCCGCGTTCCCCCGAAACCAACCGTCGCCCCGAGCCCCGAACCAACGCGGGGCGTGAAGTGCTCCCGATGTGGTCAAGCTG
>QLTV01000263.1:25246-49889 GCA_003457575.1 Thermophis baileyi
ATTTTCCCTACCGGTTCTGTGGGCATGGCTTGGTGGGAGTGGCTTAGTGATCATGTGACCGGGTGGGTGCGGCTTGGTGATCATGTGACTGGTGGGCGTGGCATCAAAAACCAATTATCACACTTTACACAAAAATAACACAACAGCTACACAACTGACTCACACACAATGCAGGAGCAGCTGGACTTCACACAAAATGGCCTCTGCAACAAGCAGCAACATCACAGAGTCACAGCAGTTCCAGCGAATAGGTAGTAAAAAAATGCTTTTAAAAAAGTAAAAAAAGGTTCATCAGCTGTGACAATCAGCTGTGCCTCCCGATCGTGGGAACCTTTTTTTTTTACTTTTTAAAAGCATTTTTACTACCGGTTCTGTGAACCGGAAGCATTTTTACTACCGGTTCTGCAAACCGGAAGCATTTGTTGCTGCCGGTTCTGGCGAACCGGGCCGAACTGGTAGCATTTCACCCCTGGTATGTATATAGCATGTCTATATGTGTGCATGTATGTGTACACTTTTGAGAGCAGGCAACAGAATTTCATTTTTAATGTGTGCCAGTGTGCCCACAGTAAAAAATGACAATAAAGATTATCTTACTTCTTAATTCATTCTGAGGCTTAGCTTTTCTGACTTCATTTTTGTGGGTTCAGGATATATGCTGATATTCTGCTTTAGTTGTGTGTCCCTTTTTCCATTTTTTATATTTGTCCTTTTTGTCTTTCTGTTTATCAGAGTTCTTTGTGCAGCCGTGCTGGTTTCTTTTGGGATCTCTTGTTTTTCTTTTTCAGTGGCATTGTGCTAAACTGGACTTTTATGATCATATTTTTCAGAGTTTCCCAAGCTTCTTAAGTTGTTTTCCCCTGTAATATTTTCATTCATGGAATCTTTCCCAAGCTCTCTCTGAGTTCGTTGAAATCAGCTCTCTTGAAGTCTAAGGCACTAGTTTGATTTTGTTCAAGGTTCCGGCAACTTCAACTCTCTCTATCACGTCTTCTCTATTAGTAAGAAATAGTTCCGGTATAGCTTTTCCTCTAGTTCCCTCTTCTACCTTTTGGGAGACAAAGTTGTCAGTTAGGTTGGTCAGGAACCTGTTTGATCTTCCACTTGATGCAGAGTTTGTCCCCCAGTTGATGTCAGGGTAGTTAAAGTCCTTCATTACTATTGTGGTGTGCTTCCTACACACCTTAGGAAGTGATTAGCAAATAGTTCATCTATTGCCTCTGTTTGGTTGGGTTGTCTGTGGTATACACCTACGGCAGTGTCATTCCTTTTCTCTTTTATATTAACCCAAATGCAGTCGAGATGGTTTTCATCATTGTTCTGTTACATTTCTATAGAGGTGTAGATATTTCTTATATATAGTGCAACTCCACCTCCTCCTTTTTTTTGTAATAAGTTTTTATTTTATTTTATAGCGTACAAAAATTCCAATTTCAATTGAACAGTGTGTTGTCTGGGTACAAATCATTTTAGGAAATAATAATCACAGTGTTTACAACAATATTCATTACATTAATATCAATTATATTAATATTAATAACAGTAATAATCATACTATTTGTTTAACCAAGTTAACGTATCTTCCTTATATCACTGATCCTTTCATATATTTCCCTGTTTTTAGCTCCTGTTTTTGTCAGCTAATCATTGATAAAACAATACATGTAAAATCAAATATACATTCCCCTTGTTATACTTGTCTGGTAAAATGCCCAACAAAAATGTCTCTGGTTTCAAATCTATATGTTGTTTTATCATTTTTTCAAGCCATGTATGTATTTTTGTCCAATATTTTTTCGCTTTTTGACATGTCCACCACATATGATAGTATGAACCAGGTATCTGGTGACATTTCCAACATTTTGCATAAAACAGTTTTTAAAGATTTTCTTTGTATGCAGTAGACATTGTTAATTTATAATTTCTATCCCATAATTTCTGCCATTGTTCTAAATCAATCGAATAGCCAAAATTTTTAGCCCATACTATCATTCTCTCTTTTACTTGTTCATCTTCCATCTTAATACTTAACAAATAGCTATATATTTTCTTTATTAATTTTTCATCTGTCCCTGTTAATATCTGATCTAGTTCTGTTAATTCTTTATTTAAACCATATATTTTAACATCCTTCTCGTATCTAGATTGTATCTGCACGTATGACCACCATGTTATCTCAATACCTTGTTCACTCAATTCCTGTTTAGTTTTAAGTTCCCCCTTTTCATTCAAAATATCTTTATATCTAGTAATATTCTCCGTATCAATAACATTTGGATGACTCAGTGCCTCCATTGTGGAAAGCCAGACCGGTATTTTCAAATAGTGTTGTTCTTTAATTTTCTCCCATACTACTTTTCATTTAAAATATCTTTACATCTGGTAACATTCTCTATATCAATAACATTTGGATAAATCAGTGCCTCCATTGTGGAGAGCCAGACCGGTATTTTCAAATAATGTTGTTCTTTAATTTTCTCCCATACTAATAATAATGGATTCCTAACATAGTGTCTTTGGAAATAGCTATGTATTTTGTTTTTTCCATACCATAAAAAAGCATGCCAACCTAGTTCAAGATCATGTCCCTCCAAGGTCAATAATCTTTTGTTCCTCAGGCCAATCCATTCTTTCACCCAAGTAAGTATCGAAGCCTGATAATACAATTCCCAATCTGGTAGCCCAAAACCACCTCTATTTTTAGAATCTTGCAACATTTTCAAGCTTATCCTTGCTTTTTACCCTTGCCAAATATATTTTAATATTGTTTTATTTAATTCTTCAAAATATTTTTTTTCCAGTTTTATAGGTATTGTTTGAAATAAATATAGTAATCTTGGCAGGATATTCATTTTTATAGTGGTTACTCTTCCCATCAATGATAGTTGTAGATTTTTCCACTTCTCCAAATCCGTTTTAATTTGTTGCGCCAATTTATAATAATTATCTTCTTTAATCGTTACACACCTTGCCGTTAGCTGAATTCCTAAATATTTAATTTTCTTGACTATCTGTATACCATATTTTTCGGAGTATAAGACGCTCTGGAGTATAAGACACACCTTAGTTTTTGGGGAGGAAAATAAGAAAAAAAAAATCTGCCTCTGCCTACCAGCATCCATCAGTATTCATCTGGCTAGCATCCTGTCAGTGTGTGAGAGAGTTCATGACTTGGAAGACATGGTAACAAGGTCAGCCAATGAATAGGCATAGCAACTAAGTCAGCAAATGAGGGCTGTTTGGAAACTGAAACAGTATTTGCTGTGTCTCTGCCTGTGCTTACAAACTCTCCTCTCTACCACGTTGGAAGAACCACTCTTGGTATTGTATAGATGTCTCATGTGTTATTATGTATATCAAGAAGTTAATGAATCTGTGAGAGAGTTCATGACTTGGAAGACATGGTAACAAGGTCAGCCAATGAATAGGCATAGCAACTAAGTCAGCAAATGAGGGCTGTTTGGAAACTGAAACAGTATTTGCTGTGTGAGCAACAAGGAGACAGCAAGGAGCCTGGGTATGGCTTAGCTCAACTGTTCTGTACTAAAGCTGCATGCTGTGCTGAGCTCTGAAACTAAAACTGAAACTGAAACTCCTCTCCTCTGCTTGTGTTTTGCTTGTATTTACTACCACGTTGGAAAATCTGCTGTTGGTATTGTATATTTACTTCATGTATTATATTATATATAAAGAGAAGTTATTGAATCCTGCTGAATCAGTTACTTGTGTGTGCTTTCTGGATATGATTGCTGCTGCAAACTCTGACACGTCCTTGCAGCAAATAGCGAACAACCAGGTCAGCTTCAGCACATTGCAGCCTGATTCAGCACAAGCAGCTGATTGGCGGGTGGATTGGCATCCCGGAATACCCCCAATCAGCTGTTCCAGGCTGCAGGGATTGCCACAGACCATCGCCGCCTCTGTGCCTCGCGTTTTCGGCCTCCGCACGCCCCATTTTTGGCCTCTGCGTGTCACGTTTTCAGCCTCCAAACGCTCTATTTCAGACCCATTCAAGGCTGCAGGGATCGCCAGAGCACATCGCCGCTGATCGCCACCTCTGCGCATCGTGTTTTCGGCCTCTGTGCACCACGTTTTCGGCCTCCACACGCCCCGTTTTTGGCCTCTGTGTGTCGCATTTTCAGCCTCCGAACGCTCCGTTTCAGACCCGTTCAAGGCTGCGGGGATTGCCAGAGCACATCGCTGCCAATTGCCGCCTCTGCACATCATGTTTTCGGCCTCTGCGCATCGCATTTTCGTCCTCCGCACGCCCCATTTTTGGCCTCTGCACATCACGTTTTTGGGCGGTTCCAGGCAGCGGGGATCGCTGCTGCTCCCCGCTGCCTGGAACAGCCCGAAGCACGGAGGCGGCGATGGTCTGTGGCAATCCCTGCAGCCTGGAACAGGTCTAAAACATGACGCGCAGAGGCCGAAAATGACTGAAAGGTGGGGGCCGGCAGGTGGGCAGGGCTACATTCGGTGTATAAGACACACCCAAATTTTCACCCTCTTTTAGGGGGGAAAGTGCGTCTTATACTCAGAAAAATACAGTACCTATTTTCCTCGTTAGTTCTTTTTTCTGTGTATCTTTAACATTTTTAACTATTATTTTGGTTTTTTCTTTATTTATTTTCAGTCCTGCAACTTCACCATATTCTTCTATTTTCCTAATTAGTTTAAGTCCATTTTCTTGTGGGTCTTCCAAGATAAAGACCAAATCGTCTGCAAATGCCTGTAATTTATATTGTTCCTTTTTTATTTCCATACCTTTAATTTCTATATCTTGTCTAATATTTCTATTTAGCACTTCCAATGTCAATATAAATAGTAAAGGAGATAGTGGACATCCTTGTCTTGTGCCTTTTTTTATATTAAAATTCTCTGTCGTATCTCCATTTACCATCACCTTTGCCACCAAAGTCCATATATTTTAATTGTAACAACATAAATTGCCAGTTTATGTTGTCAAATGCTTTCTGTGCATCTAAGAAGATCAACGCCATTTGTTTTCCAGGATGTGCTTCATAATATTCCAATGTATTTAAAATCATTGTCACATTGTTTTTAATCTGTCTCTTAGGCAAGAAGCCATTTTGATCTGAATGTATAAATTCATTTAGAAACCTTTTTAGTCTCTCTGCCATTATTGAAGCATATATTTTATAGTCAGCATTCAGTAAAGATATGGGCCTGTAGTTTTTTATCTGCATTAAATCTGAGTCTTCTTTCGGAATCAAAGTAATATTTGCTTCCAACCACGAATTTGGTACCTTCGCATCAATCAATACTTCATTATAGACTACCAACATTGATGGGCCTAGTGTGTCATGCCCCTGTCGGAGTCTGACTCTGTGGCGGAAGATGAGCTGGAAGAAGAACTGACAGCGAGTGAGAGGGCAGCTCCCTTGGCCTTGGAGGAAACTGGGGAAGGGCAGAGTCAGTCCAGGCCAGGCTGTTCAGAATTAGCAAGGCCTGCAGGCAGGCAGGAACAGAGCTCAGCCCAGGAGCATGAACCACCCCCTTCTGATGCAAGGGCTTGGAGAGTGCAGAGGAGACGGGATCAGCTCAGATGGAGGAGGCCACTCACGAGAGTGCCCCGCCCAGTTTCACCAGACACACCTGGGGAATGAGACTTAAGGAGATGCTGTGGGGAGGGGCATTTGTCGGGAACAAACGCTGAGTTCCTGGAGTGTTGTGTGCCGATGTTTGAACTTGCCAAGAATCCTTTCATTCCTGTGTGGCGTTCTGGACTGATTATATGTATCTTTTGCTCCCTGAACTTCTTGCTTTGTTCTTGTTTTGCTAGATAAATTTGGGATTTATTGCCGTGCAGCCTTGGTGCAGACAGTGCTGGGCTGGACTAATTGCGACCAGAGGCTGTTTGAGGTTTGTTTGGGGGAGATTTGGAGCACTAAATGGGCCGGTTTGAACTGCCAGCTGTTTGTGTTATCTCTGTGCCGTGCCCTGGGTCATCATATTTTGTTCCCGACCCAACTCCAACTTGCTCCTCCATTCCACGTTGGGTGACCATGGATCAGCTCCGAGCAGACAACGAACAGTTAGCCCAGCAGGTGTCCCTCCTGACTGCGCAGGTTGTGCACATGCAAGAAGTCAGGCCATGCCGCAAATGCCCAGTAGCTGTGCCGGATAAGTTTAATGGCTCACTGGCCCAATTTCCAGCGTTTTTTGGGCAGTGCCAGCTTTATATGAGCCTTTGGCCTGAGGACTTCCCCACTGACCGGGATAAGGTGGGGTTTCTGATAAGCCTTTTGTCGGGGTCAGTGGCACGTTGGGCGATGCCCCTGCTGACCCAGCCCAACCCGCTGTTGGATAATTATGCCGAGTTTTGCTGTCACCTAAGGGCCATGTTTGAGGACCCTGTTAGGGCCCAAACGGGTAACAGGCGATTGAGAGAGTTGCAGCAGGGGCGTGGCTCGCTCACTGATTATATCGCTGACTTCCGCGTGGTCGCCCAGGACCTGCAATGGAACGAGGCGGCGTTTATGGACCAGTTCCAGGAAGGTCTTTTGTTGGAGCTACTGGATGAGCTGGCACACACTGAATGCCTTTGCACCCTGCAGGAGCTCATGCACCTGTGCCTCCGCATCGACGCAAGGCTCCAGCAGCGACGGGCAGGACAACGGACGGAGGCCGTGCCTGCACCCGTTAAGGCAGTGCTGCCGTCGGTACCGCCACCTGATGAGCCAATGCAATTGGGGGCTGCACGACCTCGCCTGACCCAAGCCGAGGAGGATCGGTGCTGCCGTGAAGGCCTTTGCCTGTATTGTGGCAGCCAAGGCCATATGGTGGCCAAGTGTCCTGCTAAGGCACCCAAAGGTGCGGTGGGAGCAGCAGCAGGAAACGGGCAGGGCCCGGCCTAGAGGATTCCATAGGTCGGGCTCAAGGGGCAACGGGCCAACCATCTCCACCACAGACAGCTTTTGTGAAGCACCTTGTGCTAGCAGGCCCTGGTGGACTCGGGGGCTATGGCCAACTTCCTGGACTCAGCATTTGCCACGCAGTGGTCCATCCCCCAGCAGCAGGTGTCACCACCGGTTTTGGTGGAAACGATTGACGGTCGGCCCCTTCGTTCAGGCCCTGTGGTTGCCGCAACCAGACCTCTTCACATGTGCATTGGACCACACGTGGAAGAAGCCATGTTCTATGTCACCGCAGTGCCACACTTCCCAGTGGTGCTGGGGTTGGAGTGGTTATGGGCTCATGATCTGCAGATTGTCTGGTTGTCTGGGGCAGTGTAGTTCCCCGGCAAGAAGAACATGTGGCTACGCATGTGGACCTGGACCTACCAGAGGAGTTGGTAGATTATGCGGACGTGTTCAGGGAAAAGGAGGCAGATCAGTTGCCCCCGCATCGGTCTTATGACTGCCCGATTGAGTTGGTGCCCAATGCCAAATTGCCAGTGGGTTGGATTTACTCTGTGTCAGAACCGGAGTTGGCGGCGTTACGGGACTTTATGGAGAAGAATCTCGGGAAGGGGTTTATCCGGACTTCTACCTCTCCGTTGGCTGCGCTGGTGCACTTCGTCAAGAAGAAGTCGGGGGAGCTGCACCTGTGCTGTGATTATCGCAAGTTGAATGCGATCACAGTACAGAACCGGTACTCGCTTCCCCTCATCCCTGAACTGATCGAGCGGCTTCATCAGGCCAAGATCTTCACGAAGCTGGACCTGTGGCGGGCCTACAACTTGGTCCGAGTTCGTGCCGGCGATGAGTGGAAGATGGCCTTCCGGACGCGTTACAGTCACTTTGAATACACCGTGATGCCGTTCGGATTTACCAACGCGCCTGGCATGTTCATGCATTTTATGCATGACGTCTTCCAGGATTTGCTGGATCAGTTCATGGTTGTCTACCTTGACGACATTTTGGTCTACTCATCGTCCCCGCAGGAGCACTGGAGACACGTGTGGCTGGTATTACAACGCTTGCGGGACAACCACCTATTTGCCAAGCAAGAGAAGTGTCAGTTTGTACAAACCACGATCGATTTTCTGGGTCATCGTATCTCGCCTGCCGGGGTGGAGATGGACCGGGAGAAAGTCGAGTCGTTGCAGGCGTGGAAACCTCCACGGCAGGTCAAAGACGTGCAGCGACTGTTGGGTTTCGCGAACTATTACCGCACGTTTGTTCCCCACTTCGCTGCCTTGACTGCTCCCCTTTCTAATCTGCTCAAGAAAGGGGAAAAGTTCCATTGGGGTACTGAGGAGCAGGGAGCCTTCGATGCCCTGAAGGCCGCTTTCGCCTCCGAGCCCATCCTCCAGCATCCTGATCCGTTCCAGCCGTTTGTGGTGGAAACGGACGCATCGGATGTGGCCGTTGGGGTGGTGCTCCTACAGGCCTATGCCCCCACAGGCACCTTGTTCCCATGTGCTTACTATTCCCGAAAGCTGTCGGCTCAGGAACGCAATTATATGATATGGGACAAGGAGCTACTGTCGGTTAAGGTCGCCTTCGAGACATGGCGGCACCATCTGGAGGGGGCCCGCCACCAGGTTGTGGTTCGGACAGACCATCGCAACCTGGAACATTTACAGATGGTCCAGACGCTGAACCAGCGCTAGGTGCGATGGTCGCTGTTTTTTACCCGATTTGACTTTCGGGTGACCCATGTTCCGAGTGGGCGGAATCAGCGTGCTGACACACTGTCCCGGAAGCCCGAGTATACCCGAAGAGAGGACAAAATCCCACCTCGAACGGTGATTCCATTGGAGCGGTTTGCGGCCACTGAGGAGCCCGTGGACCTCCGGGGTAGGATTAGGGAGGCGCAGCGGCAGGATCCGTTCGTGGAGGCTCGTCAAGAATTGGACGGTGACGGGAGATGGGAGACCCCTTGGGCGTATACGGAGGACTTGTTGCGGTTCCGTGACCGAATCTACGTGCCGGGAGGACCCCTTCGTCGCCTCATTCTGCGCCAGTGTCATGACAGCCTGGCGACAGGTCACTTTGGGGTCTTCAAAATGTTGCACCTCATCTCCAGGATGTTTTGGTGGCCGTGACTCCGACATGATGAGTCGGGATATGTGGCGTCGTGCAGGATCTGTTGACAGGCCAAGTACGCTACCGGTGCACCCCTTGGTCTCTTGCAGCCGCTACCCACGCCGGAAATACCCTGGGGGGAAGTTGTTGTGGTCTGCCAGCAGCCTGCGGAGCTGGCAGCAGAGTCGGACAGCGAGGAGGCTGGGGAGGAACATGGGCCAGGCCTGGAGTCTGGAGAAGGCTCGGTGCCAGAGGCAGGGATCCAGCCCGGGCTATCTGGGAGGTCTGTGCTGACTCCAGAGCCTCCATAGGCTGACATGAGCGAGGCAGAGGAACGGGGGGGGGGCTGTTCCCAATGCGCGCATGCGCAGAGCTGCCAGAAGGCAAGAACAGTTACAGAGGAGAAGGACTACTTGGAAGTAAGGCTTGGAGATAATTGGCCCCTCCCATAGGATATAAAAGTGGAGCAAACAGATGTGCTCGTTGCAGGAAGCAACTTGGTTCACTTCTCAGCATTTTGGTTCTGACCCCGTGTTTCTGTTTGGCCTTGTGAAGTTCCTTGCCAATTAGGTCTTTGGCAGTGTGTCAAGAAAGATAAAGGTTCGTGCTTATCTGCCTTCTTCCGAAAGCCTTCTGCTGGACTTGTTTTCTTGGTTTGGGACTTATTCCGGGGACTTATTACGGCTGGGAATGAACTTAATTCACAGCCGTTAAAAATAAAAAGAGGTTTTTGGGACTCCGTTTGTGCTGTATTATTTTATCAGGAAGCCTAGGTCAGAACAGAAGTCTCGTTGGATTTCATAACCGAGTTACCCCCATTGAAGGGCGCCACAACCATCTTGGTGGTGGTGGACATGCTCACCAAGATGGCTCATTTTATTCTGTGTGCGGGTCTTCCTACCGCACAGGCGACGGCCCAGTTATTCATTGCCCATGTGTTTTGGTTGCATGGGTTACCGGACCGAGTAGTGTCAGACCGGGGGGTGCAATTTACGGCACGCTTTTGGCAGACCTTACTCACAGAACTGTAAGTAAAGGTGTGTCTGTCATCTGCCCATCACCCCGAGACTGACGGGGGCATAGAGAGAATGAATGCCATCTTGGAACAGTACCTCCGCTGTTTCAGCAACACCCAACAGGACAATTGGGCAGAGGTGCTGGCTGTGGTGGAGTTCACCTAAAACAATGCTCAGCATGCATCCACCTGCGTGTCCCCATTCTTCGCCAGTTATGGCTTCCATCCACAGCTCTTCCCGTTGGCTCCGTCTGACTTCCCGGTTCCGGCCGTGGACACGTTTCTTCAAGAGCTAAAAGTCATGCACCAAATGGTCCGACACCAGCTGGAGAAAGCCAAGGAGGACTACAAATGCTTTGCAGACCGGCATCATGACATCCCGCCGTTAGCTGTAGGCGATCGAGTTTGGCTCTCAACACGGTATCTGCTGATGACGCAGCCATCGAAAAAGCTTGATCACCACTACTTGGGACCATTTCCTGTCGAGGTGGTGATCAATCCTGTGGCATTTCGCCTATCCCTGCCACGGACCATGCGGATTCACCTGGTCTTTCATCCGTCCTTGTTAGTCCCAGTATCGGCCGACAGTCCGCATAGGCCGGTTCCACTGCTGCCAGGACCAGTAGCCCCTCAGGGAGAGGCGGAGTATGAAGTGGACAGCATCCGAGATTCACGCCAATTGCGGGACCAGTTTCAGTACCTTGTGGCATGGAAAGGTTATGGACCGGAGGACTTTACCTGTGTCGATGCCGCAGACGTCCACACCCCTCGTCTGGTCTGCAACTTCCACGCCCAATTCCCGCAATGTCCCAGTCCACATGGTCCCGGGGGAGGGGGCCCTGCGAGGAGGATAGTGTCATGCCCCTGTCGGAGTCTGACTCTGCGGCGGAAGATGAGCTGGAACAAGAACTGACAGCTAGTGAGAGGGCAGCTCCGTTGGCCTTGGAGGAAACTGGGGAAGGGCAGAGTCAGTCCAGGCCAGGCTGTTCGGAATTAGCAAGGCCTGCAGGCAGGCAGGAACAGAGCTCAGCCCAGAAGCATGAACCACCCCCTTCTGATGCAAGGGCTTGGAGAGTGCAGAGGAGGCAGGATCAGCTCAGACAGAGGAGGCAACTCACGAGGAGAGTGCCCCGCCCAGCTTCACCAGGAACACCTGGGGAATGAGACTTAAGGAGATGCTGTGGGGAAGGGCATTTGTCGGGAACAAACGCTGAGTTCCTGGAGTGTTGTGTGCCGACGTTTGAACTTGCCAAGAATCCTTTCATTCCTGTGTGGTGTTCTGGACTGATTATCTGTATCTTTTGCTCCCTGAACTCCTTGCTTTGTTCTTGTTTTGCTAGATAAATTTGGGATTTATTGCCATGCAGCCTTGGTGCAGACAGCGCTGGGCTGGACTAATTGCGACCAGAGGCTGTTTGAGGTTTGTTTGCGGGAGATTTGGAGCACTAAATGGGCCGGTTTGAACTGCCAGCTGTTTCTGTTATCTCTGTGCCATGCCCTGGGTCATCACACTAGTGTATCTTGTAAACATTTGTAAAATTCTGCCGGCAGTGCATCTGGTCATGGTGTTTTATTGCTCTTTTGTCTCTTAATCGCTTCTGACAATTCCATCATTGATATTTGTTCATTTAACATAGCTTTTACTTTTTCTGGTACTTTAGGTAGTTCTGCTTTTTCCAAATATTCTTTAATTTTCTCTTCTGAAACTTTTTCTTGCTCATAGAACTTTTCATAATAATCTTGAATTATTTTTTTATCCTCATTTTGGTAGTATAAAGTTCCTTTCTCTTCTATCAGCCTATGTATCAATATCTTCTCTTTCTCTGTTTTCAATTTATATGCCAACCATCTTCCTTGTTTATTTGCATTTTCAAAAAAGTTCTGTTTAGCATTTTTGATTTTTTGTGCCAATTCTTCTTTATCTAGTAAGTTTATTTTATATTTTATTAGTTCCATTTGAATTTTTAGAATCTTCTTGTTTGGTTCTTTCTGTAGTTCTAATTCCAGTCTCTTGTGTTCTTCTGCTAACGTCTTTTGGTTTTGTTTCTTTTTCTTGTTTTTTCCCCCTGTGTATGTTATAGCTAGTCCCGGAATGTATGCCTTAGCAGTGTCCCATACATTTTGTAATGAAGTTTCTTCTTTTCTGTTCTCTTTGAAAAAAAAGTCCATTTCTTTTTCTGCGTCTTATAGTGCAAAAAATACGGTAAAGATTTTAAAATAATTTTTCTTTTCTTTTGTTTTGTTTAAAATTAAAATATAGAAGATGTTAAAAATTTATACATTTAAAAATTTGAAATTTATATAATTTAAGATTTGAGAAATTATACAATTCCTGTAAAAGTTTAGAAGTTTTAAAATGTATAAAAAATTAAAGATCAAAAATTTAGAAATTGTAAAATTTAAAATTCATATACATTTTTAAAATTAAAATTTATAGAAAACATAATAAAAATCATATAGTTAAAAATTTAGAAATTTGATATCTGTGTAAAAGTTTATAATTTGAAAAACTATAACAAATTTTAAAAATTCAAAGATTCAAAAACCTAACCCTTTTTAATGAAATATAAAAACCTATTTTTCTTTCTTTTCTTTTCTTTTTTAAATTTGAATTAAAATTAGTTAATTTATGGAGGGTTTTAACCTT
This sequence comes from Thermophis baileyi, assembly GCA_003457575.1. NCBI lineage: Eukaryota > Metazoa > Chordata > Lepidosauria > Squamata > Dipsadidae > Thermophis > Thermophis baileyi. The sequence goes on from QLTV01000263.1 coordinate 37,902, forward strand.
TTGGGTTAATGCTGTAGTAATACTGATTTTAACTTATCATGTGGCTAGTGTTGACATTCCTTCAATTCTACTGCTATACTTAGTTGTTGCTGTTGCTATGTACACCAGCTTGCCCTCTGCCACTACCTGGTCGCCTGAGTCTGTCACTGCCTGGGTATGCTACTATCTGGTTGCTCGGGTCTGCTGGGTTGTGCTCAGACTGGATCTGCTGCTGGCTGCTTTTGCCCTTACCCAGCCTCTCTGGTTGCTCTGCTTGCCCTCTGGTTGCCTGGGTTCTCACTTGCCCTCTGTGTCAACCCCCAAAATGGCAAGCATCCGGCAGGCCATCTTGAGGTTGCCATTCAGGAGGCGGGGACCCTGGGGGAGGAATGGAGGGGGCTGCACATGGGAGGAACGGAGGGGGGTGCACATAGACTGACTTGACATGGACTTACTGGCATAATGCAAAGGCGGGAGAGGCAGAAGGCGGCTGACGGCAGTGGAAGAACACGGCTGTGCTGATCGGCTGGAGAACACGCGCCGATCAGCTGGAGTGCCGGAGTGCCAATCAGCTGGAGAGCCAGAGCGCTGATCAGCTGGAGAGCTGGAGCACATGGCGGGAGAGCAGGCCAGCCGGCAGGGAGATGGAACAGCCGTGGCCGAAGCTTCTCGGCCTTTCTTGGCATCCAGAAGCTGCCGGGGAGGGGTGGGCCATACGGGGGTTATAAAACCAGCAGTGAAGCAGCAGCAGGTAGTGCTGACTTTGATCATGGTCACTTTGTGCCAAGTTTTCAAGCCTGCATTAAATGCATCTCACACAAAGAACTGTGTTGCTTGCTGTTTTCTGGTGCTGGAGGCTCGGAATGTGACACTCTGGTTGCTGCCTGGGGTCTCACTTGCCCTCCAGAGAACTTGCTCTGCAGCACCCTGGGTGCTGGGTGCTTGCCCCCTCGACTCTTGGAGTGCTCAACTCTCATGTTGTTCTGCACTCCACTGCCACTTTGGGTGCTCACCTCTGGTTGATCACCTCCTATGGTGCCACTTCAGGTGCTCGTGCTCCAGGTGCTCATCGCCCCCAAAAACCTTTGGGTTGCTTTGCACCACCCTTGCTCAGCAGCCACTTTGGAGAGAGAGAGAATGACTGGCCCAAAGACACCCAACTGGCTTTCATGGCTAAGATGGGACTAGAACTCATAGTCTCCTGGTTTCTAGCCTGATGCCTTAACCACTAGACCAAACTGGCTCTTTCCTTTCCCCTTGCTCATCGGGCACTCAACTTCCTGCCACTCGTCCCTCTCATTACTTGCCTCCTTTTTTTTCTCCTTTTCTCTTCTCTTGTCTTCCCTCTCCCTCTCCTTCTGCTCCCTCTTACTCTCTTCCACTCCTTCCCTTCCTACTTTACTTGGAAGGTCTGCAGAGCCATTAAAAACAACATTTTTGAGAGACCAGCTGACATCGTGGCAACACGGTGTGGATTAGCAGGGCTCCGCGAAATCCAGCCAAATTCTACCCGTCAGGAGGTCCTATGGGACCAAAGTCACCCCGGAGGGGTGACAAAGACAGAGGGGACACCCTGTAGATCACGAAGGGACGGCAGTCTCCCCGTTTGATCAGGGGGAAGCCCTCAAACCGGCGGGAGAAAAAGATGGCCATTACAGCCAGACCAAGGCTGGGACAGCCTTCGAAGAACGAATGAAGATTGACTGAATAACAGCGTGGCAGATCTGGGTGAGAAATTTTTCTAACTTCTGTTGTGGAATTTCTCCCCAAAAAAACAACCTTTTTTTTGAGAGTGGGACTCAAAAGGGGGAGGAAGGGTTTTTTCCCCGCTCCCCAAAGTATAGCGGCAACCAAGATTTTGAGCTACTGACAAATCTGGGGGGAAAAAAGTGAAAAGAACTTTTAAAGAGAGGCACACTTTAAAGCCACAGGAAAGTCTGGACTGGTTATTTTTAACAATTTTAACTGATTTAAAAATACTGGAATTTAGTTTATTGCTATTTTGTTTTGATGGATTTTTAGAGAGATTTTTGAACATTTTGGAGATCCTAAAATAAAGCTTGCAGTAAAAGTGAAGAAATAGAGCAAAGGTGACACCTACTGGTTGGGAAGGATATTATAAAAGTGAAAGGAAGATGGATGTTTTGGCTACTGTAGATAAGTCTGAGACTGAGTTTTATACAAAGTAACACCTGCAAACTGTTTACATTGGATGTTTGGAGACATACAGTGAAAACACTGAAACTCTTTGAACTTATGTGGATTACAAATATGCCTGGCAGTGAGAAACTGAGAAACAGCTTGGATTTGTTTTGAGATCAAGTGGATGGCTTTTTTGACCTGCTAGACATTGTAATATACTGAAACTCTTTGAACTTATGTGGATTACAAATATGCCTGGCAGTGAGAAACTGAGAAACAGCTTGGATTTGTTTTGAGATCAAGTGGATGGCTTTTTTGACCTGCTAGACATTGTGGATTGGGGATTTGGTGGGCCCTTGTGGATTATAAATTTTAATTGCTAAAGGAAGAATAAACAATAACTGTCTCCAAAGAAGCTTTTTATGTGGCTACGGGACTATTTTATGGACTGACCTTGTGGATTACAAAATACAGATCTGTGAAGCTGCTTGGTGATTGGAAAGAAAAAGAAAAGTCTGTTTTCTTTTCTTTTTGGCAACATACTAAAATAGTGGGGAGAGGAGTTGACTGGGGAATTTAAGATTATTGTTGTTTACTCTTCTAAATTAACTTAATTTACAGATATAGGTGGAAATGGCAAGCAATCCAAATTTAACTGAATTAGGAAAGAAAACGTCATCTGCACCATCAGCAGCAGCAGCAGCATCAAGTCCATCAAACCAAAGATCAATAGAAAGTATGTTGCAATAAGAAAAACCGAATACATTTAAAAAAGAAATGCAGATGATGTTTCAATCTATACAAGAGGCTATAACAAAAAATCAAAATGAGATGAAAAATGAGATGGGAGAGGTGAAAGAAACAATACAGAATATGGATGAAAGAATAGGGAATTTTCAACAAATGATAGTAAAAAAATGAACAAAGGATCCAGATAATAGAAGAGAAATCAGAACAAGCAGAGAAAAAGTAGATGAGATAAATCAAAGATTGACACAGGCAAATAAGGAGCTGGAGGAAACCGTGATCTCATTGGAAATGGAAAAGGCAGCTTACTTCCTGAGATTCCAAAACATTGAAGAGGAAAAAGGGGAAGACCTTCCTGACATAATGACAGAGTTGTTGGCAGATGCTCTACAGATAAACAAGCACGAGATGCAGGCAGAGATGGATGAAATATTTAGAATACATACAAGCTATGCGAGAAGACATAACCTCCCAAGAGAAGTACGGTACATGTGAGATTTGTTAAGAAGATGATAAGAGCTGAAATACTTAAAAAAGCAAGAGATGAACCATTGCAACACAAAGGGAAAGAAATTGTGGTCCTGAAACAGGTGCCAAGAAGAGTAAGAAATTTACGGAAACAATATCAATTCTTGACAGGTCAGCTGATTAAATACAATGTAAACTTCAGATGGTTGACACCTGAGGGAATACTAGTTACTTGGAATGAAAAGAGAGATAGATTGGATTCACTAGACAAAGTATATGAATTCTATGATCATCACTTTGGTACAAATGAGGAACAGGAAAGAGGAGAGGAAGTAGAACGTAAAAGACAAGAGGAACCAGCAAGAGTGGAAAAGAACATGCAACAAAAAGAAAGTGATGCCGAGAAAATAGAACGAGCGAGAAGGAGCAAAAGCAAAGGAACAGAGAGAAATAAGATCAACTAGGACAATAAGACCCATATACAAGTGAAATGATGGAAGAAGAATTAAATATGTTGTCAATCAACATACCGTATTTTTCGGACTATAAGACGCACCGGTGTATAAGATGCACCAAGATTTCGAAGAGGTAAATAATAAAAAAAAAGTTTTTGCCCTCTCCCAGCCCCCAGGAGCACTTTGCAGACCTCCCAAACCTTCTGCGCACCCTGTTTTTGCAAAAGAATGGGCCGTTTTTTGCCCATTTTTCACAAAAATGGGGGAATTTTTGCCCTCCCCCAGTCCCCAGGAGCACTCTGCAGACCTCCCAAACCCTCTGCCCACCCCGTTTTTGCAAAAAATGGGCCATTTTTGAAAAAAACCGGGCCATTTTTCACCCATTTTTTGCAAAAATGGGGACGTTTTTGCCCTCCCCCAGCCCCCAGGAGCACTCTGCAGACCTCCCAAACCCTCTGCACACCCATTTTCACGTGGGAGGCCAAAAATGGCTGTATTCGGTGTATATCATATTCGGTGTATGAGCCGAGGTGGCGCAGTGGTTAGAGTGCAGCACTGCAGGCTACTTCAGCTGACTGCTAGCTGCAGTTTGACAGATCGAATCTCACCAGGCTCAAGGTTGACTCAGCCTTCCATCCTTCCGAGGTTGAAAAAGTTTTTGCCCTCCCCCAGCCCCCAAGAGCACTTTGCAGACCTCCCAAACCTTCTGCGCACCCTGTTTTTGCAAAAAAATGGGCCATTTTTTGCCCATTTTTCACAAAAATGGGGGCATTTTTGCCCTCCCCCAGTCCCCAGGAACACTCTGCAGACCTCCCAAACCTTCTGCACACCCATTTTTGCATGGGGTGGGGCTTCGGGAGGCCAAAAATGGCTGTATTCGGTGTATAAGACGCACCAACATTTCCACCCTCTTTTAGGGGGGAAAAGGTGCATCTTATACTCTGGAAAATACGGTAAATGGACTGAATTCTCCCATGAAAAGGAAAAAAAGCTTTTACAAAATTACAAAAATTAAAATTAGACTTATTTGTCTCCAAGAAGTTCATATTAAAAAACAACATAGTAAATTACTGGAATACCCCAAAATTGGGAAATTATATTCTTCATTAGCACAACAAAAGAAAAGGAGGTGGCCAAAAGAAACAATAAATGCTAAACAAATTTATATAGATGAAGAAGGGAGAATATTGATGGTGGAGGTAATAATAAACCAAATACAAATACTTCTGATAGCAATATATGCACCAAATAATAAACAAGAAGAATTTTATAGAAAACTTCATATGAAAATAACTGAAATGGACTATGAAAATATTTGTGTGGTAGGAGAGTTCTATACAATTGTAGATGCAAAATTGGACTATAGAAGTAGATAAATGGGCAAAAAAGCACGGAAAACTCTACCAAGGACTTTTTTTTAAATGACAGAAGAAACATGTCTTCAAGACACATGGAGAGAAAAATATCCAAAGAAAAATCAATACACATTCTACTCAGATAGACATCAATCATGGTCAAGAATAGATATGATATGGATGTCCCTGGGATTAAGAGCAAATGTACAAGAGATAGAAATAGAAACGAATACATGGGTGGACCACAATCCAATAAAAGTTAAATGGAAGGGACAAAAGAAAAAATTGAGATGGATGTTGAATCAATCTATATTAAAGGATAAAGAATTTATACAAACAATGGAAAAAGAAATGGACTTCTTTTTTAAAGAGAATAGAAAAGAAGAGACTTCACTACAAAATGTATGGGACATAGCAAAAGCATATATCTGGGGACTAGCTATAACATATATAGTAAAAAAAAAAAGATACAATATCAAAAGATGCTAGAAGAAGAATACAAAAGACTTGAAACAGAGTTACAGAAAGAACCACAAAAAAGAAATCTAAAAAATCAAATGGAATTAATAAAACATAAGTTAAATCTAATGGAAAAAGAAGAATTAGCACAAAAAATTAAAAGAGCAAAACAATTTTTTTCCGAAAATGCTAATAAACCAGGAAGATGGCTAGCATACAAGTTGAAAAAGGAGAAAGAGAAGAAACTGATACATAGTTTGTTAGATGAAAAGGGAACTCTTCACTATCAAAATGAATCTAAAAAGAAAATAACTCAGGATTTCTATGAAAAACTATATGATCAAGAGAAGATCTCAAAAGAAAAAATAAAACAATATTTGGAGAAAGCTGAATTACCTAAAGTGCCTGAAATAGTGAAGGCTATGTTAAATGAAAAGATAACAATGATGGAATTAACAGAGGCGATTAAGAGACAAAAGAATAATAAAACACCAGGACCAGATGGATTACCAGCAGAACTTTATAAATATTTACAAGATACTTTAGGCTTGTCAATGTTGGAGATTTACAATGAAGTATTGTTAGAAGCCAAAATACCAAATACTTGGATGGAAGCAAATATCACTTTAATACCGAAAGAAGATTCAGATTTAACACAGATAAAAAATTATAGGCCAGTATCATTATTAAATGTAGACTATAAAATATATGCTTCAATAATAGCAGAGAGACTAAAAAGATTCTTGAATGAATTTATACATCCAGACCAGAATGGATTTTTACCTAAAAGACAAATTAAAAATAATATGAGAATTATCTTGAATACGTTGGAGTATTATGAAGTACATTCCGAAAAAAAATGCGATTTTCTTTTGACGCACAGAAAGCATTTGACAATGTGAATTGGCAATTTATGTTACTACAATTAAAATATATGGACTTTGGTGAAAAAATTACTAATAAGATCAAGGCAATATATTCTAAACAAACTGCAAAGATGATGGTTAATGGGGACATGACAGAGAACTTTAATATAAGGAAAGGCACAACACAAGGATGTCCTTTGTCCCCTTTACTATTCATATTAACATTGGAAGTGCTAAACAGAAACATTAGACAAGACTCAGAAATAAAAGGTATGGAAATAAAAAAAAGAAAAATACAAATTACAGGCGTTTGCAGATGATCTGGTATTTATTCTAGAAGAACCGCAAGAAACTGGACCCAAATTAATAAAAGAATAAAAGAATATGGAGAAGTTGCAGGATTGAAAATAAATAAAGAGAAAACTAAGATATTAGTCAAAAATGTTACAGATAAACAAAAAAAAAAAAGAATTGATGAAGAAGACAGACATTCAGATAGTTAAGAAAGTAAAATACTTAGGAATTCATTTAACAGCAAGATGTGCAACTATTAAAGAAGATAATTATACTAAGCTGTTGCAACAAATTAAACTAGATCTGGAGAAATGGAAAAACCTGCAATTATCGATGATAGGAAGAATAGCTACAATAAAAATGACTATCTTACCGAGGTTATTATTTTTGTTCCAAACAATTCCGATAAAGTTAGAAAAAAATTACTTCGAGGAGCTAAATAAAATGATGTCAAAATAAATTTGGCAAGGAAAAAAAGCAAGAATAAGATTGAAAATGTTACAAGACTCTAACAATAAAGGGGGTTTTGGGTTGGAAGTTTTCTGAGTAGTAAAAAGCAAATAAATGAATGTGCTAGACATAGTTTTTATTTCACACACAACTAAGCTTTCAGGATATAATATAAACTTTATGTTTTTCTCCATAGGTCATTTCCTGCTTGTATATTTATACTGTTTTTTGTACTCCTTCCACAATGTAAATGTTGCAGCTGCTATTGAATGATACTTTCTTCCACTTGAATGTGTACAGTGTACCAGGCAGCAGCAATACACCATTACTATGGAGTAATGGCTGCTATGGAGAATGATTACCCTCATCTTTCTCTTTTTGACACAAAGCATTAGCTCATGTAAATGGACACTTACACCTGCTAATGTGTAAACTTACTGAACATTCCAGATTAAAACTCTAGTGCAGTGATATTACCCCAGAGAAATTCCAATCCACAGAGCAGTTAGACAGGGCTGCATCCTGTCACCCTTGCTATTTAATATATTTTCTATTGTGACAAGGGAATATCTCTAGATAATGAGAGAATGGGAAATTGCCCACATGTGTTCCTGACCACAGGACAGAGGTTTTCTGCACTTTTGAGTGCCAGGAGATGATGGGATTAGCCGTCTTGCTCTCAACAGTGGTATAGACTTTTAAAGGACGCTCAGTTCACAAAGTTCACTTTCTAATCACTTTCAGAAATTGCTCAGTAACTATTGTTAAGCTGTTAGAGACTTTTGGAACAACAAGCTGGAAAATGCCAGGTGACTCTGCCTTCAATCCTGAATGAAAGAAAATTTTAATGATATGAATAAGAATTCAAAGAAACTGAAATAAACAGCAAAAAGCTAAATAACATTTTGATCTTAGTGATATATGCACTAAGGGTCCAGATAAAATTGGAATATTGAAACTTGATCATGATTTCAAAAACTGGACACTGGAGGGGACTAAAGATTTTAGGTAGAGGAAAGATTTACAAGCCTGTAAAATGATGCAAAAATTTATAACAATAAAACCAAGCCACACCCACCAAACAAGCCATGCCCACAGAACCGGTAGGGAAAATTTTTAGATTTCACCACTGTGAAGGAGACTTTTGAAGTATGGAAGTAGAAAATAGTAGCCACAATATCAACATTGTCAGCAGTGATGTCTACTTCTAGGGATAGACTATGCCCAAAAGATGTTATTGTCAAGTGCAGGAAATCAGGAGCCCAAGCAATTCAAATGAATATAGGTTTATTGTATGCTAATGCTCTCTACAAGAATCTGAACTACTAACAGTCAAAGCAAATTGGCAGTAGATAAGAGTCAACAGAATTCAAGGTGGGGGACTTCCGGTTGGCGTCGCGTCGGAGCGAGTGTGCCGACGAAAACCTCGCTAGGCTCACTCGGCTTTTTGTACAATCGTGGCCGTTTTAGGCAAGGAACGCTCGTGAAAAGAGTACCGGTGGAGAGGGGAAGTCTCGGAGCCCCAGAGGGAGAAAGGCGATCTTCTGCACGGGGTGAGAGGCGCCCTCAGATCGAGTGCGAAAGGGACTGGCCTGCTAATGGCCGATCGGAAGACGCGACAGCCAGCTGTTTTAGAAGGAAGCGGAGAAGAATCAGCAGCAAACGTATCAGAACTCTGAGAAAAGAAAAGGAGACTTGTTTGACAAGGAAATAGCTTGAAAGAACGTAAGCACAAAAGCAAAAGCGGGTGTGGACTGAGGAAGCGGCGAATGTAAATTGGAGAAGAAAGAGGTGAAGTAAGTGTTGTGAACGGATTGGAGAAGTGTATGAAGAGAGCCGAGAAAGAGTTGTTTGGACTTTCTGTAGTTGGAGGAAGAAAGCAGACAGAAACGGAGAAAGGATCCAGTGGAAAAGAAGGTGTTTTTTTTGGAGTGGTGACTTGGATAGAAACAGAAACAGAAGGATTTGGTTGGGAGACGGAAGAACGACAAAGGGAAGAGTGACTTTTTGAGAGGAAACTGTCATTGGGTGAACTGATGGACAGTGACAGTGTGAAATAGAAGAAAGACATCTTGGAAGCTTTCGGTTAGAATAAGTCTCTGTGTTCTTCTAAGCTAAAGTATTGTTATATTATTTATTATTTAATTTTTGTGCTATATTGTATAATCATATAATCTGATTAACTATATATTAACTGATTTAGCTACTTTATTAAGAGGGAATTCAAGTATCAATATTGAATAAGAAGATTTGTATATATTAGAGTATTTACCATTTAAATGAATTAAGTTTATTAACAAATAGGGTATAAAATAATTAACAAAGTCAGAACTTATATGTTTAAGTGGGATAATATATTTAAAGTATTACAAATGGCAACTAGAACAACGACTGTGACTAAGGGAGGTAAAAAACAACCAATGACTCTAACTTCCCCGGCAGGGCAAAGATCTTTAGATAGTATGTTGTTAGAAGCAGGGTCAAATGTGGCATCTGGAGATTTACAGGGGGTTACAATTATCAATGATCCAAATGAACGAAACACTCCTGAAAATGCAAGAGAGTATTGCGAAAGGCTTGGAAGGAGTAAAGGAGGAAGTGAGTGAAGTTAAGAATAATATGGTTAAAATAGATGGAAGGGTAGGTGCAATACAAGAGGCTCTGACGAGAAATGAGCAGGAAATAAAAGAGGTTAAGAAACGAACAGAGATAACTGACAAAAGGTTGGATAAAACTGATAATAGGATGGAAGATATAAACAAAAATTTGGAGGAAGCCATTGCCCATTTGGAGTTAGAACGATCTGGCTTCTACTTAAGACTACAAAATATTGAAGAAACAAAAGATGAGAACCTTTCGGACCTAATAGCGGAGATTTTGGGGCAAGTTTTAGATAGACCAAAAGATGATATTATAAGAGAGTTGGATGAGATTTTTAGGCTCAATACGAGCTATGCGAGACGAAATAGACATCCGAGAGAAATACACGTTAGGTTCCTAAGGAGACAGGTGAGAGATGAGGTCTTGAATGCGGTAAGAGGAGAAACTGTAACGTATAAAGGTAAAGAAATATTAATTCTAAAACAGGTCCCCCAAAGAATTAGGGAGAAAAGGAAAGGATATAACTTCCTATCAGCACAATTAGTGCGAAATAGAATTCTTTTCAGATGGCTCATCCCGGAAGGGATGCTAATAACGTGGAGAGATAAAAGATATAAAGTGGATACAATAGAAAAAACACAGGAATTCCAAGAAATTTTATTAGAGGGGGAAGAACAATATGGTAGAGAAGAAACAACTAGTAGGAGCCAGGAAGATTTACCGATAGGAATACAGTTGGAAGAACGGGGTACGAGAGATGGTAGAGAATTAGAAAGACATGGAAGAGAAGGAATGAAGGCAAGGACTCCAATTGAAACAAGATCAAAGGGGATACTCAAGCCAGATGACAAATAAAGAAATAGAGGAACAGGAAATTAAGATTCTAACGGTTAACATCAATGGATTAAATTCAACCATAAAGAGAAAACGTGTGTTGTTAGACCTGCAAAAACAAAAATTGGATATAATATGCTTACAGGAAACCCACATAAAAATGAAATATGAAAAAAATATTAGAATGTCCAAAATTGGGGAAATTATTTTGTGCATCAGCACAAACCAAGAAGGGAGGAATTGCTATGTATGTTAAAAATGGATTAAACCCTAAATTAAAGTTTGCTGACAAAGAAGGTAGCATATTAATGGTTGAGATAATAAATGGGGTAAAAAAATTATTGGTAGGAATTTATGCCCCTAACCAAAAACAAAAAACTTTTTATCTTAATTTACACAAGAAAATAATTGAAATGAATTGGCAAAATATATGTGTATTGGGGGACTTTAATGCGATAGCTGATAGTAAATTGGATTATAAAAGTATAAATAGAAAAAGTACTAGGAGACACTTACCAATAACATTCATGAATATGGTCAAAGAATTGGATTTATATGACGTGTGGCGTAAATGGAATATGCAGGGGAAACAATACACGTTTTACTCCCACCCCCATAGATCTTGGTCACGCATTGACATGATATGGACAAATTTGACACTAACTATGGATACAATAAGTATAGAGATATTAGCTAATAGATGGGCTGACCACCGCCCAGTTTTATTAAAATTGAAAGGGAAAGTAAAAAAAAGGATTAGATGGATATTAAATCAAAATATATTGCAAGAAAAGGAATACTTACAGAAAATAGAGAAGGAACTGGGCTACTTCTTCAAAGAAAATCCTAAGGAACAAACATCAGCTCAAAATGTCTGGGATACCATGAAGGCTTATGTGAGAGGATTATCAATTGCTTATATAGCAAAGCGGAATAAAACTCAAAAAGAAGAACTGAATACACTAAACAAGGAATTAAGAGATCAGGAATTACTAATGCAAAGTGAGCCGTTAAATAGTAAATATAAAGAAAAACGGGATCTAATAAAACATAAAATGAATTTGATTACACAAGAAGAGGGAGCCCGTAATATAAAAAGAATGAAACAAATTTATTTCGAACAAGCAAATAAAACTGGGAGATGGTTAGCCCATAAATTAAGGAAGGAGAAGACAAAGAGAACAATCCAACAACTTCTGGATGATGAAGGGAACCCAAGATTTGAAATAGAAGAAAAGAAAAAGATTGTCCAGAACTACTACAAGAAACTCTATGAAGAGGATGGAATTAAAGAAGAAGACATTGAAACATACTTAACTAAACAATTGCCAATCTTGT
>QLTV01000264.1:68045-84279 GCA_003457575.1 Thermophis baileyi
GAAAAAATAAACCTGGTCTTTTTTGTCGTGGGGGGGGGGAATTAGTCAGCCCTTTGAGGTACATGAACTATAGAGCCGAGGTGGCGCAGTGGTTAGAGTGCAGTACTGCAGGCTACTTCAGCTGACTGCTAGCTGCAGTTCGGCGGTTCAAATCTCACCGGCTCAAGGTTGACTCAGCCTTCCATCCTTCCGAGGTGGGTAAAATGAGGACCCAGATTGTTGGGGGCAATATGCTGACTCTGTGAACCGCTTAGAGAGGGCTGTAAAGCACTGTAAAGCACTGTAAAGCGGTATATAAGTCTAAGTGCTATTGCTATTGCTATTGCTAACTATCAGCAGTCCAATTAGGCGGACCTCCTGTCTTTTGCTGAGGTTGCGTACAATAATGCTGTTCACAGTAGCACGGGACTAACCCCGTTCAAGGTAGTCAGCGGCATGGACTTCATCCCAATGCCTGAGTACCCAAGGGAGCCCCCTCCTCAGTCAGCTTGATCGATTGGATGTCGACGCTGAAAGCAACCTGGGAGAATGTCAAGAAAGCGCTAGCTAAAGCGGCACAAACCTATAAGAAACAGGCAAACACCGAGCTCCCCAACGGCCATTCCAACCGGGGGGAGAAAGTTTACCTCTCCACAAAATATTTGAGGTTAAAACTCCCTAGCAAGAAACTGGGGCCAAAGTTTATGGGACCATTCCCCATAGTAAAGATAATCAAAACAGTCACGGTGCAATTGAAATTGCCCCGACTGCTAGGGAAGATACACCCGGTATTCCATACTAGCCTCTTAAAACCCGTGGTCGGATCGACCCTGAGACCACTACCCCGTGAGTCCCCAGACCCCGTGGTCATAGGGGGCCAGACCCATTATGAGGTGCAGCAAATCCTTGATTCGAGGTGGCACAGGAGACAACTCCAATACTTAATCAAGTGGAAGGGTTACCCCTTATCAGAGGCATCTTGGGTAAAGAGTCGAAACATCCAGGCTGATCGCCTTATAGCCAAATTTCACATGGAAAATCCAAACAAGCCTGGGGGGGGGGTCGCGTCCCTAAACTCTATAACTGTACTCAAATTGTTTTGCTTTGCGCAGGTCGCCTTCGGGAAGTGAGGGGAGCCGAATGTCAACTTGCAAAGCTTTCAAGTTGCCATAAGCAGGAGGGGGGGAGAACTGACGGAGCTGCTTGGTTGCCCTAACTGAAACTACATTCCACACATGCCTTTCTACAGATTGTATCCTAGGTTACCAGAGTCAGCAGGAGGGGTGTGGATTTTATAGCCCGCCAACATGGTTCATTGGAGAATGTGATTTATGACATGCCCAGGGAGGACGGGGGAGACAGGATCATGGGGGCCGGTAAAATACGTGAAGTTAGATCTGACTCCATCGGAGTAATTGCTGGAATGTTGCTCCTAATAAATGACTGGATTTCTTTTGAACTTTGGCTCCTGGCTCATGAATTAATTAGGGCATCTGCCGGAAACTTCACATAGATTGTGTCCTAGGTTACCGGAGTCAGCAGGAGGGGTGTGGGTTTCACAGCCCGCCAACGTGGTTCATTGGAGAATGTGATTTATGACATGCCCAGGGAGGAGGGGGAGACAGGGTCATGGGGGCCCGTAAATTACTTGAGATCAGTTTTGACTCCATCGGAGTATTGCCGGAATGTTGCTCCTAATAAATGACTGTATTTCTTTTGAAGCATGGCTCATGGCTCATGAATTAATTAGGGCATCTTTTGGAAACTTCACAGTATCCGAACAGTCACTTAGTGACCGTTCGAAGTTACAACATCACTGAAAAAGTGACTTTTGACCATTTTTCACACGACCGTTGTAGCATCCCCGTGGTCACGTGATTTAAGAGCCGAGGTGGCGCAGTGGTTAGAGTGCAGTACTGCAGGCTACTTCAGCTGACTGTTTAGCAGTTCAGCGGTTCAAATCTCACCGGCTCAAGGTTGACTCAGCCTTCCATCCTTCTGAGGTGGGTAAAATGAGGACCCAGATTGTTGGGGGCAATATGCTGACTCTGTGAACCGCTTAGAGAGTGCTGTAAAGCACTGTAAAGCGGTATATAAGTCTAAGTGCTATTGCTATTGCTATTATATTCAGATGCTTGACAACTGACTCACATTTATGACAGTTGCAGTGTCCCAGGGTCATATGATCACCCTTTGTGACCTTCTGATAAGCAAAGTCAATGAGGAAACCAGATTCACTTAACAACCGTGTTACTAATTTAACAGCTGCAATGGTTCATTCAACTGTGGCAAGAAGTGTCGTAAAATGAGGCAAAACTCACTTAACAAATTTCTCACTTAACCACATACATTTTGGGCTCAATTGTGGTCGTAAATTGAGGAATACCTGTATTTAGCACCTCCTACATTTTTTGTTAATCCTGAGCCCTTTATGACCACCCTCAATATCATTCAGCCATTTATCTCTTTACTTATTTATATCCTGCCTTTATTTCTATAAATAACTTAAGATGGCAAACATACCCAACACAACTTCCGCCTCCCATTTTCCACATAACCACCACCCTGTGAGGCGAGTTGGGCTGAGTGAGTGACTGGCCCAAAGTCACGCAGCTGGCTTTCATCCTGAGGGACTAGAACTCCGTCTCCCAGTTTCTAGTACCGGTAGTTCTCATGAAACTATTAATAATTATATTAATTATTTAATATAATACATTAATATCCCAACTTTTCAAATTGGGGTCTCCCCACCTCCCAGCCACCACTTCCAAACCAACACCTTCATTGCAGGATGGAGTAAAACACTCATCAGTCACAGTCTCGCCTTATTTCACTACATCGTTTTGCTGTAGAAATACCCACATGGCAGATACCGCTTGTTCCCTTTTAACGGTTATTATTTGCACAGCCCTAATTAATTGGGATTAAGAGCCCCTGCTTTTGAATTAATTCAAATTACCGGTACATACCATTCGCTTTAATCCAGATTAAAACTCATTGGAGCCCACCCGCTCCTCCTTCACCCGAGCAATTAATCATAACGTAGAAGGACCAAACAGAGAGAGAGAGAAAAATAATTTTTAAAAAAGTCTCACTCTGACTATTAAAGGAGTAAAACCAGCGTGGGCACACGCTTCCCATAGATATTTTATTGCCGCCATCTTCAGAAGGAACTGGCTGCTCAGCGCGCAGGCACAATATTAGACCCGCCCCTCTGGAAACCCATCGTGGCCGCCATCTTGGGAAGGGATCGAAGAAAGACGCAGAAAGGTGTCTCTCTCTCTCTCTCTCTCTCGTTGCCTTCCTACTTGCAGGAGGGGGCGGCCACAATGCTTCCCGAATGGCTGATTGGTTGTCAAAGCATCTTTGCATCATCAGCATCCTTCCCTAAGACTCCGCGGGCGGGTTGTTGTTGTTTTTAAAGCTACAGCAAGGGGGTTTATTTGCATAAGGCTTTCAGATTGGTTCATTCATTGGTTGACCCGATGCTTTCAGGCCGTATATCCCGGTCCTTCATTTGCATATGAAGCGTGCAATTTATTTCAGGCTGTTTTGGAGAACACTTGAAAACTGTTTTTTCCCTCTATTTCCTTCAGCAGATGTGGACGAAGGAAACGGGAGGGGAGGAGGAAGGACGACTCTTTGAAATAATTCAAGATAATATTGCAGTACTGAATTCCCCAGAGAGTGATTCACAAACTAGCCCTTTGATCTTAGGTGTTGTGTGAAGCCACCCCATATAAATCCCCCAAACTGTCTTGCGTCACCCAAAGTTTAGTTAATTACAGCTAGTTTATGATTCAAAAATTATATACCGAAACTATACAGTCCTATATACTATTGTTGGAAGAAATATCCTTCTGGGTTCAGTTCCAAGTGGGGAAAAAGTCACTGGAAACATGGTGGCTGCTTGGAAAGATGGTTTAATAAGGAACAGGATCACATGGTTTGAGGTCCTGGACAGAAAAGGACAGAGATGCTGAGAGTGCCTTGGTTTTATGCCCTCTGTTGGGCTTTGAATTTGAGCTTGTATTCTGATTGGTTGTCAGACTCCCATGGGGCCATGCAGGGGCAACTCTGTAGGCTGTGTTTTGAGTCCCAAGCTTGCTTGAGCCTTGCTGGGTGATGTAATCTTCCCAGGTGCCATGTGGTGAGTTCTGTTGCTAGATGGGTAGAGGGCTAATCCTACCTTTGTTGGATCTTGGGTGAGGGCATTTGCCTATGAATAGACCTAGCTATCCCTTTATCTCTTAAGTGCGGACATCTGCTGTGGGCTATTGAGGAGGGTGGGGGCTATTAAAAGTGAGTCTGTTTCCTGCCTAAAAACATGTTTCTCCATTTTCTCATCCAGGGAAATATAATATTCTGCCTTTTTAATATTCCCTAGAATGTCTCATTTTCCTAGAAGAGGGGTGGATACTAACTTCCTACACTATATGGACTATATACTCTGAATAATTAAATATTTCCATTACTTTGGACATGTTTTAGTTTTTCCAGGATTCTTTCCTGGTTTATATACCTTTTGTCACAGTACCTAGCTGGAAAAAAAAAGTAGAACCTGGTTAATACTTGGATGGGAGACCACTAAGAAAAGCCCAGATCTGTAGTGTATACTCGGAAAGCAAAACAAAATTGTGGAAGAAGGCAACAGCACAGTTTCCTATATTGCCGCCAAGAAAACATGTTAAACTATGGCCACTACAGACATGATCATTAGATGGCAGCAAAGAACTGGAGATTTGTGCATCTCTTAGCTGTCCCCTGGATAATTGCAGCCCTGATAAAGACTATCTGTCTGATCTTGTCTTAAAAGTCTGTTCCCATGAACACAATTAAGCCTCTCCGTTAAAAACCTAGCAACTGCCTTCACACAACATGCTATCCTGGGTTATGCTTCCCAGGAGTTCACCTTTGGTGGTGTTGGAAGAAATCTCCTTGGTTTGTTCCCCAGCTGGGACACAGTCACAGACGCTGAGAAGAAATAAGACTCAGAAGCAAGCTGCTCGAAAGCTGAATCCTTTACTTCAGGAAGGCAAGAAGTAGTAGTGACACAGCTCAAGCTGTTCCTGGCTTGTAAGCAGCTTGGGATTGTGTGTCTGTGGTTTTTTATACCTATTTTCCCTTTGAAGCTTTTGTAGTTTGATGGGTTTTGGTGTGCCTCTAGTTGAAGTGATTGCCCTGAGTTTTTTGTCTTCCTGCCTTAATGGGTTAATCCTGTTCCTGGGGCTTTGTCTTTCCTATTCTGGGGGTTAACTCTGCCAGGAAAGAGGAAAAGGGGAGTTCCAGGTGAGTTATTTTTAGCCTGATTCCCCTTATCTTAATGGCTCTACTTAAGTATTCCTTTTGTAACAGCCTGAGTTTTTCATTTCAGCTGGTGCTTCTTGGTTTTCTTAAAGGGGGAAGGGCTGGCTTGAGTCTCTTGGCACTGTTTTCTGAGGTTTCTGGTGCTATGAGGTTTCTGGCACTGTCCTCCTGGGGTACACTTCCCACAATCCCCCATTTTGTGCTAGGGCAAATAATTTTTGCCAATTATTTCACCCTCAGCACAATCCAGGGTAGTGTCCAAGTATACTTGATACTCATGGTCAATTTGAACCATCATTAAAGCAAGCTGGTTTCCTTTTTCATCATGTTTTGGAGGGGCAGGACTGCAGGTCTTAAGGCAGCTCATGCATTGGGGGGGGGTTTACAATGACAGAGGCAGCAGAAAAGTATCCCTTGGCTCCCAAAAGGAGAGCTTTCAACCATGAAGGTCTAGCAACCAGGGTAAAAGTTCTGGAAAGAAATTTACAGTATCCAATTTTCCTGTGCCAATTATTTTCAGATGTTTGATGTCACTTTCTGTGAGCTTCCACAGGTTTGAAGCAAGCACAAGCCCCAAAATTCTTCACAGCCATGGTTTTCCTTTAAATAACTACAGGCTGCCCATTTTCAAGGGTTGGTTACTGAACCTGCCTTAAGCTCTTTAGTGCATCCAGGATTTGTGAGTCCAAATTGAGGTTAGCCAGTGTGCAATCCAGGCTATTTAGTATTTTTAAAATTACACACAATGAGCCCTGGGACTCCTACTAATGAGACCACCAGTGCAACATATCCTGTTTTACTGGGCAACATCATTTGTGAGTCACAGTCAGGGCTTGGGTTTTGGAGATCTCTTTTCTGCTATCTCTTCAGTGGGGGAATTGCCCCCTCCCCCATGGGATTAGCAGGGAGTGACTGCTTGGGCCCTAATGCCACAGAGCAAAAAGGAGCAGCTTTGTGTGGAGGTAGGTAAAGGGGATAACCCAGTAGTGGGTTCTAAAACCCGTTGCTACCGGTTCGTGCGTGATGCTTCTGTGCATGCGCAGAAGCGTCCCGGGCGGGTGGGCGAAGCCTCCTGGGGTCGCCGCTACCGGTTCGCAGAACCGGGCCAAACCAGGAGCAACCCACCGCTGGGATAACCTCAGTCTAATTCTGAATGGTGTGTCTCTGTGTGTGTGTGCTTGTGTATGCAGCTACTTCTAAAATACAGGCAATACAGACATGCTGGACAAATTTCCCTCCCACCAGACAGAAATCTAAGGTGTTCAGAACTTGCTGTGGCAACCACTCCCAAATACAATTCCCCAGAGTCCATTTAACTGAATTTCCGACACGGTACTTTCAGGTTTAAATATTTAGTAGACAAGTAGACTTTCTGTCCCACATGGAAGGGGTGTTGCGCCCTCCTCTTTTTATCAGCCTGGGCTTTAAATGGTGGTGGGTGTGCACAGGATGTTTGACGCTAACAATATTTCGCTCTGTAAATACACCGGGTGATCGTGAGTGCTGGAGCGCGGAGAAGTAAAGTGCTACAACAGAGTTACATCATTGTTGTGTGTCTTCCTTTCCCGTGGCTATCCAGAACCTGAAATATTGTTAGCGTCAAACATCCTGTGCACATCCACCACCATTTAAAGCTGCCACGCTCCGCCCCGCTACTCCACCCCTTGCATACACGTCATTGCCAAGCAAGCCATGGTTAGTCCGAGGTGTCCTGTCATTGCGCATGCGAATTGTCATCGCGCATGCGCTAACATCAGCACCGGCAGTTTTCCTGGCCGCCTGTCAGCTGGGCGGTGGCGTCAGGCTCGAAAGCAGCCGAGAAGATGGCGGCGAGCCCAGGATCAGACAGTCAGCATTACGGAGCCTTCCGGACACCAGGAGACAGTAGGCTGCAGGCGTTCTCCATCCCCACCTGAATGGCAGCCCTGACATGTCGAGGCTGACAGTCTTATCATAGAACTGCAGACATTGTACCTTATATACTGAATGCCTACTACAAAGAAGATGGATGCAAAAATTAATATTTAAAAATTTTAAGTTAATTCCAACATCCATTTTTATCCAATAGGGTGTTTTCCTAAATAGTTTTAATAGGCTAAGGCAGGGGTGTGAAACACAAGGCCCGCGGGCCGGATGTGGTTGGATCCGGCCCGCGGGGCCATCCTGGAAAATGTAAGGAGCCAGCCCGCGTCGCTTCAGCCCGGTCTACCCAATGCGAAGAGGAAACATCGGGCCAGCATGGCTTCAGCCCGGTCTACCCAGTGTGAAGAGGAAACATGCCAGCAGCTTGGGGAGTGGTTTCAAGCTGGCCATGCCCACCCAGTCGGCCACGCCCACCCAGTCGGCCACACCCAATGAGTGGCGTCAAGCTGTCCACGCCCACCCAGTCGGCCACACCCACCCAGTCGGCCACGCCAACCCGGCCCCCCAAGGTCAACCACAGCCCTGATGTGGCCCTCAATGAAATTGAGTTTGACACCCCTGTAGTATGGTGACCAAAGTTGATTGCAGTATTCCAGGTGTGGTCTTACTAGGGTTTTACAAAGTGGTACTAATACTTCACGTGATCTTGATACTATGCCTGTTTATACAACCCAGGATTGTATTAGCTTTTTTGCCTCCTGCTTCACACTGCTGGCTCATATTCTAGTGATCATCCACTAGCACTCCAAGGTCCCTCTCACAGTTACTGTTTTTGAGCCAGGTCTCGCCTAATCTATACTTATACCTTTGATTTTTCCTGCCTAAATGTAAAACTTTCCTTTTCTCCACATTAAAATTCATTTTGTTGGATAAGGGCCATTGTTCAAGTTTGTCAAGATCTTTTTGGATCCTGAGCTTGTCTTCAGGGGTGTTGGCTATTCCTGCCAGTTTAGTCCTCTACCTCTTCTAGGGACTGTTAACTGAGACCCAGATGTTTTCTTGGGGTTTTTTTTGTGTCCTTAATATCATCCTGCTTCTTTCACCTTTTTTTATTTTGAGCCGCCCAGAGTCCTTCGGGAGTTGGGCGGCATATAAATTTTATTAAATAAATAAATAAATAAATAAATAAATAAATAAATAAATAAATAAATAAATAAATAAACTTTTCAAAGAAAGAACTAGAGTATCTGTGGAAAGTCTCAAAAACCAAACATCTGGGAGATGATTCAAGCTTAGCCAAATAGAACGACAACACTGTTCTGGCATTTTACAAATCACAATTTTAATAGAAACTTTAATGAACAATTTTTTTTCCCTAAGACATCACCGGGGGGGAAAAAAGGACACCACACCAAGGCACCACAGATAACTGACACAATGCTCAAAGCGCTCCAAACAAGTTTCACATACTAATTCAAAGCTGTACCCAAGGATTGATCCCAAATCTGACCTCTGGATCTTCAGAGGTGAATTTTGTATTGGTCAAAAAAGTGCGTAGTCTCCATGTACAGGTAGTCCTCGAGTTAAAACCATTCATTTAGTGGCCATTTGAAGTTATAACAGCACTGAAAAAAGTGACTTATGACCAGTTTTCACACTTACGACTGCTGCAGCATCCCCATGGTCATATGATCAAAATCCGGGCGCTTGGCAACTGAAATATATTTATCACAATTATCACAACTGCACTGTCCAAGAGTCATGTGATCACCATTTGTTAACCTTCCCAGCCGGCTTCCAACAAGCAAAGTCAGTGAAGAAAACCAGACTCACTTAACGACCGCATGGTTCACTTAACAGCTGCAGTGATTCACTTAACAACTGTGACAAAAGATTGTAAAATAAGGGACACCTCAACTGCCTCGCTTAATGACATTTTGTGGTAGTTGAGGACTACCTGTATCAACTCTCAAATCCACACACTCCCACCCCCATAGTGAAAGGCAACTGGGGTTGAAGATGGAATAGTGTAACAATTTGAACTTGTAAATATTTTAGGGGTGAAGAAACTGTTTTGTTACTTTGGAAGTAACAGGAAAGTCTGACTAACTGATCCCAACTAAATCCAAGTTAATTGGACAGCAAATAATTTTACTAGCCATAGTCTATGAATTGGAAAAGGTCTCGGACTCAGGTGCCGGAGATACAGACTGCTCTTGCCACCCCATGGTCGGTTCTTGGTCTTCCGGATCCATGAGCAGCTGCGCGGGACTTGGGCAAGCCACAACACTGAGATGTGTTCTGCGATGAGTGATAGCGTATGTTTCTCTGCCCATAGCCCCAATTTATGTGCCTCGTTCATGAGGGATCTGGAGCGAGTGCCCCCCTCTCGGTTTATGTGGGCCTTGGTGGCCACATTGTCCGTCAGTATTAACACATGGCGGCCTGCCACTGTCTTGTGAAATCGTCGGAGAGCCAGGTACACCGCTCGGAGCTCCAGCCAATTGATATTGTTCTTGAGCTCCTCCTGTGACCACAGACCCTGAGCCACCTGGGACTGGATGTGGGCTCCCCAACCGACTAGGCTTGCGTCTGATGTTAAGGTGATGCATTGGGGCTCCTTGAATACACATCCCTTCCTTATGGCATGAGAAGTCCACCAGTGAAAGGAACGAAGGACCTTCGGAGGAACCTTTACCCTGGTCCTGGAGTTGCTGCTGCCCGCTCTCTGGAATGGCAGAAGGAACCACTGAAGAGTCCGGGCATGTAGCCGTGCCCAGGGAACGATGGCTATGCAGGAAATCATTTTCCCTAGTAGCTGAGACAGAAGAACCAAAGGTACCGACTGCAGGGACCAGACCCGACCTATCAAGGCTCTCAAACTGTCCTGGCGGTCTTGCGACAGGTAGACCTTTCCCACTTCGGAGTCTATCACCGCTCCGAGATGAAGAAGTCGGGTGGATGGAACTAGGTGGCTCTTTTCCATGTTTACCGAAAAGCCATGCATCTGAAGAATCTGGATCACGGTGTTTAGATCCTGAACTGCTTGAGGCGGGGAAGACGACTGGATGATAATATCGTCTAAGTAGCACTGCATCCTTATGGGAAGTGCTCTGATGTGCGCCGCCACTGCTGCCAATAGTTTCGTGAAGGTCCTGGGGGCCGATGACAAACCGAATGGCAGAGCCCGATATTGAAAATGGCGGCCTGTGTAGCAAAATCTCAGGAACCTTCAATGGGAAGGATGGATGGGAACGTGAAGGTAAGCTTCCTTGAGATCTATGGAAGTTAATAGATCTCCTTCCCTGATGCAGCCCAAGATGGATTTTAGGGACTGCATCTTGAATTGTTTGTAAATGATATGGGCATTGAGTTTTTTGAGATCTAGAATCCCTCTCCAGCCCCCCCGAACTCTTCTGCACTAAGAAGAGTATTGAATAGAACCCCAGCCCTTGTTGATTCCTGGGTACCGGTTCGATGGCATGAATGTCCAACAAGTGTTGGACCTCTGCCTCCATAAGGGCCCTCTTCTGGGAGTTTAAGGGAACTGGGCAATGGATGAAGATATTCGGGGGAGTGGAGAGGAAGTCCAGAGTGAGACCTAGCCTGACTGTTCGAAGAATCCAGGCATCGGTAGTGGTGCTTTCCCATTGGCTGGCGAAGTGGAGAAGCCTTCCTCCAATGGGAAAGGAAGATTGGCAGTCACTTCCCTCTACGAAAGGATCTGCTGCTGGAGCCACGAAATGGCTGCTTGGTCTGAGGTTGTCTCCTGCCTCTATCCTGGAAGCTGGACCTGTCTGCAAAACGGTCCTGGCTCTGGTAGTATGACAGCTGGAACTGTGGTGGGTTAGAACTAGCTTCAGCCGCTCGAAATGGTTGCCTCTGGAAATAAGGAGAGGGTCTACGGTCTGCCCGTCTAAATGAAGAGGGAAGCACCTTCCTTCGGTCCTTGTTTTCAATGAGAATAGGATCTAAGGCCTCTCCAAAAAGATTGGACCCCTTGTATGGAGCTGAAGCTAACTTCCATTTTGACCGCAAATCTGCCTGCCATTGGTGAAGCCAAAGGAGGCGGCGTGATGCTACTGTGGAAGCCAGGGCCCGTGAAGCAAATTTTGCTGCGTCTAAGGTGGCGTCGGCAGAAAATTCGGTGGCTGCTACTATTTTGTTTATATCTTGGTGCAACCTTGTTTCCTCAGGAGGCAACCTGGATTGCAACTGGTGAAGCCAGACTAAAGATGCCCGGTTAAAGAAAGAAGCTGAAGATGCTACTCTAATAGCCCAGGCAGCCGCCTGATGGGTCTTACGAAAGGACATTTCCGCCTTCTTATCCTCTGCCCTGAGACCATCTACAATGTCTGTGGGCAGGAGGGCCGAGGAAGTTAGATTTGCCACAGGAGCATCCACTGAAGGGAGTTGCAATAATCCCTCAAGCTCGGGGACTGCAGTATAAAGCCTCCTGTCATGGCCACTAGGGGCTGTGAGGGAGCAAGGTTGAGACCACTGACGTTGAACAACATCAAGGAATAATTTTGGCGTAGGGTTCACATCCTGTTCTGTGGTATGTTCCGAGAACAGCCCTTCAAGAGGGTCAGGAAAGCCTTGGGTGTCTTCTGCAGGAACCTCAGGTACACCCATATTGGTTGTTGTCTTGGCCTTATACAATAAGGACTTAAACAAGGCAGGGTGGAATAGGCCTGAGAAGGCTGGTTTATCAGGAATTACGCCCTCATCCTCTGAAAATTCCTGGTCCCCTTGATCCTCTTCTCCCATAAGAGAATCTGCACTGTCACGAGATGCATGGGGAGAGGTAGGATCCCGCCTAGATGGGGGCTGTGCAGAACTCTGAGGCTGCAAGCTGGGAGGTAGATTGAGAGGGAGCCCCCTCTGCTGTAAACCAGCTGCCATTACTTGGGATATAGTCTCAGAGATGAGGCTTCGAATATCCATAGTCAGCCCACTGCCCAGGCCCTCTGCTGGTCTTAATCCAGCTGCAGTAGGGGTAAAGGTCGCTGAGGGAGCTGAGCCCCTGGATCTAGATCAGGGGTCTGCAACCTTAAACACTCAAAGAGCCATTTGGACCCGTTTCCCATAGAAAAGGAAACATTGGGAGCCACAAAACCTGGGTGGGCGTGGCCAACTCAATGTCACTCACTCCCACCCAGTCACATGACCCCCTAGCCACGCCTACCCAGCCGGTCATTAGGGCAGACAACTGGTTGTTAAAAAACACCGGGAGCCACAAAACCCCTTTGACCTCTCTCTCTCTCTCTCCCTCTCTCTCTCTCTCTCTCTCTGTCTCTGTCTCTCTGTCTCTCTCTCTTACTGGGAGCCACAAAACCTGGGTGGGCGTGGCCAACTAGACGTCACTCACTTCCACCAGTCACAGGACCCCCTAGCCACGCCTACCCATCTGGTCATTAGGGCAGAGAACCAGTTGTTAAAAAACACCGGGAACCGTCTCTCTCTCTCTCTCTCTCCCCCCCTCCCTCCCCCCTCTCTCTGTATCTCTCTGTGTGTGTCTCTCTCTCCCTCTCTCTCTCCCCCTCTCTCAGTCTCTCTCTCTTGTTTCTCTCTCCCTCTCCCCCATCTCTCTCCCCCTCTCTCTGTATCTCTCTCTCTCTCTGTCTCTCTCTCTGTATGTCTCTCTCCCTCTCTCCCCCCCTCTGATTCTAATATGAGGCATCGAGCAGGCCATGAGGCACTCTTGCAGTGCCTTGCGCAGCACAGTGAACTTTAGCGCGCTTCACAATGGGGGAGATGGGGTCCACGGATCCCATTCCCACCCCACCAGCTCTTGCGATAGCGAGGCCGGCATCAGTCGCAGCTGGGTCGGGCCAGTGTCTCGGGGCGGAGTGCAGGTTGCGCGTCTCCCCAAGCGACCGAGGCATGCCCAGCACCAACAAGGGCTGGAAGAAGTTCCAGCAAGAATGAGGCGCCGGAGAATCAGCCCCAGTCACTTCTCCATCCCCCGCCATTGCCCTTACCTTCTCAGGCTAGGCAAGGAGTGACTGGGAGGGGAGGGCAAGGGTTGGGGCCAGTCAGTGATGGGATCACCTGACAGGGAGCCACAGCAGAGGGCCCAAAGAGCCGCATGTGGCTCCGGAGCCACAGGTTGGAGACCCCTGATCTAGATGCTGAATCCAAACCAGCATGTGCTGGGCCAGGTAGAGGGAGAAATTCCTCTTCATAGCAGGCTGCCAGAGAAGGTTGCAGCTCACCAGCGCCCTCTGGTGACCAATCCTGCTGCTTATGCACAATGAGCTGAGGAGATAATTCAGGCAGCTCAGGGCGAGAAACCCCAGCCTCTGCAAGAGAGGGGGAGGGGCTTTAGCAGCCTGTGCTTGCTGCTGGCTTTTGGATAAAGTTTTCTCCAAAGCCTTTTCGCGCCTTGTTTTCTCTGTGCCTGAAGCAGAGGAAGCCCTTGTTGGGGGAGGGTTCTGAGCTCTGCTCCTCTCTGAAGCAGCCTTGGCAGATTTTGCCCTGGTGCTCCTGGGGCTGTATTCCCTACCTCCTTGACCTGGGAGGGGAATCTAACTGCCCCCCATCTGGGGATAAACCCCTCTCCGCCATAGAAACCGAATGGTTATACAGACCAGGCTGCAAGTTCTTTGTCCAGATGTCCTGGTGGTGGAAACACGCCTGGGCAGGCAGGACAGAGTAGCCCCCACAGCGGCTAGAAGTCTAGGAGGGGAGGCGCGGCAAGCTCTTTGCTCCGGAGGCCTCTCTTGGCACAGAGGCAAAACAAAAGGGCGGGAGAGCGTGTTGTGGCTTGCCCAAGTCCCACGCAGCTGCTCATGGATCCGGAAGACCAAGAACCGACCATGGGGTGGCAAGAGCAGTCTGTATCTCCGGCACCTGAGTCCGAGACCGAGGAGGACGCAGGGCCAGAGGACAATACTCAATCAGGGCCTTCTGCACCTCCCCAGCAGGAGTTAAGTGACTCCAGTGAAGAGGAGGAGCCTCTGATTGATGCTGATTGGGCACACAGGGCAGCTAGCCGGCAAGAGTGGCTTTGTAGAAGGAGGTCTCCTCACAGGTAAACCTGCAGGCAGAGCGGCCACGCCCTAAGACTATATAAGGTTGAATCACAATGGAAACTGTTGCTGGAAACAAAGAATGTATTTTACCTCTCTGCTGTTTACACTTTCGGTGATATCAGTTGGACTAACTCCAGTCCGGGCTCTCGGCCAATTCCAGCAAGTGAGGAATTTAAGGACTTAATGATCTGTTTGTGTTTTTTTTGTATTTGAAATCCCGGCCAAAGTGTTCTGTGATTTGCAACAAGCACTTTGGGAGAAACCCTGAAATTAACTTATCACTAAGCATTTATTAGTGATAAAGCCTTCTTTATTTTGGACAACAGTGTGTGTGTGTCGTTTCCTGGGGGCTTGCCGCGCTGGGTCACAACAGAGCGAAATCCGACTCTCCTAGCGCCTCGCAGGAAGCACCCAGTCCTCGGAGACTATCCGGAGCCCCGGACAGTGACTCCGGAGCTGTCCTGAATGCTGGAGCTGGGGAGGTGGTGGCGGTTATGCCAGCTCACCGGGTAACCAGCGCACACACCGGCGGCAATAATGCAGGGGAGGCAGGCACCCGCGATTGTCGGAGAGACCCCCAGGAGTCGGGTCGGGCTCCGGAATGCTGCCACCTGATGGCCCGAGGCGGTGGCGGTTGACCGAGCGGACCCGGGTAGACCAGCACACATGCCGGCAGCTATAAACTGCTGAGCAGCCAAAGGCTGCAGAGCGGGAATAAAAGCCCCTTTTTCCAACCTGCTCCTTTGAACTCCCAGCTCCAGAGGTGGTTGTTGGAGAATCCAAGCTCTAATTTAGAAGTAATAGGCCTAATTGATGAAGAGTAAATTTAATCACGTCCTCTAGCTAGACTGCGTCGAAAAAACTGGCGGGCTCAGCCGAGCAGAGGAGGCGTGTCCAAAGAAATGTATCAACTCAGTCCCTAGCTAGCAGATAGAAATCAACCCACGCTTAGATTCTCCAAGCAGCGCACTGGAGAACCCCTGCTTTACAGAAACACAAAAGCTTCTCCACCCAAGATTTTGGACTAGATATTTGGGGGCAGGGGTTTATAAGTAAAAGCCTTCAAAATTTTATGGTAGGTAACTTAAATGTTGGGACAGCCACATGCAAAAGCATTTCCAGGGGTGCCACCATTGCTGTTTTTCAGCAAGAATAGAATAGAATAGAATAGAATAGAATAGAATAGAATAGAATAGAATAGAATAGAATAGAATAGAATAGAATAGAATAGAATAGAATAGAATAGAATAGTGTTTATACTTTCATTAGAGGTATTGTTGAATCGAATAAGAGGAAACCTGGAAATAGAAGAACTCAAAATAATTAAAGAGGTGTATNAATAGAATAGAATAGAATAGAATAGAATAGAATAGAATAGAATAGAATAGAATAGAATAGAATAGTGTTTATACTTTCATTAGAGGTATTGTTGAATCGAATAAGAGGAAACCAGGAAATAGAAGGACTTAAAATAAAAAAAGAGGTGTATAAGACACAAGCCTTTGCCGATGACATGGTGTTTATTATTGAAGATCCAATAAATTCAGGACCCAAATTATTGCAGGAGATAGAGGAGTTCGGTGGAGTCGCCGGCTTGAAAATAAACAAGGATAAAACAAAAATAATAACAAAAAACCTTACACAACAACAGAATAAGGAACTGGAGAAACGATTAGGAATCCAGGTAACAAAAAAATATTTAGGGATCTGGATCTGGATGACAGCAAAATGCTCCTCAATAAAAGACGATAACTATACTAAATTGATACAAAAAATTCAAAAAGATCTGGAAAATTGGACTAAACTACAAATTTCTTTAATTGGGAGAATAGCCACTATAAAAATGAATGTATTGCCAAAAATTCTTTACTTATTTCAAACTGCGCCAATAAAATTAGGGAAATTTTTTTATACAGATTTAAACAAAACAATTTTGAAATTTATCTGGAATGGGAAAAAGGCTAGGATAAAAATAAAATTGTTACAGGATAAAAGAAAAAGAGGAGGTTTTGGATTACCCGACTGGGAACTTTACCATCAGGCAGAGG
>QLTV01000265.1:692-15340 GCA_003457575.1 Thermophis baileyi
GTTCATAACATTATCCACTACAATGCCCTACCTTTCAATGACTACTTCAGCTTCAACCACAACAATACACGACCACACAATAGATACAAACTTAAAGTGAACCTCTCCAAATTCGATTGCAGAAAATACGACTTCAGCAGCAGAGTGGTCAATGCCTGGAATACACTACCCGACTCTGTGGTTTCATCCCCAAACCCCCAAAATTTTAACCTTAGACTGTCTACTGTTGACCTCACCCCATTCCTAAGAGGTCTGTAAGGGGTGTGCATAAGTGCACCTGCGTGCCTACCGTCCCTGTCCTAATGTTCCCTTTTACTTTTATTCATTTCATGTATTCAAATTATGTATATACTTATATGTATTATCTAATACGAGATTGACAAAATAAATAAATAAATAAATAAAAATAAATTGTGTAACCAAAATTTTTGGCCCATACTATCATTGTCTCTTTTACTTGCTCTCCTTCCATTTTAATGCTCAATAGATAACTATATATATATTTTTTAATTAGTTTTTCATCCGTCCCTGTTAGTATGCGATCTAGCTCTGTTGGTTCTTTGTAAAAACCATACGTTTTAGCATCTTTCTCATATCGAGATTGTATCTGCACTTGTGGCCACCATGCTATATCAATCCCTTGACTGCTCAATTGTTGCTTAGTTTTAAGCTCCCCCTCTTCATTCAAGATATCTTTATATCTTGTAATTTTTTCTATATTGATAACATTTGGATGTATAGGTGCCTCCATTGTAGAAAGCCAGACTGGTATTTTCAAATAGTGTTGTTCTTTAGTTTTTGCCCATACTGACAATAGTGCATTTCTAATGTAGTGTCTTTGGAAATAGCTATGCATTTTGTTTTTCCCATACCATAAAAAGGCATGCCATCCCAGTTGGAGATCATGTCCCTCCAAGATTAATAATCTTTTATGTTTCAAACTGATCCATTCTTTCACCCATGTGAGTACCGAGGCCTGATAGTACAACTCCCAGTCTGGCAGCCCAAAGCCCCCTCTATTTTTAGAATCTTGCAGCATTTTCAGACTTATTCTTGCTTTTTTTCCTTGACAAATATATCTTGATATTATTTTATTTAGTTCTTCAAAGTATTTTTCCCCCCAGCTTTATTGGGGTTGTTTGAAATAGATATAATAATCTCGGCAAGATATTCATTTTTATAGTAGATATTCTTCCTGTCAGCGACAGTTGCAGGTTTTTCCACTTCTCCAGATCTAATTTAATTTGTTGCATCAGCTTACAATAATTGTCTTCTTTGATGGTTGCACATCTTGCTGTTAATTGAATTCCTAAATATTTTACTTTCTTAACTATCTGAATATCTGTCTTCTTCATTAAAACTTTTTTTTGTGTATCTGTAAGGTTTTAAACTAGTATTTTAGTTTTTTATTTATTTTCAGTCCTGCAACTTCACCATACTCTTCTATTTTTTTAATTAATTTTGGTCCAGTTTCTTGTGGATCTTCTAAGATGAAAACCAAATCATCTGCAAACGCCTGCAGCTTATATTTTTTTTTTATTTCCATACCTTTTATTTCTGTGTCTTGTCTAATCTTTCTATTTAACACTTCCAATGTCAATATAAATAGTAAAGGGGATAGTGGGCATCCTTGTCTTGTGGTTGTGTCTATTTGAATAAAATGAATATTGATTTTTCTTAGGGTGTATTTCTCTCCATACATCTTGAACGCCTATTTCTTCCATCATTTTAAAAAAAGTCTTTGGAAGTGTTTTTCTAACTTTTTTGCCTACTTTATTACTCTTATTTATTTATTATTTATTATTTATTAATAAAATTTGTATGCTGCCCAACTCCCGAAGGACTCTGGGCGGCTCACAACACATGAATAAAAACACCAATAAAAACATAATAAATACAATTTAAAAATATCAAAAAAACATTTACAATGTTTTATAATCAAGTTCTGCATCTACAATTGCATTGAGGTCTCCTACCACACAAATATTTTCATATTCCAGTTCTATAATTTTCTTGTGGAGTTTTTCATAGAAATCTTCTTGTTTATTATTTGGTGCATATATTGCTATCAAGAGTATCTGTTTATAATTTATTGTTACCTCCACCATCAATATTCTCCCGTCTTCATCTGCAAAAAATTGTCTAGTGTTTATTGTTTCTTTAATATATAAGGCCACACCCCTTTTCTTTTGCTGTGCTAGTGAAAAATATAATTTCCCAATTTTAAGATATTCCAATAGTTTGTTATGTTGTTTTTTAATGTGGACCTCTTGAAGACAGATTAAGTCTAACTTTAATTTTCCTAGTTTGTTGAAAGTCCTTTTCCTTTTCATAGGAGAATTCAGTCCATTTATATTAATTGACAGTAATTTTATTTCTTCTTCCATCGCTTTACTTATAAATAGGTCTTATCGTTCTAGTTGCTCTTATTTCTCTCTGTTCTTTTATCCTTGCTCCTTCTCGTTCTGCTCTTTCCTTTTGCTCCATTTCACTTTCCTCTTGTTGTGTGTTTCCCCCTCCTGATGGTTCCTCTTGTCTTTTATCATCTATATCCTCTCTTCTACCTTTTTCCTCATATGACCCAAAATAATGGTCATAAAATTCCTCTGCTTTGTCTATTGAGTCCAATCTATGTCTTTTTTCATTCCAAGTCACCAATATTCCCTCGGGTATCAGCCATCTGAAATTTACTTCATGTTTAATTAATTGTCTTGTCAGGAATTGATATTGTTTCCTTAGGTCTCTTACTCTTCTAGGTATCTGTTTCAGGAGTACTATTTCTCTCCCTTTATATTTCAATAGTTCATCTCTTGCTCTTTGAAGTATTTCCGCTCTTATTGCCTTCTTAGAAAATCTCACATGTACCTTTCTGGGGAGTTTATTCCTTCTCGCGTAGCTTGTATGTATTCTAAATATTTCATCCATCCCAGCAAGCACCTCCTGCTTATTCACCTCCAAGGCATCTGCCAGCAACTCTGCCATTTTCTCAGCAAGATCTTGTTGTGGCCCGCCAGCAACCCGTGCAGCTAGTTGCGGACTCCGACAGCAAAGAGGCTGTTGTGGTGATGCACCAGCAGCCTGTGCAGCTGGTACCTGAGTTGGACAGTGAGGAGGTTGGTGGGGACTCCATGCCAGAGTTGGAGAGTCAGCCAGGGCCTTCAGTACCTCCAGAAGCTCCCATCAGTGATGAGGAAGAAGAGGAGGAGCCTATTCTTAATGCACGGGCACGCAGAGCTGCCAAGAGGCAGGAGTGGCTACTCAGGAGGAGGTCTCCTCGGGAGTAGGGCTTGGGGCTAATTGGCCATGCCTTTAGCCTATTTAAGTAGTGACCACGCTCAACCACGTTGCAGGAAACAACTCCTTTCAATCCACATATTGCCTTCTTTGTTGAAACTCTTGTTCAGCTCTTGATTCCAAACGGCATTACTTCTCCTGCTAATGACTTCTGGGCTTTCTGCCAACCTCCATAAGTTGGAGTGACTGATATCAGATAGCCTATTTCGTTGGACTTCTTGCTTCTTTGTGCTTGGACTCTGGCCAACTGTTAAGACGTTAATTAACAGCTGGTGCATCGAAAGGACTTATTTATGATTTCATGGATTTTAACAGACACGACTGCTAAGAGAGTATTAGTAGTTTAACTAGTATTAAACAAGGTTTGTTTGTACATTGCTTGTGTTGTTTTTCTTGGTTCGGCAGCTGGGACAGAACAGATCTTCCCCTTTTTCTTCCTCAGTGTTCTGGAATCTCAGGAAATATTTGGCTTTATCCATCTCCAAAGTGATTACAGTTCTCTCTAGATCTTTATCTGCCTGTGTCAGCCTGTGGTCCATCTCTTCCACTTTTTTCTCTGTTGTTCTGATTTATCTTCTATTTTCTTAATCCGTTGTTCATTTTTAGTTATCATTTGTTGGATATTCTCTATTTTGTCATCCATATTTTGCATTCTTTCCTTCATGCTATGGCTTCTTGTAGTGATTGGAACATTGATTTCATTTCTGTTTGGATTGTGTTCATTTTCTCCTGTTGCAACATGCTATCTAGTGATCTTTGACTTGCTGGGCTAGATGCTGATGCTGATGTTGCTGATGATGGCGCAGATGTATTCCCCCCCCCCCATTTTACTTAAGTTTAAAGTACTTGTCATTTTGGATTGTCTTAAGGGATTTAAGGGATTTAAGAAAAATAATCAACAATAAATCACAATGATACTCCACAATCCCCAACCAGCTCGTCCCACTTTTAAAGACTATACCAAAATCAATCCACCTCAAAGATCCCCTTTTCTTTTCCCCCTCTTCTTATTCTCAGTCTACAACCAGATTCACCGCTCTTTACTGTTGTAATCCACAAAGTCAGTCTGTATATTAATCCAAGGGTTTCTTCAAAAACTATTCTCTTCTTCTCTTAATAGATTTATAATCCACAAAGGCCCACCAAAACCCCAATGTTCTACCACAAGGGCTTGCAAATCACCAAAAAGGAGAGATAAAAAAAGTCTTCCACTTAATCTGAAAGTAAATCCCTGCTGTTTCCCAGCTTCAATTTACTCAGTCTGTTTAAGATCCATATAAGTTCAGAGAGCTACAATGTTTAAAAAGTTACAATGTTTCCACTCTCTCTTTCTACTATCCAATATAAACAGTTTACAGGTGCTGATAACTTGCTTGTTACTTGTAGCAGACAGTCTAATCAACAGCAGACGGTCAAGGACAGTTCACTTCACTTCACTTTCACTTCTAAATGTCTTTCTTTACCTATAGATGTTGCTCTTGCTCCATTTCTCTCCTTTTTCTCTCTTTTTAACTTCTATATCATATTATCCAATCAAAAACTTTTTAGGGGTTCCAGGGGTCAAAATTCATATTACAAAAAGTTTTTAGTTCAGTTAATATTGTTGTTGAAATAACCAGTCCAGTTTTCCTTGCTTTAAACTTATTTCTCTCAGACAGTTCTCTTTTCCCTTTTCTGGATCTGTAAGCAGCTCACAAGTTTGATCGCCACTATTCTTGGGGGTGGAAAGCAAACAATTCCACCTCCCCCTCTTTGAGTCCCACTTTCGCCAAAGCAAATTATTAAGGGTTAGGGTTAGGGGGCAAATTCCTCAACAGAAGTTGAAAAAACTCACCCAGATCAGCCACACTGTTCTTCAGTCTTTTGTAGTTGCTTCATCGGTCGGGCTGTCACAGCCTCGGTCAGGCACGCAATGCCTGTCTTTTTCTCCCCGCCGGTTTGAGAGCTTCCTCCGGATCAAACAAGGAGTTTGTGGTCTCCTTGTGATTGACGGAGTGTCCTCTCTGTCTTCGTCAACCCCTCCAGGGTGACTTGGGTCCTGAAGGACCTCCTGGCAGGCAGAATTCGGCGGGTTTTCATGGAGCCCCATGAAACCGCACTGTATCGCCACAATGTCAGCCCCGCCTCCACTTTTGTAGTCTCTCGAGAGCCACTGAGGATGGTTATTGAAAAACTCCCCTGGGACTCCCTTCTTCTGGGCGAACTCATACAGAGAAGGACCCAACCTAGCATTAAAATCTCCTAGTAATACCACTATGGACTGTCATGGCCCCGTCAGAGCCTGGATCTGCGGGGGAAGACAAGCTGGAACTTGAGCCAACAGAGATTGAGGGGGCGGCTTCATTGGCTTTGGAGGAAAATGGGGAAGGCCAGGGCCTTTCAGGATTAGAACAGCTTGTAGACAGGGAGGAACAGGGGCAGGATGAACATGAGAGACAGAGCTCAGGCGAGGAGCAAGGACCACCCCCTCCTGATCTGAGAGCACAGAGAGTGGAGAGAAGGCGATAACAGCACAGACTGAGCAGGCTACTCAGAAGAAGAGTGCCCCGCCCATCTTCACAAGGCACACCTGGGGAATGAGACTTAAGGAGACGCTGTGGGGAGGGGCATTTGTTGGGAACAAATACTGAGTTCCTGAAGTGTTAAGTGTCAACGTTTGAACTTTACAAGAGTCCTTGCATTCTTTCTGGCTTTCTGGACTAATTAACTGGATCCTTTGCTTCCTGAATTCCTTGATTTGCCCTGCTGTATTTATTGCTGTGCAGCCTTGGTGTAGACAGCGCTGGGCTGGACTATTTGCAGCCAGAGGCTGCTTGAGGTGTGTGTGGGGGTTTGTCATCACTTTGCTCTGGGACTTGCCAGAAACGTGGGAATGTTTGGGAAAATTTGGAGCAATAAAGGGGCGGTTTGAACTGCCAGCTGCCTCTGTGATCTCTGTGCCGTGCCCCGGGTCATCACATGGACTGAGGGTACAATACAGATATATCGTCTAGGATAACTTCCAAATTTATTCAGTATTCGCAGTTATAATACCAGGATGTGTTTGGAGGGATATACACATTTACCAGTATTAACTCGAACTCTTCATATCCAAATTTAACAGCTAGGAAATACAAATACTTGTCTTCATTGTATAGTTTCTCCCCCTGCCATTGCAATTCTTGCTTTATAAGAATGCATAACCCACCAGATATCTCCCTTTGTTTGTTTGTTTTTTTTTTTTTTTTTTCCTATTCCAGAAAGCCTTGCAGTTGTACTGGTTCGTCCACTCCTGCCATTGCAATTCTTGCTTTATAAGAATGCATAACCCACCAGAGGGTCTCCCTTTGTTTTTTGGGCTGGGGAGGCCCATCCCTGAAAGCCTGGCAGTTGTACTGGTTCGTCCACTTCGGTTAACCAGGTTTCCTGAATGGCTATTACATCGAATCTAGAGAAAAAGTTCATTAGTCCACTATCAACCATCCCTTTCCAGCCAGCCACGTTCCAGGTCACCATCTATATGGGATTCCCAGAGGCAAGGTGGTCTGGCTTGGTTGGTTGGCTAGGTGGTAAGAATGCCAGATGTCAACTTGACGTTGGAGCTGGGTCGATATTAACTATGCTTCCCGTATAGACACAGTTATTGTGAAGTTCGATATTTCTCCTCGTGAGTTGCAAATTTTGTTGTTGTTGCTCCTCTTTATCTTGATTGCCAGTGTTCCTCTGCTTTTGCTCTAAGATTGACATTTCTTCAGGTGGGCGGGTACTCTGGCTTTCCTTCTCCTTGTCTAGTTGTCCTACTGGATGGTTAATTTGGACTTGTACTGTAAAGTCCTGTTGGATGTCCCTTTCCTTTTCTTTTTGTTTTGGACTGGTACGCCTTCTCTTTTTATTTATTGGGGCTTGAGTGCTTTCAGAAGCCAGACTTGATAGCAATTCCACGGAGGAGCTGCCAGAAGGAAGCAAAACATTCAAGCTTTCTGTTGCACTAGTTGCTGACCTCAACATTTGACCAATTATTTCAATCTTCGTTAGTATCATCTCTTGGTCTCCTGGACAAAGGGTGGCAAACTGGTGGACTAGCTCTTCCTCGTCATCCATGAACTGAAGCTTTCCGTTGTGTAGGTTTAAATATTCTTTTTTATTGTCCTTATTTTTTTCTAACCTTGTTAGTTGAGGGCTTGTTTGTTTGGCCGTTAGTATTTTGGAATTCCCAAGGTTGATGTCAACCTCCCTTCACTGTCTTGGTTTTCTGCCCAGACTTTAACAGGGACTGAATTTGGGTGGTGTGAAATACCCGTCTTGGCCAAATACAGAGTTTCTTTAGTGAGGTCTCAAGCCTGAATAACATTGATGGCAGAACAATCTGCCCAAAGGTTACCGTGTTTCCCGGAAAATAAGACAGGGTCTTATTTTCTTTTGACCCCTGAAATATGGCCTTGGCCTTATTATGGGAGGGGGTCTTATTATTTTGCTCAGCCCGCGGCAGGGGGACTGGTGCCGGAGCACCAACCAGCTGCTTTGCCAGTGCCGCTCAGGCCGCCGCCTCCAGCAATCATGGCAGCTTTTTCGTTGCTTCCCGTGCAAACAGCACGAGGTGAGGAGGTGAGGTGGGGGGGTGAAGGGGGGGAACATGCCCCACATGCATCTGCCATCCACATGGAATGGCCTCGCGGAGGCCGCTCCCGCAAACCAGGCCAGATTCGTTGAGCCGGATGCACCGCTGCCGCTCGGGAGAAGAAAAGAGAGAGGAGGTGCTGCGAGAGAGCCCATTTCTCACGTTCTTGTCCTCCCGGGTGGCAGCAGTGCGTTCATCTCCCTGAATCTGGCCTGCCAATCTCGGCCGGCGAGGGGGAGTGGCAGGTGGGGGGGTGTGGGGTGGTGGAGAAGCGAGACGCATGGAGTGAGACAGGGCTCCCCTTGCCGTCTCTTCTCCCCCCCTCATCGGGCATGGCAGGAGCTGGAAGCCCGAGATCAGCAGGCCAGATTCATTGAGCCGGATGCACCGCTGCCGCTCGGGAGAAGAAGAGAGAGAGGAGGCACTGTGAGAGAGCCCATTTCTCACGTTCTTGTATTCCTGGGTGGCAGCAGTGCGTTCAGCTCCCCGAATCTGGCCTGCCGATCTCTGCTGGCGAGGGGGAGTGGCAGGTGGGGAGGGGTGGGGTGGCGGAGAAGCGAGACGCATGGAGCAAGACAGGGCTCCCCTTGCCGTCTCTTCTCCCCCCCTCATCGGGCATGGCAGGAGCTGGAAGTCAGGTAAGACACGGCGGAGAAGCAAGACAGGTGGGGTGGTGGATGGGGCGGGGTGGGCTGCGAGACACGCATCTTACCGGAGTCTGGCAGCTCCATTGCATCTCTTGGCCGGTCTGTGCAGGGAAACATCTTGCACAGTAAAGAAAAACTTCTTGCGAGTGCTAGGACTGGCAAGAGTTTTTTTGCAGCTGCTCTTTTTGCGGCCGCCACTAAGAGAAGGGATGCGCAAGCTAGGGTTTGCTGGAGCGACCTCCATAAGGCCGTTCCGCGTGGATGGTAGATGCGTGTGGGGCATGTTCCTCCCCCTTCGCCCCCCCTTGCCTCCTCACCTCGTGCTGTTTGCACAGGAAGCAACGAAAAAGCTGCCACGATTGCTGGAGGCGGCAGCCTGAGCGGCGCTGCCGAAGCAGCTGGTTGGCGCTCCGGCACCAGTCCCCCTGCCGCGGGCCGAGGTTTAGGGGCCTCCTGCACCCCCAAAATAATAAGACCCCCCGATAATAACCGAACGCAAAACAGAAGGATTTTTATAAAAAATTATTGAGGAAAATAACGGAATTAGACTATGAAAATATATGTGTGGTAGGTGACTATAATGCAGTGGTAGATAACAAAACAGTTCATAGAAGCACAAAGAAGAAAAAGAAGGAAAGACGAAAGTTACCAAATACATTTTTTGAAATGGTGCAGGAACTGAACTTAAGAGATGCATGGAGACAATTAAATTCCGGGAAAAGACAATATACTTTCTTCTCACACCCACATAATTCATGGTCCCGAATTGATATGGCCTGGATGAATCCGGAATTGATTAATAACATAGAAGATATAGAGATTCTACCAAACACATGGGCAGACCACAACCCGTTGACAATAAAATGGAAGGGTCAGAAGAAAAAAGGACGATGGACATTAAACCAAAGAATTGTAAAGGAAAAACTGTACGTACAAATGATGGAAAAGGAATTGAGCAATTTTTTTAAAGAAAATAAAAAAGAACAGACAACGGTACAGAACCTCTGGGACACTACCAAGGCATATATGCGGGGGATAACAATAGCGTATGTAGCAAGGAGAAATAAGGAGAAATGGAAAAAACAAAACCAATTACAGGATAAGCTTAAAGAAATAGAGAATGCGTTGCAAAAAGAACCACAGAACAATAAAATTATAGAAGAATGGGACTTAATGAAACATAAAATCAATTTAATTCAACAAGAAGAAATGGTACGGAATATAACAATGGCAAAACAAAACTACTTTGAAGCTGCAAATAAACCGGGGAGATGGTTGGCCCATAAATTAAGGAAAGAAAAAACAAAAAGACTGATACAACAACTACAGGATGAACATGGGAATATATGCCATAAGAGAGAGGAAAAGAAAAAGATTGCTCAATAATTTTTTCAAACTTTGTACAGCCAAGAAAATATCAGAGAAGAGGATGTCAAAAATTATTTACAGGATAGAAATCTACCTAATATATCAGAGGAAGACAGAGAAATGCTAAACAGGAAAATAACACTATTAGAGGTGAAAGGGGCAATCAGAAAACAAAAAAATAATAAAAGACCAGGACCGGATGGAATTCCCGCGGAAATATACAAAACCCTGCAAGAACCATTAGAAGAAATTATGCTAGAAATATACAATGAAATACTAGAAGGAGCTAAAATGCCAAATTCCTGGACAGAGGCGCTCATAACATTAATTCACAAGGAAGATACAGACAATCAAAAAATTCAAAATTATAGGCCAATCTCGTTGTTGAATGTAGATTACAAAATATTTGCGACAATTATGGTGGAACGACTTAAAAAAATATAAAACAAAATTATTTATACGGACCAAAACGGATTCCTACCTAAAAGACAGATAAGGGATAACACAAGAATCATATTAAATGTATTAGAGTACTATGAGGCCCACCCAGACAAACAATTAGCTTTGATACTGGTTGACACACAAAAAGCCTTTGACAATTTGAATTGGCAGTTTCTTAATATACAATTGGATATGATGAAATTTGGAGAAAAATTTACTAAAATGATTAAAGCAATACTGTATATTCAAATCAAATAGCTAAAATATTATTAAATGGAGAATTAACAGAAAAAGTCAACATAAACAAAGGGGTCAGGCAAGGATGTCCATTATCACCGTTGTTATTTATACTTTCGCTAGAAGTCTTGTTAAAACAGGTTAGGGAAAATCGGGATATAAAAGGGCTGAGAGTCAGAAAAGAAGAATACAAAGTACAGGCATTTGCCGATGACATGGCGTTTATAATTGAAGAACCCCTGGAAACGGGAAACACTAATTCGAGAATTACAGGAATTCGGAAAGGTTGCAGGGTTAAAAATAAATAAAAATAAAACAAAAATAATAACCAAAAATCTTACACAGGGTCAAAACAAGGGGCGGCGAAGTGGACGAGGAGAACAGTCCCATTCCATAGCCACGGGTCTATGACTGTTCTCTTCGTCCACTTTGCCACCCTTGGTTCGCCCCCAGGGTTCCGCCTCCAACCATTCGTCGCTGATTTTTCTCATTGGCTGAAACAGCCCTAGCTCTTCGGCCCAGCCCTTCCGTCCCAGCCCCTCCTGTCCCAGCCCCTTCGTCCCAGCCCTTTAGCCGAACGGGCCCAAAAGCCCGTTCACCCCTGGTGTTTTGGTCGCACGGGACACTTTGCCGCCAGCCAATCAGAGGAGCAAGAATCCCACCCCCTTCTCCTTCATTCCTTCTTTTCCGTTCCCCTCCCACCCCCTTCTCCTTCATTCCTTCCTTTCTGTTCCACTCCACTCTGCTTGTGCGGGTGTGTTTGCATGAGGGGAGAAGGAGGTGTGATTGTTCTATCGTGGATCCTCATGCATGCAAACACACACAGCAGGCAGAGTGGAGGGGAACGGGAAGGAATGAGGGAGAAGGGGGGGAACGGGAAGGAATGAGGGAGAAGGAGGTGGGATTGTTCACCCATTGCTATCTATGGATCCTCATGCAAACACACGCGCACAAGCAGAGTGGAGTGGAACAGAAAGGAAGGAATGAAGGAGAAGGGGGTAGGATTCTTGCTCCTCTGATTGGCTGGTGGTAAAGTGTCCCGTGCGCCCAAAAAGCCCGGGGTGAACGGGCTTTTGGGCCCGTTCGGCAAAAGGGCTGGGACGAAGGGGCTGGGACAGGAGGGGCTGGGACCGAAGGGCTGGGCCGAAGAGCTAGGGCCGTTTCAGCCAAGGAGAAAAGTCAGCAACGAATGGTTGGAGGCGGAACCCTGGGGGCGAACCAGGGGCGGCAAAGTGGATGAGGAGAACAGTCATAGACCCCAGTGGCTAAGACGCTGAGCTTGTTGATCAGAAGATCGGCAGTTCAGCGGTTCGAATCCCTAGCGCTGCATAACGGAGTAAGCTCCCGTTACTTGTCCCCAGCTTCTGCCAACCTAGAAGTTTGAAAGCACGTAAAAAATGCAAGTAGAAAAATAGGGACCACTTTGATGGGAAGGTAACAGCGCTCCGTGTACCTTCAGCGTTTAGTCATGCCGGCCACATGACCACGGAGATGTCTTCGGACAGCGCTGGCTCTTCGGCTTAGAAACGGAGATGAGCACCACCCCTAGAGCTGGAAACGACTAGCACGCATGTGCGGGGAAACCTTAACTTTACCTTTTAATGTACTGAAATCAAAGAATGAAAACCACTAGTGTGTCAGGCCGAAGCCATATTTTATTAGAGACTTTGGCCTGCCACACTTTATGCTTTGGAATGTATGCTTTGCTATGGGAATTTGGGAGGGGCCGTTGCATGAGGGATGTCTGCATGTAGCCATAACAAATTCCTTTTAGATTGTCAAGGTCATCCTTTGTCCTGCACCTGCACGGAAGGAGAGGGGAGTTGCTGCCAAGTGCCAGATGAAGATTGGTTCATGTGATGGACTTGGGGGTGTGGGGACAAGGGCTTGAACTTTCAACTGGGTGGAGAAACCCCTGGGACTTCAGATTCGGGTTTCTCCCAGCCGTACCAACTTGGCTCTGTTAATAAATTGGAACTTTGAGGAATGCTTTGCCTCGGACTCTGATTTAATTTTAGATGCTATTTGGAACCCTGACACTAACCCGAATCTCTCATAAAACTCATCCAGCTACTCCGAGCCTCCGGGCGCTGTTCGGGGTCCTGAGCCCCAGCACCGACCTGGCAATGGGCGGCACGAGACTCAGGGAAGATGGCGGAGAAAAGTGGAGGCAACACAAGATCACGCTCACCGGTCCGTCCGAAGGCAAGGGATCCCAGCCGCTGTCTCGCAGTCAATCGCTGATGGATCTCCACGACCAGTTCAGACGCCTAAGCGTAAGTTGGACAAATTCCCCCTTGGGACCCGAGGCCACTAGATGGAGCCTGGCCCAACCCACGTTCTCCTTCCCAAGGAAGCACCTGGGGCCCCAGTTGAGTGGGGACACAGCCAACCAGGGGAGGTGGTGTGTTTGCGGGTATCCATCAGATTGGACTGGGAGCAGCCTGGGCCTTACCTCGTCCTTGAATCTGACCCCAGAAGAGAAAACATTGGGGTGGAGGTAATCCCAGAGGTAGTCTCCATGAAGGCCTTGTCATGGGCACAGCCTCTTTCCATACCGCGGCCAGCGGGACCCCGGGGGACCTTTACGCTGGGGCAAAGCCTACGTGGACGACCCTTCACCCCAAGCCGCGGGCGACTCACCAAACTGGCCTAGGGAGCCCGCCTCTTTGGCAGCAGGGAGCATGGAGACCGCAAACCCCGGCCCAGCTGCCAAGCCTCGGCATCGTGCCGTGGCAAGCCCCACCTGGATGGGCTTTCTTTCCCGGAGTGGGATGGGCGCAATGCACATGGGCGCCAGGGGTCCCTCTGCCACCCAACCCTGCGCTGGGGTTTGGAATGGCACAGCAACCCCTCATGATGCCAGTTCCATCCGCACAGCCCCAGCTGCAACTGCAGGGGCCCCTCCCCACCAATGGGGGTGCAGGCCAACAGGTGCAGCCGGGAGGGGGGCTACTCAGAGGGCTGCCGCAACAAGCCGTCGCTCAGCCGGTCGTGTGCATGCAAGCTGCCGCCCCGCCAGCCCAGGAGCCACCCCCCCCAGTTCCGGGCCACGTATGATGGGGATCCCAGGAAATTGGCCTATTTCCTCCACCGAGTGTGGGCTTATGTTGATGAGCACGGGACGCAATTTCAGTCGGATAGACAGCTAATTGACAAGATAACCGAGGGAATGAACGAGGGGGAGGCAGCAGAGTGGGTGGCAGAGCTCCATGACGAAGCGGCCCCAGAGCTAGATGATGTGGACGAGTTCATCCAACTAATGAGGGTCCATTTCCACGATGTGGGCCAACAAGTGGAAGCCGAAGAGCAAATCCAGGGGTTGAAGCAAGCGGGACGCCCGGTGAAAGAGTTAGTGTGGGAGTTCAAAAGAGCAGCTGGGAAAGTGCGAGACTGGCCCGAGCAGCTCCTAGTGCACATGTTCCGCGGCACCCTTGATCCCGACCTAAAAGAGGCATGTGAAATCTGAGGGGTTGCTTGCAGGATCCAAGAGTGGTACGCTACCACCATTGCCTTGGATCACGTGATCCGCAGTCGGAAAAAACCTCCCACAGATCGCCCGGCTCGAAGGCCTTTGGGACGCCGGGTTCCCCCGAGACAAGTTGCCGTCCCAAGCCCTGAATCAACGCGAGGCATGAAGTGCTATCGGTGTGGTCAGCCCATCCACAGGGCTGCCGAGTGCCTGGCGCCAGCCCCAGTTGCGCTGCCACGGGCCAGGCCAACCCCTGGGACCAGGAGGAGGCCCACGAAACCGCCGGAGCCAGGATGCTTGGGACTCCAAGCGGAGGAGTCCCCTCTACCCTCTGACGATGCGGAGGCATCGCCAATGGAGGGATTGGCTCCGCGATGGGACGAAGGAGACAGTGGCGAAGACGACCCGATGGTGAGTGAAGCCATTCGCCCCTTCCTCATTAAGGCAAAAATCACGGTGCCGGGGATGGGGAAGGAGGGCGCAGTAGATGCCATAATAGGCACGGGCTGCTCGAGGTGTCTAATCAGCAAGGCAGTGGTAGATAAGCTAGGGATCAGCACCAGGCCCCTAGCGAACCCAATCCGCTTCCAGT
>QLTV01000272.1:18111-28726 GCA_003457575.1 Thermophis baileyi
CATGAGTGTAAAATAAGGCACGGCCACAGAACTGGTAGTAAAAGAAATAGAACCCACCCCTGACTGGCAGGCCTTGCTTGCCATCACCCACACCCTTGTAACCTCCTGCTTAGATTGCTGTAATGCGCTCTACATGAGGCTGCCCTTCAAGACAATTCAGAAACTTCAACTCATACAAAATGTGGCCGCATGTGTAATTAATGGCATGAGCCTGATAGCACATGTGAGACCACTACTCAATGAGTTGCACTGACGGCCACTGTGTTTCCCAATGCAATTTAAAGTTCTGGTTGCCTAATGTCTTGGGATAGGTTTACCCAAGGAACTGTCTTTTTCC
This sequence comes from Thermophis baileyi, assembly GCA_003457575.1. Lineage (NCBI taxonomy): Eukaryota > Metazoa > Chordata > Lepidosauria > Squamata > Dipsadidae > Thermophis > Thermophis baileyi. Next base: position 18,449 of record QLTV01000272.1, read on the forward strand.
AAGGGTTTCTACCTGTCCAATTTGAGCATGCTACATGTCCCACCAGCCAAAGAGTGTCAACTGGTAGGTAATAGAAGATTTTCTGCTGCAGCCCCTGCCTTATGGAATATTCTCCTTTTAGAGATTAGAATGCCCCAACCCTGTTGGCTTCTTACAACGTTTTAAATGCTTGACTATGTATATGGAATTTGTTAAGGGCCCTGTTACTTGGGTTTACTATTAGTTGATTAATCATCATAAAGGCTATGTGTGCTATTTATTTTGTGGATGTTTTTATTATTTTAATGTTTTCTAAATTGTTTAAATTTCAGAATTGTAAGCCTCGCAGACTCACTTGGTTGAGTTGGGTGACTATAGAAATTGAATCAATCAATCAATCAATCAATCAATCAATCAATCAATCTGGTCATAAAGCAAGTTCTGATCACAGACAAAAAGTGAACAACTATTCCTTTACAAATTATCACTTACCTTTCTGATTAGAAATCTTCCCTCTTGGACAAGGAAGGCAATCATAGCAGCAAAATGGTTTCCCTTCCTTTTTGGCCTTCCTATAACCTGGATGACAATTGTCATTGCAGAGAGAAAAGGGCTTTGTCTAAAGATAAAGAAAGAGAAGAATATTTTCCATATTGTAAATGTGCATATCTACAAATTACCATAGTGGTAAGTGCTTTCATAGATTAATCATTCAGAAGAAATTCATATATGATAACTTATAATGCAGAAAAATAAGAATTTTTTCCTTTTAGGGAAAAAATAGTTTATCAAATTGTTTCTGAGCATTCAAAAGTTCATATAGAGAGTGATTACTTATCTATCACTACAACTACCTATCTGATAAAAAAATAAGTAATTTGACATGTGTCAGCACTAATCAAATGCTATTTAAATGTCACATTTTGAATTTCTTAGCATTCCTTGGTGATATTTTGTTTATTAATGATTTTCCTCTCACAAGTTTACTATTAGAAATTCTTCAATTGTAGGTAATGACTCATATGAATGAATATAGCTTCCACTATATCTAAATCATGAGTTTGAATATAAACTGTGGTATAAATGAATGCAATCTAATAAACATGACATTCCTGCATGAATGTATTAAGCAAGAAGTGGTGACAAGTTGACCCTGAAATATATAATTCCTGCATATTGATACTCTGTGTAAAAGGAAATATTTGAATATTTCATAGTTCGTTGGATACTTTCTCCTATGTCTCATGATCTGACATTTCCTCTGTTTTTTTCAGACAACTTTCTGAGATATTTGAAGAAGAGTTACTTCAAAAAAAATCTTTTTTTTCCAAGCTTTATAACTGTCGAATAGAACTCAAACAGTTACAGGACCTACCTGATTAAACCACTTTGGCCAAATTATGGATTCCTCTGAAATAGTAAATGTTTTTTCTGCGAGAGACAAGGCTTGTATGTCTCCAACTTCGACTCTAAGAAAGGAAAGGTTTGGGAATGTTACCCAGTTGATAATATCAAATCCAGTTTCCATTTCTCCATTTTGATTGAAGAAAACTGTTTCCCCAACACTGTTGTTAAATGAAATGATTTTCACAAAATGGTTGAGCTGAAGAGAGAAGATGAAATATCAGGATACTGTATATTTAATGACACTGCTCTTTTCCATTTAAGTTTGTTTCATGTATAACAAATAGGCAGAAAACAGGGATTAGAATAATGTATTGGAGAAAAAGGAGAAATTAGGATGAATAAATGCATCTTCTGAGAAGGCCTCAAGTTTTTGATTGCTTGATACATGTTGCTATGCAAGATCATGCATATCAATAATTGAATGTGAATTGTGCCTGTATGGTTAAATGTCAATTCATAGGAACTCTCAAATAGCCTATCAGAGGTAGAACATTGGATATAATGAAGCTGCATCAATGTTTTTCTATGGCTGATTGGGCAAATTTATCCATGAAAAAACTGGAGCTGCTTGGAATCACAATCTCAAGGGCAGGAGGGAGAGGTAGCAGTTGTCACATCTGGAAATATCTTCTGCTTTCAGAGTTTCCAGATGTGAGATCGTGTTCCTCAAGCTGGGATCCCTCATGGGATCAGTTGGGACTGTTGCTATTGTACCAGCTTCACTCACAGGTCCCAATTGATGTTGATAGGGAGCAAGAAGTCCAGCCTGTGGCCACTCCATATTTCTGCTGCAGAACTTGGTGCATCCTGTGAGGCCCTGTGTTCAGTAAGTCATGCTCTAGTAATCTTCCAGTTGGATTACTACAATGAGGCTATCTGTGAAGAGTATTCAGAAGCTGGAGCCTCGAGGTTGATGTCGCAGCAAGATGGGACACGAGGAGCAGGTCTCCACGCTCCCATGCCATATTCTCCCCATCGGTGGGCTCTGAAAGGAGCCAAAGCCTCCCTGAAGGGGCGGTGAAGCAAAGAGGGGTGCCCTGTGAGGTCACGGAGAGTCGCAGCTCTCCTGGCTGATCCAGGGTTCTTTTTCCATCTCAGCCACAGAGAGGAGAAGAGACAGCCTAAAGATGGCTGCCACAAAGCTGGGACAACCGAGGAACAACTAAGACTGGTGCTGGAGGGAAGTAGGTGAACAGTGACTGGAACTGGGGGAGAGGATTCCTTTTTACCTAAAACCTAACCCCAAGGAATAATTTAGAACTACTTGCTCAGAATTATTTGTTAAAGCGGCAATTAAGCATTCTGAAAAAAATACCAGACTGGAAGGAAAAGACTTAAAGAGAGAAAAATAATAAATCTCTAAAAATACAGAAAATTGGACTCTCAAACTGGGAAGACGTGGTAATGGGAAGGCATTTTAAAATGCTGGAATTATTTACTTAAAACATTTATCCTGCTTCTATAATTACAATTAAAATTACGATTAAAACAACTAAAATTAGACTGACTAGTGGCAACACTGAAATTCAAGTTGAGAGCGCCACCTGCTAGCGAAAGGAAAATATACAAGTCTGGGAATACTTATATGAAGGATTGTGAAAATATTTACTGGGTTTTATCTAACCACCCCATGACTACTGGAGACTTAAATATGAGAACAAAGAAGTCATTTGATTAAAGTGACCCCCAAATGTTATGCTAGAAGATTGAATAAAGGGGACATAAAGAGGCTTTGGATAACTCCTGGGACTATTTAAACGGAACTGATTGATTACCTATGGGACACAAAGAACTGTGATTAGTGTAACAGAATGGGGAAACATTTGTATATACATACCGTTATATAATGAAACAAAAGTAATAATATAATGGCAAAACTAGAGATTGAATGATGGTATTATTAAGTAATTTTAAATAATAATGTGATTGGCATTGGAATAATATACTGAAACATTGAGCAATTAAATAATGAAAGAACATACTTTAATATAAACATGTGTATTACTATCAGAATTATATAGCTTTGATGATTGTAAAGAATATGATTAGAATAATTTTGTACGTTTAAATAACATTGTGATTGGTATTAGAACTGTGTATTGAAGCATTGAATAATGAAATAATGAATGATTGTATCGTAATATAAATAGACGCAGAGTGAAATATGGGAGGTAAGTTAAAAATGAACAGGATTCAAAGCGCCAAGTGGGCGAGAGATGGTGGAAAGAAAGAAAATGTCTTTTAATAAAAGGGTGACATGATTAAAAGTCAGAACAGAGTCAGAAATAAGAGAAAGGGGGAATATTAGTATATACATTTTTACATGAGATATTTGTATATCAGTAATATTTGTATTACTATACAAATGGGAGGTAAGTTAAAAATGAACAGGATTCAAAGCGCCAAGTGGGTGAGAGATGGTGGATAGAAAGAAAATGTCTTTTAATAAAAGGGTGACATGATTAAAAGTCAGAACAGAGACAGAAATAAGAGAAAGGGGGAATATTAGTATATACATTTTTACATAATACAATAAAAGCAATAACAAGAGGGAAGCTTAGAAATTGAATGGTGGTAATATTATGTATGAGTAAATAATATGGTGAGTGGCATTAGAGCAATACATTGAAACATGGAATAATTAAATAATGAAAGACTATAACTTAATATAAAGGTGTATTATTATTAGAAATATATAAGTTGGTTGAATGCAACAACTACGATTAATATTACTACTTTTATTTGTATCAGAATGCATGACACCCAGGTGCCACGCTGTTCACGCATTGATACATATATGTAAAACAAAATAAAAAACCTGAAACAAAAAAAAATGAAAGAAAAGAAGCTGGAGCCTCTAGGGTGGCAACATCAGAGGTGGGTTCCTACTGGTTCGGACCGGTTCGCCCAAACCGATAGCGACCTGCTGGTGTCATCACGATGACATCATGGAGTCAGTTCGGTCGGTGCCGGTCCGTGGGCACCGCCATCTTTTTTTGAATTTATTTTTTGATTTTTTTTTTAAAAAAAATATTTAAATACAACATGCTGTTAGGCAAGCTGCATTGGTTGTTGGTTGGCTTCCAGGTCCAATTCAAGGAGTTGATTTATCTCATACTTTAAAGTATGAGACCAGATTGCATGGGGTACCATCTTGCTCCAATGGGATGGCCCATCCCACTCATGCCGGCAGAAGACTTTTTCTCTGGATCCTGTCAGTTAAGGAATTTTAGCTAGTAAGATCAAAGAAAAGAGTCTTCTCTACCATGGCCCTGTCCTTTGGAACATCATGCCTCCTAAGATTAGATCTGCCTCCACCCTTCTGGCCTTCCAGAAGAGCCTTAAAAACTGGCACTGGCAGTTCACTTGAGGAACCTATAGGGATGTGCTATGCTGAAGGTGATTGATTGAATGAGAGACAAAAGTCCATTCCCGTACCATCTGTGCTCTTGATTTTAACCTTTTATTTGTTGTTCGTCTTAATGTTAATGCGATTAATGTTTATATATTTATGCTTTTATACTACTTCAAGCCACCGATAGTCACATGAGATAGCGACATGGGACATATAAATTAAATAATATCAATAAGCAATCAAATTAGTGCCATGGTCTAGACAACAGATTGTTTTTCACCCATGCCCTTGTCACCTCATGGTTAGATTATTACAACACACTCTACATGGGGCTACCCTTGAAGATTGTTCGGAGACTACAATTGGTCCAGAATGCAGCTGCACGAGCTGTCGTGGGTGCACCTAGGTACACCGATATTACACCTATACTCCGCGTGCTGCACTGGCTTCCTATTGGTCTCCGGGCACAATTCAAGGTGTTGGTTATTACCTTTAAATCCCTATATGGCTCAGGACCAGGTTATCTTCGAGACCGCCTTCTGCCACATAGCTCCCAGCAACCGGTAAGATCCCACAGGGTTGGGCTCCTCCAGGTCCCGTCAGCTAAACAGTGCTGGCTGGCGGGCCCGTGGGGGAGGGCCTTCTCTATGGCTGCCCTGGCCCTCTGGAACCAGTTACCTCCTGAGATCCAGACCACCCCCACCCTGCTGGTCTTCCGGAAAGTGGTGAAGACCTGGCTCTTCCGGCCGGCTTGGGGCTGTTTATCTCGCCTCTATAATTGGCAAGATCCGGCCATGAAACGGTGTGTATGAGTTTTTAACTGTTTTTAAATGTTTTTATTATGTTTTCTTTAATAGTTTTTTATATTGTTTTGAGCCGCCCAGAGTCCCTTGGGAGTTGGGCGGCATACAAATTTAATAAATAATAATAATAATAATAGTTTCACTGGCAACTGTTATGACGCAGACCACCTTGCTTCTGAAGGTGCCAGCCACATTTGTGAACCAGCTTCCCATTCCCACTCAGCCCTCGTATTGTTGAAACTTCAAACCATATGAGCTATTTTACAAAATGGTCTTAAATATGGCAGTATAAGACTTTTCTAGTTAGTCTAGAACTGGGGTGTCAAACTCAAGGACTGCGGACTGGATCCGACTCATGGGGGGCTTAGATCTGGCCAGTGGGGCTGCCTGAAAAACAGCAAAAGACTGGCCCCCGGTGCCTCTGCCAGCAAAAACGGACCTCCATTTTCGCTGGCAGAGATCTCAGGCCACCACAGGTGCCCCGACACAAATGATGTTGAGCTGACCACACCCATCCTGGCCAAGCCCCCCTTGTCCCCCCCCCAGGTCAAACACAACCCTGATGCGGCCCTCAATGAAATCATGTTTGACACCCCTGGTCTAGAATTTCTTCCATGAACCACATTAACGTACTTGAAATCCGTTTCTCCAGGACATTACCTTCCACAGGTGTTGAGCCAGTAGGCTTTGGGTTGCTTCATGGATACTCTTTTTCTTTTTTGACTGAAATGAAAGCATGTTATGCAAAGCATATGCCATGGCATAGACTGCATTGTAGACGCTGTAGCTATGGGAGGTCATGCTCATTTCAAAAATAGATGCTGGGAGATTCTCCAGTTTCTCCTTACCAGTGCAAGAGACCCTTCCTTGCCTGTCTATTGTGGACTCCGGAAAGAAACATCCAAAGGCCTCTTCCCAAAAACCCTGAATGAAGCCATCTTCTACTTCAAAGCTAGCATTTATCAACCGAAGAAAGTCAGTGAATCTCGGGACCACCTTTGAGTGAACTGCTAAGGACAGAGCACCATGAAGCAAGTCTATGTCTTCATTCTTTTGAAAGGGGAATGATGTGAATTCCATCTGTGCCGTCATAATGTAAACCCTTCCTCTTTCCTTTATTGCTACATCGTCATGTTTTGATACCATGGGAAACAGTCTGACAAATATCATGGTCTCAATTTCACCATAAATAATGGATACATTAGTAATACTTTCAATTATGACATCATACATCTTTAACCCCTCTGTCACCATCTTATCAATGTCGGTAACTGATGTAATTACTGGGAATCTTTCAATATAATCAAAACAGATTCCTCTTTGAGAAAATATAGGAAGAGCATCCTGGATAAATCTCTTTCCATTGTTATCATTGTCATATAACACTCCAATCCATGTCCACTGGAAATGCAACAGTAACTGGAGAATCCCTTTATATTGTCTGTGTACATCTGGAAACATCTGGTGATGGGAAATAGCCTGAGTTTTCCTATTCATTTCAGAAGCAGAGCCATATGTGAACTATAGAAATTAAAAAAAAATCTATTAGAGTATTTATATCTAGATAAATCTTTACTTTTATTTTTTACATGAATGTGACTGAGATACAATTTCCTTTTTACGTAAAAAAGATTATGAAATCAATTTCTCTAATCATTTTTTCCTCCTCATAATGTTTCTATCATTACCTAAGCCATAGGAGAACATTAGCTATCTTTAAGTTTTTAGAAAATAAATAAATAAATAAATAAAAATGCTTAATTATAGTGATCTTCAATGCAAATGCACTTTATCATGATTTCAAACAAGTATCCCAAAAATACATTGATTAACCAAATTCAACCGTGATCAATGTCTATAAGACCATCTTATGAAAGATCAGAGTCATTGTGAATGACTGCAACAGAGCTTAAAATGTAATTGTTCTAAAAATTATGAATTAATATCTGAAATACATTAAATAAATACATTATTTGTCATTGAAAGAAAAAGAAAAAAGTGAAGCTGAATGAAGATTTTGTGCACTTGATAGCTGTGTTTCGGGAAATTAAGGCATAAATGTAATGAATGGAAAGAATAAAATATATATCAGAATATATAAATTAGAGTCATTGAGGCTATTATTGATGTATGCCAAAAAGCAATTCATAGGTTGGTGAAAATTGCACTTTACCCTTCAGTGAATGGTCATACTTTAATAACCAAATGTATATTTTGTGGGAAATTGTGCAACATTGTGAATGACTGCAATATAGCTATAGATGTTATTCTCCATGGATGCGCAGAACAAGATTGGAGAGTAATTTATTCATACAGAGAATCAAGAACAATTGCATATTATAGTGGTGATTGCTTGAATGTAACACACCACAATGAGAACACACCACAGAAATGTAAAAAAAAAAAAAAAAGGACTAAGGAAAAAAAAAAAGAGGAAAAAAAACAAAAATGAGGAATAAACACAGAATTTCCAACAGAGAATTAAAAATGAAAATTATAAGAGCACCAGTTTAGTCTAGGGGTTAAGGCATCATGCTAGAATGCAGGAGACCATGAGTTCAAGTTCAAACTTTAGGCATGAGATAGAGTTCAGTCACTATAACATTGCATATACCGCAAAGAAATAGTATAATATTTTTGTTTCATTTATGGCCAAACAAAAACATCCCCCAATATTTTACAGATTTGCTTATTTCTCACTAAAGGAAAATCTATTTTCTTCAGATGTTTTCATTACCAATGAAAGCAAAATGCAACTGCTGTATTTTTTCCTATCCTATTTTTTTTCCAAAAGGGAGAGAATTTATCCTGAACTTAAAGGAAAACTGATGCTTCTTCTTTTTTTAAAAAATAATTTTTATTGTAGATTTCCAATTAAAAAACAAACACATAAGTAAACAAACATTACAACATATAAAAACAAACATACATATCACTTAAAAATATAATTCCATTAATACAGCTTTATGCCATCATAATTTCTTTCTTATTTCAATATTTCCCTAGGTTTGGCTATTGTGATATACCTAAAGAAAAGAAAAGTAAAATTAATGCATAAATTAAGATAAGAATGAAATATGTTATAAAAGGGAATAAGACAGAGGAAATGTGATAGATGTAATTGTAAATTTAAAAGGTTGTTAATGTATATAATGTAAATAAAAGTAAAAAACTATGGGATAAAAAAAAGGAAATAAAATAAGGAAAAGATAATAGCTGTTTAGGCATATCACAAAACTGATGCGTCTTCTTATCTCTATAAAATATTTATTCAAATGTCATTTTTAATTTCCAGTTAACAAAACTATCTCTGTGCATGTTTCAGTGTGAGATGGATACGTAGATGAGAGACAGCAATTAGACATATAGACTGAGTTAAAAACTGGGAGGAAACTCTTACTTGTGGAATCTTGTAAATGGACAGGATGGCTGCCATGTGGATACAGACTTCAGAATTAGGTCCTCCAATGACTGACACTAGGTTGTTTTCTGTGTCACAGTTGTAGTTAGGGATTAACTTGCCTTGTGTGGAGAAGAGTTCCATTGAGGCATGATACGTCCAGCTTGCAATAAAATTGCTGTTGTAGATATGGAGTCCTAGGGTGAGATTGGGCAAAATCTGGGGATTTTCATTGATCTCCTTTACAGCAAATACCAAAGACAAAATGTGTTGGTAGAGCTGAGTCACTACCCTGAAATGAAAATTACAAGTTGATTTGAGCACATTGATTTAAAAAAAAAAAGAGTTGTAGGATATTTTCATTCAACTCATAGCTTTAAACATAATGAAGTCATAATTACCCTCATATGGTTGCTGATGAATGTTATTGAATACTGATACTGCTTTAAAAACATTGTTTAACATCAGAAAATTGCCAAGAATACAACTGACTTCCATACACAATTCAATATCATTATTGCCTTTGTGCTTCATGCTGCAGTTATATCTATATTCTACAGAACCTTTCTGCAATTGTGAACAATTGTATAACTGATAGATTCAGTGGTCACCTGCATTAGGTTGTTGTCTCCCCTTCCCCTTAATTAAGCTCATTAATTAATATTTATCATCATCATCATCATCATCATCATCATCATCATCATCATCATATGCTCCTAACTACAGAAGTCCTGCAAAATCTGAAATAGCGTTAGCAATAGCACTTAGACTTATATATTGCTTTATAGTGCATAGTAAATGCATCTATATGAATGAGATTGAATAGAACCTTTTATTCCCAATGCAGTGCTGAATTGACTTTTACATCCAACATATTCTTAAACAATTTCAGTCTTCGAAGAAAAGGGTTAATACGATATAGAATCAGCACAAATCCATGAAACCCATCTTCTGAATAATTAGTTTTACATACATGAGCATCTTACTCAGTATCATAGAAAAGGTTAGTAGAAGGCTTTTCCTGAAAATGCATTGTGTTTGAAAATATACAGATTTGAGACAAAATACCAGCAACAATGACATCTCCTGATTGATAGTATTTATGAGGAATTGGAACAGGATCACTAACAATGCAGTTCATGTTAGAAATCTCTGAGAGTACCCTGGACAAAAGTATTAAGACAATACAGAAATTCATTAATTTGCAGGATAGAATTCCTTCTTTGCAGTCTTTCATTTGCCTAATTTTGTCTTGTAATAAATTCTTGGCTGAATAGCACAGCGTAACTTGAATGACCATGTGATTGGTTTACAGCACCCTTGTATTGCATTAA
>QLTV01000275.1:54167-64686 GCA_003457575.1 Thermophis baileyi
CCCATACTTCCACCTCTTACAATACTAGACAACACAGTATCAACAGTAGAGTCCTTCAAATTTCTAGGTTCTACCATATCGCAAGATCTAAAATGGGTGGCTCAGTCAAATTCCTCTCTCAATTGCTCTAAGGATTCACCTGGGGCTCCCAGTAGAGTTTTTGGGGTTCTGACCTCTTCCCACTCCTTCATCCACTCCAGTCTTTCTAGCTCGCTTATGGGTTTCCCCAGGCGACGGGAGCTAGGGTAGAGGGGGTGCGACCTCAACCGCTTTAGGGATTCTCTTCCACCAATACTCATCCCTTTCTGCTTCGGTCACTGAGGCAGGCATCCCGGGTGTCTCGGCTTCCGTGGTCAGAGACGGTTGCAGTTGAGTTCCGTTTGGGCTGCTGGCTCCTGGAGTTTCCTGGGTGGGGGCAGGTTCTGTCTCCTTCTGGGTTGCCAGGAGCAGGCTTTCTTTGGAGATCCCGCCCTCTGCCATGGTGGCCTGAGTTTCTCTCCACGCACCCCAAGTATCAGAGAGCAGGTGGAGAGTCTGGGGCTCAGGAATCCCGGTCATTTTGGTTAGTTTTGGGAGAGCTGGCTTGCTGTCAGGGTTCCGACCGATGCCCTAATAAAAGCAAGAGCCTCAAGCCAGTTTTCAAGAACAATCCAGTTGTTTATTAGGAGCGCCATGTTGGCATGGACCTAGTGAAGCCAGCTCTGACCCCACTCAGTTCACGCCTTGCCTCTGACCCTGTTTCCCCCTCCCCCCAAGGTGTGTCATCAGTCACATTCCCCAATGAAGCAATTTCGCGGGTCATAGAAGTCACTCCCTCTGGCTGTTACTGGTTTCTGTGGAGATGGCCTTGACTTTGGCCAGCTAGGATGTGCGTTGTTTTGACTGAGGTGCAAATTCCTTGATGCCGCTGCGAGGCTTGATTCCCCATCCCCTTGCCTATGGCAACTCGGGAGCAGGTTAGGGAAGCTTCGCGAGTTGACATATTACAGTACCAACCAAGACAAGTTGGTACTGTAAAGTTTGAATTAGGGGGCATTCTAATTTGGAATGAAGCCTCAAGTCCATCCCATTTTGACCTAGAAATATTACAGGTCTCAGTCCAGATGTGGAGAAAACCTTGCATCTATTGCTAGACACACCTTAACATTCTCATGATCCTTCCTGAAACAATAATGGCCAACATGGTCAACCAAAAATTCCAAACTTCTCTGCAAACACTGGAAACATTTTATCCTCATTTCTATATCAGGAGGAATGCATAAAGGGCATGTCTTTTGACCTTTGGCTGGGACCACAGAGGGAAATCTTTGTTATGTCTTTTCATCCCAACAAACTTCTAAACTTTTTTTAAAAAACCCACACGCATTTGATGTGGTGGAAAAGAGGGCAGGGCTTAATTTTTGTTGGAAACAGTTTACAAAATGGTGTAGTATGGCAGGACTATGTATCTTGATTGATTATGTGCGATCAAGTCAGTGTCAATTCTTAACAACCACATTGTTAGATTTTCTTCATGACAACCTATCCCTAACTCGGTTCTTCAAGTCTTCCAATGAGTTATAATTGAGTCCCTTCACTTTGCTTCTGGTTGTCCTCTTTCCTTCCACTTTTCCCAACATTGCAGCCTGCTCCAGAGAATTTGGACTTAAATATGACACTAGTGGTATGTCAAAGTTTTTAACACAGGTAGTCCTCGGCTTATGACCACAATTGGGACCAGAATTTCCTTTGTTAAGCAAAGCGGTTGTTAAGTGAGCTGGGCCTGATTTTATGACCTTTTTTGCCATGATTGTCAAGTGAATCACTCAGTTAAGTGAATCACGTGGTCATTAAGCAAATCCTGCTTCCCCCCCATTCACTTTGTCAGAAACTGGCTGCAAAGATTGTGAATGGCAGTCATATCACCCTGGGTTGCTGCAACCTTTGTAAATATGCTGGTTGCCAACTGCCCAAATTTTGATCATGTGATCATGCAGAGGCTGAGATGGTTGTAATTGTGAATACCAGTTGTAAGGCTAAAGAAACCACCTCAATGTAAGATAGCAATGCTATAATTTACCATAATGATTACAGAGGGAGATAACTACAACTAACTTTCTCTAGATAAAAACTGTATAAAAGCTAGTTATATCCCATACAGTAAGCTCCCATTATTCAGGAATTCCTTCCTTCTAATAGATTTACATGAACATTATTTAATTGTTTAAAACAAAGATGAAACAGAAATTATAACACAAGGTAATTTAATTTTAATTAAGAAGCCTCATAATTTTATAGCAGGACAAGAGATTTTGGAAACTACTGAGGAGTATTGCATAAATTCAGTAGTGGGGATTGTCAGTTGACTTAGATACTTCTTAATGGTCCAGCTAAAAACAAGCCTAAACATTTTATCAATTTTTTTTTGTTTACAGGTAGATCAAATAATAGTAACCAGGGATTATATTTTAATTTTGGGTTCAGGTATAGATCGAAATAATATTTCAAAGAAAAAAAACTAGAAAGCCCTCTATGCAACCCCTAGAAATTTTATTAAAAGGCATGCTGAGAGGTTAAATCCAAATCAGATGGAGTATACTTTTAAAAATCAATCTACATCAGGGGTCCCCAACCCTTGGTCCATGGACTGGCACCGGGCCACGCCAGAAACTGGGCTGCGCAAACAAGCAAAGCCCCATCTGCGGGATGCAGGCAGCATGTGAAACTACGCCCCCTCCGGGCCGCAGAAAAACCTCCCTCCGCAGAACCGGTCCCTGGTGCCCAAAAGGTTGGGGGCCACTGATCTACATGTTGCATGTTTAAAACTAACTATTGTTGGTCTTCTAGAAAGCCCTCAAAACATCTAGACAAGATAGGCAGCACACAAATGCAACAAATAAATAAATAAACTTGATTTTGTAGAACCTGTATGATTGGCAGCAGCCCAGAGCTTTTTATAAGATGGTTGGCTATTTAAATGTTTTTAATAAATAGATAACTGTATGATAGTTAATTGATGCACTCTCTGTATGCTCTGCTGCCATTCTGTCTTTTTTTTTGCTTTTTTTCTAGTTTTTTATTTTAATTTAAACTCTGTTTTAAATGGTTTTTATGCACTCTATTTTATTATGTACAATGCCCAGTCATTATGTGAGATACAAATGTGATAAACAAATATTTTTTAAAATTTAAAATTTTAAAATTTAAAAAATATTTTGATTGTTGATTTAGTTGAGATTTGATAAACTGGTTTAATTACTATTTCTGATTATGTACAAGGTGCAATGCCATGGGTTTTAGGAAAACAAGCTGTAGTTAGAGGGTATTTTAATACAGTACTTAATTGCTATATGACCTTTTGTCTATCAACAAATGAATAAAACAAAGATACAGATTTTAAACAAACAGAGGGCTGACTACAGTAATGTGAGAATAGTTCATTTATGCATGAACATCTAGGAAAATGCCTTGTTTAATAGATATGAATATCTGAAACTTGGAGGTTTATCTGTGTCCTCAGGGTCACCTGAGTAGTGCAAATGGGTGTGGAGCCTTCTTGGAACTGCTGAAACGACTGTGTTGTAGACAGGAGATAGATGGTGTTGCATCCCTCCTCCTCTGTTAAGCGATGGCTGTTCAATTTTGATACAGATGGCCTCTTTGACCCGTCTTTCAAACCAGTGGTCCTTTCTGTCCAAAATGTGGACTTTGCTGTCTTCAAAAGAGTGGCCTTTGTCTTTTAAGTACAGATGGACTGCTGAATCTTGTCCTGATGGGTTTGTTTTCCTATGTTGTGCCATGCGTTTGTAAAGTGGCTGTTTTGTTTCCCCAATGTACAGATCTGCACATGTATCACTGCATTGTCTTCAAAAAAAAAAAACAAGAAGAAAATCCAGTTGCCTCTTGAAAAAGCACCTTTGGGACAACCATGACCTGGATGACTGAGAATCTCCATAGACATTTGAGAGTGGTATTTATATGGGCTCCACTCAAATATTTTAAACAGATTAACAAGTTAATGGTTAAATTTTTATGGAAGGAACAAATACCAAGGATTTCTTTTTTAAAGTGATGACTCTCATATGATAATAGTATTAAGTATCATATCAATGATATCACTTAACATGATACTGATATTTCTCCTGCAATCTGCTGCTACTGTGAGAAATAGAGAACCAGTGTTTGTGTCCTGCTTCTGGTTCCATTATACACTCACACACATAGTTGCAATGGAAATTTAGCAGTTTACTAAATGTCAAGGAGATAACAGCAAGCAAGGAATGTAAACTAAAACAGAGTCCTTAACAAAAACAAGAAAACCTGAGGTGTTTTGCTGTTAACAGGAATGTGCATAAAAATAGTCAAAGTTCAATCCCAAGTTCCAAGAGCCAGGTCAGGGTTGTCAGCCAGTCCAGTGGTCAGAATTCCACAAGAAGCATCTATACAAATGTCACACAAGAGCCAGAGATCATTCCCTTTTGGCAAGGAATCTCATAAAAAAATATCTGCTCTGTTCTTCACTCTACTCACTAAGTGCAGGGTCTTGGAGACCTTACATCATCGTTATCTGACTACTCCAGCTATTCAAATGGTACACCCTGTGTTTAATCAAATTCTGGTGACTCTTGGTTTCAGGTCTCCTGAGGCTGGCATGCCATAGGTTCTGCTAGAACAGTTTCTTCAAATTCAGAGTCAGTGTCTGAGTCATGACATTTTGTAGAGGAATAGCATTTCCAATGTTGTACTATAAATTCCCAGTCAGCTTGGAAGGCCACTCAATGACTGTACCTCATTCATTCTCTCTCAGCCTAATCTATTTTGGAATGTTGAGCAGGATAAAATGGAGGCAGGAAGAGCAGTGAATAAATGCCACCTTATGGGAAAGGCAGGATATATAGAAGGAGTAATGAATACACCTGCAATTTGTCTAATTAGAGTTTGAGGTATTGGCTACAAATAGTTGAGCTCCATCAATGGCTTAGTTTTGGCCAACAGCAAGGTTAGAAAAAAGATACAGGACCTAGAATACTGCAGAGAAATGGGTCTGCTGTGCAGGGATATTTTTGTTCTATGTTCCCCCAATGTAATATATTCATAAGACTACTCTCATTGTCAATGGCTATGACTTGGATTCCTTTTTTCAACAAAGAGCTAAAAATAAATTCCTATGTTTGCAGAAGTTGTGATGCCAGGACATATGAAGCCCCTATCCCATTTTCTGGTGCCCCGACTAAAAGTGTTGAAATCCCCAGCATGATTTCCTGCGTGTTTTTAAATAAGAAATAGGATAAAATAGGCTTACTGTAAGGTATTTTTTAACAATGAAAACATCACCATATGATTACTGTTCCTGGTTTACAGAGTAGAATGAAATATGTTTAAATCTCTAAGCTTAGCATGAGAAAGTATCATACATCTGTTTTTCCTAATTTTCTAGTCAGCTCTGCTGTTGTTCTCCACTTCCCAATTCTGTTTCTACTGTTGTCCTTCCCAGTCTCAATTACAGTTGGCTCTGATTTTGCTCTTCTCACTGTACTGGAGTCTATTTGCTCAAACAAATGGAAAACCAGTCTGTTGTTGGTTCTTGGTCATTTACTTCTTCCAGCAGTTATTCTGTGGCTGTTCTGGTTAACTGCTGTGGAGAATTTATCTTGCTTAAAATATCTCTACTCCCGGAGTCAAAACTGAGGTGACTCCAGGACAGATTTGAAAGACAGATTATCCTGAAAAGAGAAGAGTGACAGAAACCCCCAATAAATCTAATTTCTAGTCCACCTGAGGAACAGAATGGAAAGATACAGAAGGATTGGCAGCCAACCAGAAAGTGAACTGAAGGAGATGAAAACACAAACCTTTGATACCTCTGAATTAAGTGTGCATGTTGTAAATTGGAGCTGAGATGCTCAGAGGGGAAAAATACCTAGGTCTTGGGAGCCAGTTTTGACAGATATTTTGAGAGGTGTTGACAAGTATCCAGTGCAAAATGATAGCTAAGGTTTCTGGGTTCTCTGAAAGAGAACACAATAAAATCTCTGGTGATTTGTCCAAAAAATTTCACCTTGCACCTTGTCTGCTGGCAATCTATTCATATATGATAGCAGACGTTTTAGAATTTAGGACATTACATATAATGATTTAAATGAACTGTCTCCCCCAGCTGAGTGCATTTCAAAAGTGTTGGACTGCAACTCCCATTATCCCATGCCAGTGTTGGAAGGAAAATCCACCTGGTTCAGTTCCAAGCTGGGAGAAAGACGCTGGAAACAACATGGAGGCTGATTGGAAAGAAAGTTTATTGATGAACAGAACCACACACAAAGACAGCGTGCAGTTCTGGGTCAGCTGAACAAATGGCTGAATAGGTGGATGGATCTTTATAGTTTCTGTAACTTTGAAGTTTGGGATTTGTGTAATATGGGCTTTGTGTTTCTAAAAGGGTGTTGGGCAATTCCTATTGTGGCTAATGGCTTTCGTCCTGTGTTGGATCTTGGGTGAGGGGCTGCTTGTTCTAATCCTACCATTCTGCTTTTTTTAGCTGTCAAACTTTGCTGCAAGGAGATTCGAAATATCCTGTCTTGAATGGATTTCTGCATGCAGTATTTGCTTTGCTTATGAATGGAGCCATCTAGATAGTTTGCTTCCTCTTTCAATAAGCTCTTTATCTCCTTAAGTGCTGGCATCTGCTGTGGGCTATTAAGAAAGACTGGGGGCTGCTTTCTACCTCATGTTTCTCCATTTCTCCTTTAGGGAAATATAACATTCTGCCTTTTTTAATATTTCCCAAAACATTTCATTCTTCTGGGGAGGCTTCCCACAATTCCCCCCTTAGCTCAACATGCAGCTAAACCCACCTATCCTCCAATAAAACAGACTGTGTGCGTAGATCTGAATGCTTTATTGAAAGAACAGGATATGGTGAAACTGGTGAAAATAGGGATACATACAGTGAGAACCAAATACATGATAGACAGTATTGAGTTACTGCTGAACATAACAATCAATAAATACAAGCAGTTTAAATCTCACCATCACATGTTCTGTGTATGCTATGGATTTGTCCTTGGATGACCATGTGCCACAGATTAAGATGGATTCTTCTTTGTGCTTCTGCCTTCTCCCAATGCTAAAGGAAATGGAGTCTGGCTTCCCAGCGTGCACTTGTTTTGAGAGTGCGGGCTGATGGGTAAGGAGGTTGGGTCAGCTTCAAACAATATACTTGGTATTTGTCACTCTGGCCACTAGATGGGGCTAGAGAGCAACAACAGTATATAAAAGTTATATGCTGGGGCATGACACTCACGGTAATCAGAAGCTAAGAATGTTCTGAATGCTTCCCTTGATAATCTTCTCTGATCCTTGCCTTGTTGCCACCTTTGTTCTTCATTTCCCTGGCATTAGTAACAATGGGAAGATCTGACTGAACCAATCCCTAAGAGCGATCCTTTGCTCCTTTCTTAATCCCTTCAGTAGTGCAACAGCAATGTACCATACTGTTATGCTAGAGAGCTTAGTATACAGTGAGCAAGGGTGTCAAACTGGATTTCTTCAAGGGCCGGATCAGCATTGTAGTTCTCCCCGGGGCTGCTGGGGCGGGGGAGAGATGAGATGGACGCCTCCTGCAGCACCCTGCTGGCCAAAAAAAGGCCAAAAATGGGCCCCGCACGGCCCTTTTTCAGCCTCCCCGGCCTCCAGCACCCCGCGGGCTGCTTCTGGCCCGCGGGCCTTGAGTTTGACACCCCTGCTTTGGAAAGATCTTTGCACAGATGCATCAAAAGTAAAAATTCAAAAACAGATTAACAAATCCCGCCTCACCCCCTTCTCATCCTACTCCCTCTCTCCTCATCTTTTAATTGGGTCTCAGTAATTTGATCTTTACAATATTTTATTTATGTCTTTTAGGTTTTGTATAGTTTTTATCTTTTTAAGATTGTAAGCTGCCCTGTGGTAATATGGACAGCCAATAAATTTTACAAACAAACAAACAAATGGAAAGTCACCTTGCAAAAAATGGCTTAGAGAAGAGCAAGGGGATGTTATGAAATGAAGGGCTCAAATGTAGCAGACAAAAATCCTAAACTAGGAAGAATAGCTTACTTACACAACTGTAGTCCCTGGGCAGTTGTCTGTGAATTCATACAGACAGGTTCTGCATCTGAACTTAACCTATTCAGAATTTTCTCAGACCTTAGCATTGGTTTGAAGCTTTACCTTCTTTTGCTCTGCATAGCTTATAATGGTGGGACTCTCACTATTCCCTCACTTCCAAAAACAGCCACAAGATGTGGTATGTTATTTTTGGATCCAAGTGACAATGACAGGTTGGTTTGGTAAACTCAAAGATAATCAAGCAACGCATCAGCGAAAACCTGGAGGCAAACAAAAGCCAACATGGGTTTGTTAAAAACAGATCATGCCAGACAAATCTTATTGCATTCTTTGACAAAGTGACAAAATTAGTGGACCAGAGAAATGCTGTCGATATAATTTACTTGGACTTCAGTAAGGCATTTGATAAAGTAGACCATAACCTACTACCTGATAGGATAGAAAAATGTGGGTTAGACAGCATCACCACCAGATGGATTCGTAACTGGCTGACCAACTGCACTCAACATATAGTCCACAATGGAACTGAATCTACATGGAGGGAAATATTCAGTGGAGTACCCCAAGGCTCTGTTTTAGGCCCAGTACTCTTCAACATCTTCATCAATGATTTGGATGAGGGGATAAATGGGGAACTCATCAAATTTGCAGATGACACCAAGCTGGCAGGAATTGCCAACACTCCAGAAGATGGGTTTAAGATACAGAAGGATCTTGGCAGACTTGAACATCGGGCGCTATCTAACAAAATGAAATTCGATGGTGAAAAAAGTAAGGTTCTACATTTAGGCAAGAAAAACGAAATGCACAAGCATAGTATAGGTGGTACCTGGCAGAACAGTAGTAACTGTGAGAGGGATCTTGGAGTCCTAGTGGACAATCCCTTAAATATGAGCTAGCAGTGTGCTGCAGCTGCCAAAGAAGTCAACACAGTTCTAGGCTGCATTAACAGAGGAATAGAATCAAGATCACATGAAGTGTTAATACCACTTTATAATGCTTGGTAAGACCACACTTGGAATACTGCATCCAGTTTTAGTCGCTACTCTGTGAAAAAGATGTGGAGACTCTAGAAAGAGTGCAGAGAAGAGCAACAAAGATGATTAGGGGACTGGAGGCTAAAACATATAAAGAACGGTTGCTGGAATTGGGTATTTCTAGTTTAATGAAAAGAAGAAATAGGGGTGACATGATAGCACTGTTCCAATATCTCAGGGGTTGCCACAAAGAAGAGTCAGGCTATTTTCCAAAGCACCTGAGGGCAGGACAAGAAGCAATGGATGGAAGCTAGTCAAGGAGAGAAGCAACTTAGAACTAAGGAGAAATTTCCTGACAGAACAATTAATCAGTGGAACAATTTGCCTCCAGAAGTTGTGAATGCTATAACACTGGAAGTTTTTTACAAGAGATTGGATCACCATTTGTCTGAAATGGTATAGGGTTTCCTGCCTGAGCAGGGGGTTGGACTAGAAGACCTCCAAGATCCCTTCCAACTGTTATTCTGTTCTGTTCTGTTCATAAATGTACCCTTGAAGAATCATAATTATGGGTGAGTAACCGGTTCTTCTTCATCATGGACTTTGTGATTCAACACATACAGGAGAGTCATACGTTACCATACCTGAAGATGGGCAAAAGGTCAAAAAAGGATATGACTGGCTTGCCAAATGTTTACTGAGACCAAAGGTGAAATTTTGTAATGTCTGATGAACTGGAAAAGCGCAACCACATGGCAGCCTACAAGATAAAAATACAACTCTGAGAAAAGGCGGCTGCTGAGGCTAAGGTATGGCTCTCATGAAATGACTGAACTCTAATGCAGGGGTCCCCAACCTTTTGGACCTCAGGGACCACCAAGGTCATAATTTTAAATCCCACGGACCAGTGGTGGGCGTGGTTTGGTGGGAGGGGTCATGTGACTGGGTGGGCGTGGCCAACTTTTTTTTTCTTTTTAAAACATTTTTAACTAGCAATAAATGGCCTTCTGAAAAACAGGAACAACCCCCCCCCCGGGCAGATTGGAATCCCTGAGCTTTCACCCTTTGCCAGTGACAGGACATACATCTCACCCAAAGGGGCCTTTGCAAGAGACAACTGGACTTTCTTGGTTTTTCCTTGAAGACCTTTCGCTTCTGATCCAAGAAGCTTCTTCAATTCTTCTTGGATGAGAAGCAAAACATCTTCAAGGAAAAACCAAGAAAGTCCAGTTGCCTCTTGCAAAAACCCCTTTCAGACAGCCCTGACCCGGAGAACGGCAAAGTGGAGGCAGTCAGACACCAAAGCCTTCCCCTCGTCCCCCGCCTGTATTTGGGGGGCATTCCCTCCTGAGGGCGGAACAGCCCACCTTGCCCCATGGCTGTCAAGACACACGCCTCCGCACGCACCTCCCTGCCGCCCGCCTGCTCTTCCTCACTACACAGAGCTGTCGGGGTGC
>QLTV01000275.1:93690-114910 GCA_003457575.1 Thermophis baileyi
CCCTGCCATCCCAGTCCCAGCGCACTTTCTAGAAAGAAAGAAAGAAAGAAAGAAAGAAAGAGAAAGAAAGAAGGAAGGAAGGAAGGAAGGAAGGAAGGAAGGAAACAGAAATGAGAGGGAGAGGGAGAGAGAGAGAGAGAAGGGGAGAAAGAAAGAAAGAAAGAAAGAAAGAAAGAAAGAAAGAAAGAAAGAAAGAAAGAAAGAAAGAAAGAAAGAAAGAAAGAAAGAAAGAAGAGAAAAACAGAAATGGGAGGGAGGGCGAGAGAGAGAGAGAGAGAGAGAGAGAGAGAGAGAGAGAGAGAGAGCGCGGGAAGGATGAGAGGGAGGGAGGGAGAGAGAGAGCTGAGAGAGGGAGAGAGACAGAGAGCGGGAGATACCTATTTCCCATAGAAAACAAAACACGGGGAGCCACAAAACCTGGGTAGGTGGGGCTGGGGGGGGGGTTTCATGTGACTGGGTGGGTGGGAGTGATGTTGAGTTGGCCACGCCCACCCAGGTTTTGTGGCTCCTGGTGTTTTCTTTTCTGTGGGAAACGGGTCCAAATGGCTCTTTGGGTGTTTAAGGTTGCAGACCCCTGGATTAGCCAATCGTATTTTAATGAAGCCAATGTTTTAGTTTTGATAGGGTTGTGCAAACCCACAACATAATTTGAATTTGTTAAGTAAATCAAAATTAACCATGGGACAGTATGTTGTATGAATATAGCAAGAGGCATTGGGAAGAATTAATCCAAAGTATATCAGCATTAACGCAGATGGGTAGAATCATGTGAGAAAGCAGAAAAGTTTCAAAAGAAACTAGAGAAGTGGTCTCCAACCTTTCCGGCTCAGTGGACTGGTGGTGGCAGAAGTAGGGGGGGGGAGAGAGGATCGTTTTGTTCATGCAAGTGCTGCTTTCACTAATGCAGCTTCGTGTGCACGCATGCACTCACCCACCTCTTCCACAGTCCGGTTCCAAATGGGCTGCGGAGTGGCAGAGGGCTGCGAACTGGGGGTTGGGGACCCATGGGCTAGAGTACAAAGAAAGCCATAGAACTAACTTTAGTGGAATCCAATCAGGGGTGGGTTCCAACTTACCTCGCTGCCAGTTCGCTCCCTCCTGCGGCACGTGGGCGCACCTCGTGGGCGCGCACATGTGAAGCGCATGCGTGCGAAGCACGTGCGTGTGAAGCGCGCGCACGCATGCGCAGTAACAAAAAAATCTGGAAAAAAAACAAAGCCGAAAAAAAGATGGCGACTGCATGCACAGTGCCGGAAGTCAGCTTCTGCGCATGCTCAGAAGGAAAAAAAAATTAAAAAAATTCAAAAAAAAGATGGCAGCCCCCACGGACCGGCACCAACCAATCCGGTTCGGTGACGTCATCATGACATCGTGACATCACCAGCGGGCCGCTACCGGTTCAGGAGAACCGGTCCGAACCGGGAGGAACCCACCCCTGAATCCAATGATCACTGCATTTTTGTTATCCAATAAAGTTATACCCTCTAATATTGTAATGGTATGTGAGAAAGACCTTGGAAACTGGGGCACAGAGATGCTGTCTATAGAATGATTGGATAATAGAGGACATAACTCACAGCTGGATAGTGGACAGAGCAAGAGGCTCAGAAGAGACCCTAGCTTCTTAGGCTGTAAAGAAGAGAGTGGGAGTACTTTCAGACTTACAAGATTTTGTTAATACAATACAATATCTTGCAATAAAGTAGAATTAGTTTACTTTATCTGGTCATGTTTCCTGTCTGGTCTACCTGGAAAGGTGGACAAATATTTTTGGGAGATTTCCATCACAGTGTCTTAGCATACGTTGGCAGGACAGGAAGTCCAAGGATCAGGAGAGGAACTTTGGAGACAGGCATCGATGCACTAAATATGCAATTTTCTTAGATTCTTTTCAGTGGCTGAGACACTCCTGTCCACACCTGATTAGAAATAGCCAAGAAAACTGGCTTGGCAGATAATCACAGTATAGCTGTTACATGTTGGAATAGACAAATATTTAATTGTCTCTAATTTGTCTACAGTGTAACTTCCATGAATCAATTATTTTCACATGGATAAAACCTTCCATCTAAAAGAGCTCATAAAAATATTTGAAGGGGAAAAAGGTGTATGATTCTTATTGTCAATGGGACGGAGAAGCATATCAAAGAAAGGGTTGTCATTTTAGAAGCCTGAGAAGCTGTTTAGGTAAGTGCAAGAATGACATGAAGGAAATCAAGGAGAAAGTTAAATGTGAAGAGGGAGTCAAGAGTGAAATCAAATTATACCCCCAACTTAAAGTTGGTTTACATAAGCTCTAGTTTTGGAGATTTAGCCCAAAAATATTTCAAGTATTTGTACTGTCTTTTCCTCTCTGTATGAGGTTGAAGGAACAACAGTAGGACAGCATCAGTGAAAAGGCAGGGCAAATGAAGAATTGCTGGAAGAGGAGAAATTTTGAATATGGTGATTGATCAGGGAGAGGCTAGCTAAAAGACTTAGTGATGGAATAACTTGAAATGGTCCCTGAACAAATAGAAGTTAAGGGAGGGCTACCTATATTATGGACTATTCTTTAGATTGTAGATAGTTTTTCAGTTTGAAAAGAAGAGAAGGAGGAGGGGTATACTGTAATGTGGAAAATCTATGGGCAGACCCATTATGTCTATGTGAACAAATAACAGGCTGGAGTACAAGCAACAGGATTAGTACAGAGTATTTTTAAGGGAGAACTTAATCCCCACCCTCTACTTCAGATTTGTACCATTTCCCCGAAAATAAGACCCGGTCTTATTTTCTTTTGGGTCCCAAAATAAGCACTAGGACTTATTTTTGGGGAAACATGATTTCAGGGTGATCAGCCCGGCTGGGTGCCCCCATCCCCCAGTGCACACACAAGAGCCGGCAAGCATGCAGGGACTGACGGTATCCGGCAGCAGCTGTAGCCCACCGGTCCCTTGGTCAGCGCACTCTGGGGCTGCGCAGAGCGGAAGGCAGGGGATCCCGACGCTCCGTGCGGGCTGCAGGCAAGCCAAGAGACACGAAGATGAGCATCCCGCGGCCACCCGCCGCTCCAGCCCACCACCGCTCGGCTTTTTCGCAGCACGCGCAGCACGCCCGGATCACCTGCCTCACCCCGCACCTCTGCTTCTGTCTGCTGCCGATGTCACCATGCGAAGATGAATAGAATAGAATAGAATAGAATTTTTTATTGGCCAAGTGTGATTGGACACACAAGGAATTTGTCTTGGTGCATATGAGCCTCCCATGGCTGGCCGCCACCGCAATATTTTGGTGAGATTTGCTCCATAGTATGCAGAACAGAACCAGCTTCATAACCACATTTGAAGTCCTACTCTTAGTCTGATGCTCTGAGCACTATAGAAATGTAGTTTGTGTCTTTTAAATAAAATATTATACACAGTTACAGTTGCCATGTTGGATAAAGAGCCGAGGTGGCGCAGTGGTTAGAGTGCAGTACTGCAGGCTACTTCAGCTGACTGCTAGCTGCAGTTCGGCAGTTCAAATCTCACTGGCTCAAGGTTGACTCAGCCTTCCATCCTTCCAAGGTGGGTAAAATGAGGACCCAGATTGTTGGGGGCAATATGCTGACTCTGTGAACCGCTTAGAGAGGGCTGTAAAGCACTGTAAAGCGGTATATAAGTCTAAGTGCTATTGCTATAGTGCTAAGAGAGCATACAGTGCACTCTATAACCTTTACCCTTAAGTAAAAGTAAAGGTAAAAGAGTCACTGTGGATTTTACTCTGCTAGTCGTTGCCAACTATAGGGGGCGGTGCTCATCTCCGTTTCAAGGCCATTGAGCCAGAAGTGTCCGAAGACATTTCTGCAGTCATGTGGCCAGTATGGCATCACGGAGCACTGTTATCTTCCCACCGAAGTGGTACCTATTTATTCGCATTTGCATGCTTTCAAACTGCTAGGTTGTCAAGAGCTGGGGCAAGGACAGGAGCTCACCCCATATTGTGGCACTCGGGTCTTGGACCTGGGCTGTTGGCTTTTCAGCTGACAAGTCCAGCATCTTAACCATTGAGCCACCATTCTTCCCCTTACCCTTAAGTAATCCCCACTATTTTCAGTACAATCCCCGAAAAGCATATGATTACTTCTTTTTTTTAAAAAAAGTCAAGTGCCTTATGATGGATTATGTAAGCAAGGAACTGGTAGAATAAATCAATATTTTGAATCTTTTTATATTCTCCAACTTGTGTTCCATTTATTGTTCAATTTATACTTCTGCTGACAATTGTGTTTACTTTGAGTGCCTCTAGAAACTAACAAATATTTGTTAGTTTCATTTGAATGGCACGTATCTTATCAGGAATCACTAAGAAACGTCATGACTGTTATTGATGGATCCTGAACAACTGCAGCAGATAGATGAAATCCATCTTACCTGAAATACTCTTCAAATGGCCAGGATTTGGAGATAGCAGATCACAGGGCATTGATTTTCTCAGATGGAAATCTAGTGCTGATTGAAAACCATGATTGTTACTAAACGTTTGGTTGATAAGCATTTTTTAAAGGACAAAATAAAGAGAATCTTACTGCAAAAAGAACTGAAAACATAGAAATTATTAATATCAAATTAAAGGTTGTTTCCAGAATTGTAAGCTAGAAATAAAGAAGCATTTGTTTTTGCCATAATAGCACTAGAGGTCTTTCAGTCTGTAATGTTTCTAAATATGCTACTACCGGTACTTACTTTATTCCT
Organism: Thermophis baileyi; assembly: GCA_003457575.1. Classification (NCBI taxonomy): domain Eukaryota; kingdom Metazoa; phylum Chordata; class Lepidosauria; order Squamata; family Dipsadidae; genus Thermophis; species Thermophis baileyi. The sequence goes on from QLTV01000275.1 coordinate 98,406, forward strand.
TCTATTTAGCCTTTTAAGTGCATCTAACTAAGGAAGAAATAAACAAAGTAGACAGATGCATAGCTAATAGGCTTTATAGGTTTGGCTATTTATATTAGCTCTATGAATTTCATAGTTTTGTTAAATATATTTACTTACATTCATATGAGTTAAGGTGAAAAACTTAAGGATGCTTATTACATTTTATTGGTTTTTTGTTTTCTTTTTACTTATGGTCACTGGCTGTAATAATGTCTCTCTCTCTTTAATATGCTATTACATTGTGTGAAAAGAAGGTTTAAACTCAATATATGTCATGATGTATATTACTCCAGTTAGGTTAAATATGAGGAATAGTTTGTAACCATGCTTATATTCAGTTTTTGTGACTGATGAACCTGAAGGAAAATCCTTGATAGCCTAGCACCAAAACTTGATGATTTATGGTTTAGGCTATAAAGGAAGATATTGCATAATCTTACTGATTGCACTTTCTACTTTCAGACATGCCGGTACCTCTTGACTGTTCAGGTGCTGTGTCTCAGTTGAGCCATACTCCTCTGCCAGTGCCTGCCACCTTCAGGGAAACAGAATGCAGTTTTTCCATCAAAAAGACCCACCAACCACTCAGCTATATCCTTCCTCCATGGCCATGCCACAAGAGCACATAAACTGTGAGCCACATTTTCTCTGACCACCGTCTGCAGCCTTGGACCAAGCTCCAGCCACGTAATGTTTCCTTCCATGGCTTGCACAAGCAGAAATCATCTCTACATGATGCCTGTATGATGCCTCTAAAAGAGAGTTGTTTTTGGCAATGTTTTCAGAAACTCAGCTGTTTGGGACGAGGATCTTTTGGGGAAGTATACAAGGTAAGGGGTCATCAAGTAATGATTAGTGGCTGAAAATAAGATTACAGAAATTAATGGAGACTATATTAATGGATTGTAGTTGGGACAGCTAAATGAAAATTCCACATTCTGCAGACCTACGTGGTGACTGGAAGAAAAGTATTGGGATCATATTCCACTTGCAAACCTCTTTGAAGCATGTGGCAGACAACTCGAAGAAACAAATTGAACTTTTGTTTAGGCAGCAGATAATTTCCTATATTTAAGTGTAACTTGTGTAATAGTTTGTTTGAAAGTACCTCTTATAGAAACCTTTGCATTTCAGATTACGGTATTTTAAAAATTTGTGATTTAATTTTGGCTGCCTCAGCAATTAGAACAAATAGAACACTTATTTGCAGTCTAATTACATGATATAAACATTACTCCCTGTCAGAGAAAATTAATGTTTTTGGCACAAAATGGTACCACTCCTCACTTGGATGTTGGGATTATCAGGTAGGATTCTTAATTTAAAGCATTTCCATGGACTGGCCAGGTTCCTCGCTCTTCTCTCTTACAGGTACGGTCTTGTGAAGATGGTCAGTTGTATGCAGTGAAGCGTTCTGTGGAGCCTTTCCGGGGTGAGGGTGACAGGCAGCACAAATTGGCTGAGGTGCACAAGCATGAGCATGTGGGACACCATCCCAACTGTGTGAGCTTTGTACAGGCCTGGGAGGAGCATGGTCAACTGTACATCCAGACAGAGTTATGCCTGGGCACCCTGTTGCAGTACTGTGAGGAATATGGCCCTCTGTCTGAATGGCAAGTTCAGGCCTTTCTCTGGGATATGCTTCAAGGACTGCGCCATTTACATGGTTGTAACCTTCTACAATAGGGATGCGGTGGCTCAGTGGCTAAGACGCTGAGCTTGTCGATCAGAAGGTCGGCAGTTCAGCGGTTCGAATCCCTAGCACCGCGTAACGGAGTGAGCTCCCGTTACTTGTCCCAGCTTCTGCCAACCTAGCAGTTCGAAAGCACATAAAAAATGCAAGTAGAAAAATAGGGACCACTTTGGTGGAAAGGTAACAGCGCTCCATGCACCTTCGGCGTTTAGTCATGCCGGCCACATGACCACGGAGACGACTTCGGACAGCGCTGGCTCTTCGGCTTAGAAACGGAGATGAGCACCGCCCCTAGAGCCGGAAACGACTAGCAAGCATGTGCGGGGGAACCTTTACCTTTTACCTTTAACCTTCTACAAATGGATATCAAGCCAGCTAACAGCTTTCTATCATCTACCAATGTCTGTAAGCTGGGCGACTTTGGGCTAATACTGGAGTTGGACTCTGGGGATCTGAAAGATGCTCAAGAAGGGGATCCACGCTACATGGCCCCAGAATTGCTCCGTGGACAATATACCAAGGCTGCTGATGTCTTCAGATATGGGGTGTGAAGGGAAGGTGGGGAGCTAGATTTTCTGGTGCTAGGAATGGCCACTCCTGCATAGTGTTTGCTCCTTTGCCTCAAATGTTGCTAACAATGGGTATTAAAAATAAGTGATATGGTTTAATAGTACTGCCTGCTTCAGTTACTTGATCTATGTCTTTCTGTCGTTCCAGTCTTGGCATAACTATCCTAGAAATTGCCTGTAATATGGAGCTCCCTAATGGAGGTGAAGGCTGGCAGCAGCTTTGACAGGGTTATTTGCTCCCTGAATTCACTGCAGGTGAGCAGCAGTAAAGGGGACATCTCTGTGTTATCTACGGTGCAAGAATTCTGCTGGAAATCTTCTTAAAAAGCAAACTGAAAAGCAGAATGATCAAGTGAAGCTGATATGAAAAATTCAATATGCCACACAATTAAAGATAGGTGATTGGCTCTTCCTATCCATTTCAGATATCTCGGTGAAAACTCATGTTGTTAGCGCAATCTGGGATCCAGCAGGGCGTCTCCATGTACAAGGTAAGCATGAATTTAGCCAGGTATCGTATGGTCCAAATTCTACAGCAACCTTTAACCACATACTCTTTGGTGATCGTTCATTTTTATGTATGTTTGCTTCAAAATGGATTAATAGACCTTTTTAAAATAAATACCCCACAGGGCTGCCAGAGCACTCTTTTCCTTATAACTATAGCCATGACTTCTATTCTGTTCTTGTTACTTTAGTTTGAATGAAACTGAACTGGTTCTATCTATTTCTCCTTGAATCCTTGGAATTCTTTGGCACCTATTAGTACAAAATTCACTGATTTATATCAAATGCTTATCATTTAACACTAGAACCTTTTCCTAGATTCAGTTTTACTGTCAAATTTAGGATATGCTATATTTCATGGTTGTTTTCTGCATAGTGTGTCTGCTGAACTCTTTCTCAGTGTTTGATCTTTTCCTTTTGCTCATTCCAGACTCTCCTCAGGTTCATGCAATGGCTCTGGAGAGCTCTGTGCGGTCCAGCTCAGTGATTGCTCTTTTGGCATCAGACTGTTCCAGTCACACCACCACATTCACCCTTTCTTCTTCCCTTGGAAAACAGCAGTCTCTCTAGTCACTGGGGTGAAGAAGATGAGGGTGATGAGCCTTGGCGAGGATGTACTTGAGCTCTCAGAGATAAGTGAACAACATAATCACACTTGCAGTCCTTGGATAAGTACCGTGTTTTCCCCAAAATAAGTCCCAACCAGAAAATAAGCCCTAGCATGTTTTTTCAGGATGCTCGAAATATAAGCCCTACCCTCAAAATAAGCCCCAGTTAAGATTGTCATCCCTGGGGGGGGAGCGCCGATGTCCGGCAGCCACTGCGGCCTGCCGGCCCCTTGGCCAGCACACTCTGGGCCCGTGCAGTGCAGGTGAGTCTGAGCACTGCAACCGCCGTGCTGGCCCTCCAAGCAGCAGGCAGAGGCAGAGGCGCGGGGGGGGGAGGCACACGATCTGGCCTGCCAGACGTGTCACGCGGCCGCCCACCCAATCTATCCCACCATGTCTTTGCTTGCCCCACCCTTCCCGTTCACCGGGGCCGTCGCGGGTGGGGCGGCAGGCAGGAGGCTTGTCCCGCATGTGCGGCGGAGCTGGAGGATGAGGTTGGACGGCGGGGGCTGCAGCGTGGCGCCACCCCCGCTCTGCTACCTGCCTTGCCTCACCGCGGTGGCACCAGCATCAGGCTGTCAACTATCGAAACGACTGTAAGTGAAGCCATAAAAGTTTCCTGTTTTGTTTCTCAGTTGCCATCCTTAGTGGGGGAGGGAGATTTGTGGAATGTAGAACGTTTCCTTTCAGAGTGCCAGACATAATACTGATAAGGCTCGTGAGAGCTGAAGCTGACCCAGCGTATCCTAGCAATGGCAGGAGGGGAGTACTAAGAGGCTCATCACCTGCTTGGTTGGCTAACGTGATCTGGGACACAAGCGGGGTGGCCAGTATCTATCTTTTAATTATGCCAAAGCGTGGGAACTATTCAGAGTTGGCTTGACTTTTGAACGTGCTGATATGATGTACCCAATAAACAAGAACTTTGAAAAAGCAACAGCCTCAGAGTCTTGAACTAATTGGGAGCATTGCTCGGAACCATGACACTAAGCCAACTCTCTTCTATCTTATCAAAACTCCGGGACTCCTGAGCCCTGGCCTTCCGCCCATTTCGGGGGAAGGGAAATTCTCAGGAAGAGATGGCTGAGAAAAGGGGAGGAGAGGCTGCCGGCAAACCAGTGGAAGACCCAGGAACCCCGCAGGCTGGAGCCCAGGGGAGCGAGATCACCCAGCTGATCATCACGCGAACAAAGATGCAATCGGGGAAGCCTGACCAGACGGAGCTGCATGGAGAAGCGGCGACCGGGGGAAGCCCCTACCTCGCAGCAGACCAATTCTGGTGGAGGAGAACACCCAGTGCAGCAGAGATCGAGCTCCCCATGGCTGCGCCCATGTACACGGGGGCCCAACCTGTAAAGTGGAGGGAAAAAAGAGCTGTAGATTGGGACGAGCCGAGAGAGTGGAGATATTTGACCGCACTCCGGAACACTTCGGTGGAGCAGCTGAAAGAGCATTCCGACCGCGCCAGCATCCAAGGAGTGGAACCTTTGCAACAGTGGGAAGCAGCAGAGGAGGTGATTCCTCAGGCAGCCCAACCGCTTCTGGGACGCCGGAGCCTGAGTCCTCCCGCCAGATTCCACCTCGCCAACCCAAAGCTGTGATTAGCAGCCGCGAGAAGCCCGAATTGAGCAGTTCCAGCGCAGCAGAAGGCCGCGGCTGCAAGTGTCAGCCCCAGGCAAAGCCCTCTGTCCTCTCCACCAGCAGCGACGGGGGTGAGTCCCGGCACCGGCCCGGTCCCTAGGCAGCTGCCATGGCAGGTCAGCCCGGCCAGGCAGCCACAGCAACTCCTTCCCGGGGGCCTCGGGTGGCATCAGGCCCCTTTCCCTCCTCCTGGGCCTGGTTGGCACCCAGGGTACTGGCCGCTGCCACCTCACCACAGGGAGCCTCCCCCCCAGATGTTACATTTGACGGGGACCCCGACAGGTTGGTGATCTTGACAACGTGCTAGGCCACCTAGATCGCTACGCCCTGGCCTACTCAACCCAAAGGGCGATGGTGAGGGCGGTGACTATCAAACTTGAAGGGGAAGTAGCGGAATGGGTGGTGGCTCTTCACGACAAAGACGCCCCGGACCTGAGAGATGCTGGAATAGCACGGGAACTATTCAGAGTTGGCTTGACTTTTGAACGTGCTGATATGATGTACCCAATAAACAAGATCTTTGAAAAAGCAACAGCCTCAGAGTCTTGAACTAATTGGGAGCATTGCTCGGAACCATGACAGACAGAGGCACAGGGGGGAGGCATGTGATCCATCCCACTGGCCACACCCCGTGGCCAGCCGGCCGGCCACTCCATCCCGTCTGTCCTTGCTTGGCTACAACACTTCCCCCTGTGCCGCTGCCTCCGCCTGCTGTTGGTACCGCCACCGCAAGGCAAGGCAGGTGGCGGGGCGGGGATGGCACCATGCCGCGGCCCCTGTGCACTCAGCCCCCGCCATCCAACCTCATCCTCCAGCTCCTGCCGCCCCACCCGCGACGGCTCCTGCAAATGGGAAGGGCAGGGCAAGCAAAGACAGTGGGACGGAGTGGCCGTGCGGTGTATCCAGCAGGCCAGATCACATGCCTCCCCCCCGTGCCTCTGCCTCCGCCTGCTGCATGGAGGGCTGGGCCGACGGTCGCAGTGCTCGGACTCACCTGCGCTGTGCAGCCCCAGAGTGCGCTGGCTAATGGGCTGGGGGCTGCAGCTGCTGTCAGACACCAGCAGGCCCCGCATGCTCGCTGCCTCTTGTGTTCGTGCCAGGGGGCAGGGTGCCAGGCTGGGCCGGGGCGGTGGGGGCCGGTCCCTCGCCATCACCCTGATACCATGTTTGCCCAAAAATAAGCCCTAATGCATGTTTTGGAGCAAAATATACATATATAAGACCAGGTCTTATTGTTGGGGAAACATGGTAGAGAGAAAGAGGCATATTCCCTTTTCTACCTATCTCAAAATGTGGCAGAAGTAGAAAGTGAACATGAACAAGTGGCTTGCATCAGAATACAGGCAGTCCTCGACTTACAACCACAATTGAGCCCAAAATTTCTGTTGCTAAATGAAACATTTAAGTGAATTTTGCCCCATTTTACGACTTTCTCGTCACAGTTGTTAAGTGAATCACTGGAGTTTTTAAGTTAGTAACACAGTTGTTAAGTGAATCTGGTTTCCCCATTGACTTTGCTTGTCAGAAGGTTGCAGAAGCTGATCACATGACCCCAAGGCATTACAAATGTCATAAATATGAGCCAGTTGCCAAGCATCTGACTTTTGTTCACGTGGCCATGGGGATGCTGCAAAGGTCATAAATGTGAAAAATGGTCATAAGTCACTTTTTTCAGGGCCGTTGTAACTTCGAAGGGTCACTAAATGAACTGTTGTAAATCGAGGACTACCTGTATATTAAAAATAGCGGTAGATGAATCCTAGTGTTTAAGGTCAGTGAAGTGCTTGCCTAATTTGAAAAACAAATAAGATCAAATCTCAAGAATCCATTGGAAAAAATCCTTTCTAATACTGGAATTGATGAATTAGTCACCCATCCTTTTCTAAAACTTTTTAATTCCCTAATACTTCAACTGCATGCAGTAATCTTATCTCTGGTTTTAGCAATCTCTGAAACCCAAAATAGAGGACAGTGATGATTACGCTTGTGAAAAGCATTTGAAGAAGCACTTTGTAAAGAGCCCTACCAATTTTTCTGCCTGGAACATAACTGAGAACCAAGGAAGGGCTTCAAATTGATAGCACCAAGTCTTTGAGAGAGAAACTGCCTCACTATTCCAAGCAGCAGTATCCTCCAATGCTTTTTACAGTTGTAAAAATTCTCTAGAACACCATCCCAAGTCTGAAGCTAACCTATGACATTAGTAAACTTATCCAATTCTGTTTTTCATATGAGAATGTATTGCTCTTTTGATATTTTCTCTATTAGGAAATGTTTTTTTAGCTTATGAAATGCTGTCGTCAATTATTGTCTAAGCATTAAAAAAATACTTCATTGAAAGTACTAATCCAGCTTTTTAACATTTCATCTTTTTTAATTACTAAGGGTAGCCAACTGCCCTATCAAAAAATAATTGTCCCCTGATAATTCAAATTATTTCTGGCTAGGAATTCACCTTTTGGAGGCAAATGATTAACAGTCTTTGCTTTTTCCTTGAAGGACAGAACAGGTGTTCTGATTTACCATATCTTTCAAAAATCCTGGAGCACCGGGGAAGTACCTGAGGATTGGAAAAGGGCTGATGTGGTTCCCAGCTTCAAGAAAGGGGAAAAAAAACAGACCCAGGAAACTAAAGACCAATCAAGTCTAACATCAATACCTGGGAAGATTCTGGAAAAGATAATCAAAAAACAGATCTGCAAACAACTAGAAGCAAATAAAGTTATAACTAGTAGCCAGCACAGGTTTGTTAAAAACAGATCAAGCCAAACCAACCTTATTTCATTCTTTGATAAAGTCACTAAATTAGACGACCAGCGAAATGCTGTGGACATAGTATACTTAGATTTCAGTAAGGCTTTTGACAAAGTAGACCACAACCTACTTCTTGGTAAGCTAGAAAAATGTGGAATAGACAACATCACCACCAGATGGATTTGTAGCTGGCTGATAAACCGTACTCAACGAGTAGTCCTTAATGGTACTACATCCACATGGAGAGAAGTAAGTAGTGGGGGTACCACAAGGCTCCATCTTAGGCCCAGTACTCTTCAATACCTTCATAAATGACTTAGATGAGGGAATAGAAGGGGAACTCATCAAATTTGCAGATGACACTAAGCTGGCAGGAATAGCCAACATCCCAGAAGACAAGCTCAGGATCCAAAAAGATCTTGACAAACTTGAACAATGGGCCCTATCCAACAAAATGAATTTCAATGTGGAGAAAACCAAAGTTTTACATTTAGGCAGGAAAAATCAAAGGTATAAGCACAGATTAGGAGAGACCTGGCTCAAAAACAGTAACTGTGAGAGGTACTGAGTTTTGTCTGAGTTCAGACTAGCAAAGGAAAGGCAAGTTTGTACGGATGCTTTGCTGTGTGTACATTTTATCTACTTGAGTCATATATAAGGCTGTTTTTGAGATATTCTTGCCTTTACGATTTAAGAATAGTATTTTGCTGGCAATCAGTAGAAAGCAGATCATACTCTGTCACCATTTAAGGGAAAAGGCATCCTACTTTTATACACATTTGAGGATTGAATACCTTCTGTACGCATTGCTTTTTTAAGTTTTGTCCCCTTCTGTTTGTGTCCCAAAGATTTGTTGTCATTTGTGGAATTGGACTTTGAGTATCGGGACTGAATAATCTTTCATCCTGGGGTTTTACAAAGGTGGCAGCTGTAAGTCATGACAATAACAGCATTCAGAATTTCCACTAACTGTTCTGTTTCCTTTTTAAAAAACATGACTATAAAGTAAAACTCCATTAAGAAAAAAAAAAGACTTAAAGGAGATGTTATTTAAAGCCACGTCTAATAGATGATGAGGGAAGCTATTTGAGTTTTTTGTTTAATGGAAGGAAATCTTGAAAATACAGACCTTCAGAGAAGTGACTGTAAACTGTGCACATTATTATTAGCTGCCCATATTTATTGTGTGTCTCTTGGTTTCGGGATTTTCCAATCAGATTATATGAGATGCCCTATTCTTACTGGGTAGAGAAAAAAGTTACTGGTGATTGATAAAAAAAATGTGCTTTTCTGGAAGCTTGTTCATTCTACTTTAATGAGCTTCAATTAGGATATAATTAGGATGCATGTATCGTATTCTCTTATTCTAGAATATCCTGTTCTGACCCAGACTTAGCAGAAGGAAGAAACAGACTCCTTGTCCCGAAAAACCCCCCTTTATTTACCTCTCTTGTGAATTAATGGCATTCACACACCAAAAAGTCCAGGCAATAATCCTTCAAAGAGTTAACTGCAGTAACAGACCTTATCAGTTCCTTGCGATAATTGCCAGGCCGTGAGCTCCCAGCCGAAAGGCTGCAAACTAAGTTCTGGCAAGCAGTTTTTGTGGCACGAAACACAATGAGCAAAATCTTCAGAAATACAAACTGTTGTCTCCTACGACAACCACTCCCCTTTCCTTCTATTTATTCCCCAGCCAGGAAGGGGCCATTCAGCGTCCACATGTGCTTTGCTTCCCGAGTCGACTCCTTGTCCTCCGTTGTTCACCTCTCCTAACTGCTCTGTGCATACGTGCATCTGGAACAGGCCCCAGCTGTTCTTCCTCCGCATTCATCTCAGCCTCCAAAGGCAGCTGCCTCTCCGGTGGCTGGGAAATGTCGGACGGCCCTGGCTCTATCTCTGTGTCTGACGCAGAGCATCCATCAGAGCCTTCCCCAGACTCCAGAACTGGCCCAAGTTCCTCCCCAACCTTCTCATCGTCCGAGTCTGCCGCCAGCTCTGCTGGCCGCTGGTGGGCCACAACACTATCCCTCACCGCAGGGCCCTTTCCCCGGGTCCGATGCTCCGGGTGCGGCCGTGACGGGAATTGGTCATGGAAGGCCTGCACCAAAGCAGGTGCATGCATGGAGGTCGCATCCTCCCATGTGAAATCCTCCAGTCCATAACCCTTCCACTCAATCAGGTACTGGAACCGTCCTTTCAGCCACCAGGAGTCACGAATGCTGGCGACCTCATACTCGGGCAGCCCATCTCTGTCACGTGGGTCCGGCGGGGGACGGTCCGGTTGGCGGAGCGGACAGGCTGGCCATTCAGGAACAAGGAGAGATTGATGAAAGACCGGATGGACTCGCAGCGTGCGTGGCAATGTCAGGCGATAGGCGACCGGGTTGATGACTGCTTCAATGGGGAAAGGGCCAAGGTACCGGTGGTCTAACTTCTTGACCGGGCGGTCTGACGGAAGGTGCCTGGTGGACAGCCATACCCGATCCCCCACAGCCAACGCCGGCGTCTCTCACCGAGACCGGTCCGCGACTTTCTTATAATCAGCCTTGGCTTTATCCAGATACCGTCGCACCAATTGATGGACAGCCTGTAACTCGGCCAGATAGTCGTTAGCCGTCAGAACCAGTGTGTCGAGTTGCGTGAGGGGAAAGAACTGAGGATAATACCCCACATTGGCCAAGAAAGGTGTCATCTGCATGGAGGTATGCTGCGAGTTGTTGAACGCAAACTCCGCCACTGCCAGATAATCCGCCCAATTGTCCTGCTTATGGTTCACGAAACAGCGTAGGTATTGTTCCAGGATCCCGATCACTTTCTCTGTCCCGCCGTCGGTTGCGCCAACGACAAGCAGATTTTCACGTCCAAGGCCATCATCAGCCCTTTCCAGAACTGGGCTGTAAATTGAGCCCCTCTGTCTGACACGACCCTATCAGGTAGGCCATGTAGCCGGAAGACATGTTGGATGAACATGCGGGTGGTGACGCGGGCCATCGGTAAACGACAACAAGGAATGAAATGCGCCATCTTCGTCAGCATGTCTACCACCACAAACACGGTCGTAAATCCAGAAGATGGAGGCAAATCCGTCAAGAAGTCCATGGAAATGGCGCCCCAGGGTCTCTCAGGTGTCGGCAATGGCTGGAGCAGCCCTGGGGGGGCTCCCGTCGCCGACTTGGCCCGCCGGCACCGTACACAGGACATGACGTAGGCTTGGACGTCATGTCATAATCGGGGCCACCAGAAGGTACGGGAAACTAGGGTCAAGGTCTTGAAGAGGCCAAAGTGCCCCGGCGCAGGATTGTCATGGCATTGCGATAGGATAAGTCCCCGGAGTGGCCCCACTGGCACATATAGCCTGTCTCAATACCTCAAGAGTTCCTCAGTGAATGTCCATGGAGAGGCGGGCCCCACCTCTTCCCGCCATTGCTCCACCCAAGTGTCGTGCCGCTGTGCTTCCCGTATCTGAGCCCGTAAGTCCACTGGCTCCCGAACCGTGGAGAAGGACTCTATGGGCAGAAGCGTCCTGGGCAGGAGCTAGTCTTTGGTGCGGGAGTACTCCGGTTTCCGTGAGAGCGCGTCCGCCCTTTGGTTGCGACCGCTCGGGATGTAGGTGATGCGGAAATTGAACCTGGCAAAGAAGAGGAACCACCGAATCTGGCGTTGGTTCAATTTCCGGGCGGTCTGCAGGAACTCAAGGTTTTTGTGGTCCATCCGGACTTCAAGTTGATGTCGGGCTAGACAAAATTTTGCTAGGAGCAGATGAAAAGGTGATAAAGAAAATTTATCAATATTTATTGGAATATAGAATGGCGGAAGAACAAGTGAAGGAAACTATGGTAGCGTGGGCTCAAAAGTTTGGCTATAATATTGATCTGGACAAATGGCAAGAACTATGGGAGAGAAACAGGAAACTAACCTTGGCTACTGCTTATAAAGAAAATTTATATAAAATGTTCTATAGGTGGCACCTTCCGCCTACAAGGTTAGCAAAAATGGACAGGAAGCTCTCACCGCAATGTTGGAAATGCAAACTAGCGAAAGGATCTTTTTATCATATGTGGTGGTTATGTATAAAAGCAAGGAAATTTTGGTTTCAGATAAAGACATGGCTGGTATGTGGTGGTTATGTATAAAAGCTAGGAAATTTTGGCACCAGATAAAGACATGGCTGGAAGAGATATTAAATAAAAACATGGATATGAAACCAGAACTGTTTCTACTAGGAATCACAAAAGAGAAATATGACAAGGGACAGATATACCTAATGCTGCATGTTATAACTGCAGCAAGACTGGTTTATGCGCAATACTGGAAAAATGAAGAAACCCCTCCGGAAGAAGAAATAATAAAGAAAATCTTGGCATGCGCAGAAATGGACAGGCTAACATTAGAACTCAAAAATAAGGGTGACAGAGAATACTTTGAAATATGGGACAAACTGTATCAATGGTTGGAAAGGAGGAAAAGGAGTCAGAGAAGTAAAGACTTAGGGTTTGGAGAATGGAAATCTGACAAGGCTTAGATATATAAACAAACGAGGACAAGGGATACGTTTATAAGATCAAAATAGTAATGTATGACGAGTAATAATTATATTTGTTGTTATGTAAAAAATATGTAAAGAAATGACAAAAATAGGATGGTCACACTGTGTCCAATGTTTTTAATGTTTGTTTAATAAAAGAAATTAAAAAAAAAGTTGATGTCGGGCCCCCTCCAAATGATGTCTCCAGGCCTCAAACGCCACCTTAATGGCCAGTAGCTCCTTCTCCCAGATGGTGTAGTTGCGCTCGGAGTTTAGTTTCCACAAGTAGTACGTGCAAGGGAAGAGGGTACCGCCGGGCACGTGAGCCTGGAGTAGCACCACTCCGACAGCAACATCCGACGCATCCACTTCCACTACAAATGGACGGTGGGGGTCGCGATGTTTCAAGATGGGCTCTTGCATGAATGCTTGCTTCAAGGCATGGAACGCTTGTTGCTCGGGGGTACTCCATCAAAACGGGACCTTTTTGTGAAGGAGCAGAGTGAGGGGCGCTGTCAGGGAAGCAAAGCCGGGGATAAAAGTCCGACAGTAGTTGGCGAACCCGAGGAATCGCTGGACATCCTTAACTCGCCAAGGAGGTTGCCAACTGCACAGAGACTCGACCTTGCTCGGCTCCATAGCAATGCCCTCAGGAGAAATGTGATGTCCCAGGAAATCGATGGTTGATTGAAAAAACTGGCATTTCTCCAGTTTAGCATACAAGCGGTTCTCCTGGAGCCGTTGCAGGACCAGGCGTAGGTGCTGTTGGGGGCTCTCCCGGGAGGGAGAGTAGATCAGGATGTCGTTCAGGTAGATCACGACAAACTGATCCAACAGGTCCCGGAACATGTCGTTCATAAAATGTTGGAAGACGGCGGGGGAATTGGTCAGCCCAAACGGCATGACGGTATACTCGAAGTGTCCATACCTGGTGCCAAACGCAGTCTTCCATTCATCCCCGGGCCGGATCCGAACTAGATTATAGGCTCCCCACAGGTCCAGTTTTGTGAAGAGGGTGGCCTCTCAGAGCCGTTCCAACAGTTCACCGATTGCACATGGTGATGGCGTTCAATTTGCGATAGTCGCAACAGAGCCTCAAGTCTCCAGTCTTCTTCACGAACAACACCGGTGCGGACACTGGCGACGACGAGGGCTGGATAAAACCCCGAGCCAGATTTTTGTCAAGGAAGTCCCGCAACGTGGCCAACTCAGGGTCTGACATAGAGTACAAACGCCCCACTGGGAGCGGTGCATCCGGAAGCAAATTGATGGGGCAGTCGTATGGCCGGTGCGGGGGCAAGTGGTCCGCCTCTTGCTCGCTGAAGACGTCTGCGAAGTCCGCCAGGTCGGAAGGCAGGAACACCCCGGGCGGACTCAGCAACTGGCCTGCGCAGACTTGGCAGGTGTGGTCCACGCATTGCAAACTTGGGAAGGTGATTAGGTTCTGGGACCAGTATATTTGCGGATCGTGCGTCTGGAGCCAAGCCAAGCCCAAGCCCATGGGGAAATGCAGGCCGGAGGTGATGTAAAACTGGATGGCTTCCTCATGAAAGCCAATGGCCAGGCGCAAGGGTTGCATGGCGGCCTTAATTAGCCCAGACAGAAGCACCCGGCCGTCAATGGTCTCCACGAGCAGAGGTGGGTCCACCGGGCAGTGAGGAACAGCACATTTGGCAACAAACACCACGTCCATAAAGTTCGTGGTGGCCCCAGAGTCGACCAGGGTGTGTACCGGAATCCCCTGTGGACTACTGGACAGGAACACTCATGCCGCCAGGATCAAGTGCCGGGGGGGTTTCCGGGGACAACGTCCGATGGGCGTGGCTCTGTGTTGGTGTGCACCTGACTTAGTACCTCCACTAGGTCGGGCTCGGGGTGTTTCCTGACAGGATGTTCTGTGGCTGTGGGGCAGGCCCAGTAGCCGACGCCCCTCGTCGCTTCTTGGGGCAAGAGGTGGCCATATGCTCAGGTTCCCCACAGTAGAAACACAATCCCCCTGAGCGCCGTCTCTTCTTCTCGGTCACCGACAGGTGGGGCCTGGCTGCACCTAATTCCATGGGCTCCTCCCGTGGAGCCGGGGTCTCGCGCACGACCGGGACCACCCGGGTCTCCTGGGAGGCACGGCGACTCCCCCATCTCTGCAACCGAGCATCAATCTGGAGACAAAGATGGACCAGCACATTGAGGTTCGGAGGAACGTCGACACAGACCAGCTCGTCCTGCAACTCCTCCGACAACCCATCTTGGAAAGCGTCCATGAGGGCAGCCTTGTTCCAGGCCGAATCTTGGCTGAGCAGCCTAAACTCACTTATATACTCCTGTAGAGGGCGCCGGCCCTGCTTTAGGGTTTTCAGGCATTGGGTAGCAGTCTGAGTCTTAATGGGGTCCTCGTACATCAGCCTGAGGTGGTCACAAAACCCCCGGCAATCATCCAGCAAAGGGCTAGCTTGGACCAGCAGGGGTGTGGCCCAGTGGGCCGCAGCACTGGAGAGAAGGCTAATCATAAACCCCACTTTATCCCAGTCAGTGGGGAAGTCTTCAGCTCTCAGGCTGATAAAGAGCTGGCATTGTCCCAAGAATGCTGGAAACATAGCTTGGTTGCCATCGAATTTATCAGGCACCGCCACCGGGCATTTTCTCCGGGGAGGTGGAGCAGCATGAGCTTGGAGCTGAGCCACCTGTGCTGCCAGCAAGGCCACCTGTTGGGTGAGCTGAGCGTTCTCTGCACGAAGCTGCTCCATGTTAGTAGAGGGTTGTTGAGGGTAGGAGACAAACTGTTCTGACCCAGCCTTAGCAGAAACAAGAAACAGACTCCTTGTCACGAAAAACCCCTCTTTATTTATCTCCTGTGAATTAATGGCCTTCACACACCAAAAAGTCCAGGCAATAGTCCTTCAAAGAGTTAACTGCAGTAACAGACCTTATCAGTTCTTTGTGTTATCAGTTCCTTGCGATAAGTTCTGGCATGCAGTCTTTGTGGCACGAAACACAATGAGCAAAATCTTCAGAAATACGAACTGTTGTCTCCTACGACAACCACTCCCCTTTCCTTCTATTTATTCCCCAGCCAGGGAGGGGCCATTCAGCATTCACGTGTGCTTTGCTTCCGAAGCCGACTCCTTGTCCTCCGTTGTTCACCTCTCCTAACTGCTCTGCGCATACGTGCATCTGGAACAGGCCCCAGCTGTTCTTCCTCCTCACTCATCTCAGCCTCCAAAGGCAGCTGCCTTTCCGGTGGCTGGGAAATGTTGGACGGCCCTGGCTCTATCTCTGTGTCCGACACAGAGCATCCATTAGAAACTTCCCCAGACTCCAGAACTGGCCCAAGTTCCTCCCCAACCTCCTCATTGTCCGAGTCTGCCGCCAGCTCCGCTGGCAGCTGGCGGGCCACAACATATCCAACTGGGAGCCTATTGATGAATGTATGTGCATCATTCAGTAAGCAAAAAAATATGTACAGTATCAGCATAAAATTTGCCACCAGTTACCAATTCCTGTCCTGCTTCTGTGGCATCTGTTTTGGCTCACAGAATGGCACTGCTTTGATTTTATGTATGCAATACATCACAACCAAAACAACTGATTTTTCTGGCTGTATTTTCTATTCTGCATATCTGCTAGTAGGAAAAATAGCAGCCAACCAAGGCACTACAGGAAGAAGTGGCGGGGTGGGGAGGGACAATCTGGTTGCAGGCAGTGTTTCTCATCTGTAGGCTGACTCTATATTGTATTAGGGTGGGTTTCAGCCGGTTCGGATCGGTTCGGGAGAACCGGATGTTAATTTTCCATCTGGTTCGCCGAACCGGTAGTTGCAAGGACTGGCTGACGTGACCACCCCGCCCCGCCGCGCCCCTCCCAGGAGTCTCCACACGGCCCAATTTGGATGTGAGGTAAGTGCAGGGCCCGCGTGGAGGCTCTGGGAGGGCGAAAAATGGGCCTACCGGAAGTACCAGAAGTCTGGAAATGGGCCAGTTTCCGGCCTCCAGAGGGCCTCCAGAGCCCGGGGGAGGCTGTTTTCGCCCTCCCGGAGGCTCAAGGAAAGCCTCCGGAGCCTGGGGAGGGCAAAAAACGGGCCTACTGGAAGTACCGGAAGTCCGGAAACGGGCCCATTTCCGGCCTCCGGAGGGCCTCCAGAGCCCGGGGGAGGCCATTTTCGCCCTCCTGGAGGCTCGAGGAAGGCCGCT
>QLTV01000276.1:18725-40663 GCA_003457575.1 Thermophis baileyi
CGTCTAACTTAAGAAAGCGAGAACTTCTGAGCCAATGTAGTTCAAAAGGATCTTTTATTAAGCAGAAGTGAAAGCATTCCATTCAAAGCAACGTCTGAATACCCTTAAGCAAAGCAGGTAGAGTTAAAGCAGTAGAGACCCCTCCCATTAGCCAGAATGCAGATTCTAGCCAATACACAAGTGTGAAAATGTTTTCTTTATCAACCGCTCTGGGAACCGGATAAACATACATTTCTCTGACCATCTTCTGTTATCCATTGAAGTGAAACATCCCACATTGCCCCTCATAAACCTTCTCCAAAAGTGAAGAGATCTCAGGATGTTTGGCACCTGGGCATGGATTGTAAATCGTCCATTGACACAGGCAATGCTAATAAATCAAACCCAAGGCCCCCCCTTCTCTCAACTGAATGGCACGATCACTCTTTGGGATCTGACACCAGTATTTTACGAAAGAAACTTCTGTGAGCCATTGAAGTGAAACATCCCACATTGCCCCGCATAAACCTGCTCCAAAAGTGAAGAGAGCTCAGGATGGTTGGCACCTGGGCATGGATTGTAAATCGTCCATTGACACAGGCAATGCTAATAAATCAAACCCAAGGCCCCCCCTTCTCTCAACTGAATGGCACGATCACTCTTTGGGATCTGACACCAGTATTTTACGAAAGAAGGCTAGGGTGATAGGTTTACTAAAATGGTTCAGCTATTATGTAGCACAGGCAGGGCCTTCAACGAAATCTCTGCCATGTGTAAAGTGATGGTACAATTTGTCTGAGTTGAATTTGCTGCATAGCAGTAATATATCGTCAATACAGCCTTATAAATGTTATATTTCAAATATGAAAATGAAACAGAAACAGAAACCTAGAAATGCTGAGGATCTTGCTGTTTTCTTACTAGCTGTTTTAATCTAGATTTTTGGTATGTTAACATACACAAGTTCGAGCTATTATTCATTCATATATATCTGATGTAGAATATATTTTTAAAAAGAAAAAGTTCCAGTTATTTTCCTACTGACTAATTTCCCGGAGAAAGCAAAGATGGGTAGTTATTTTTCCATCTCACAACTTTGTTCATCATCTCCACAGTTGCAAAGTTCAGCTTTCTCAGAACAATCAACTTTATTTCATAATCCCTTCTAATCAGTTTCCCAGGGCTAACTCCCCAATGTGATTTTCCTAGCATATGATACTTTGCATTGGCTCTCAAGTAAAAACTGATTGCCCTGTAATTTTGAAGTACCTTAAATGCAGGAGCACATGGAATGAGCAATGGCCCAGAATGCCTGTCATAAATGCAATCAGGGTAAAGGAGAAGAGAGTTTTGAGATAAAAATAATTCAAAAGGATGGATTGGAATATTTAGGATGTGTTCTTTAAGAGAGGCAAGTATCGCTGATTCTTTGATGGGATGTTCGTTCTTTTTTGTTGTTGTTAGTTGCAAAGTCGTGTCCAACCCATCGCGACCCCATGGACAACGTTCCTCCAGGCCTTCCTGTCCTCTACCATCCTCTGGAGTCCATTTAATCTCACGCCGACTGCTTCAGTGACTCCATCCAGCCACCTCATTCTCTGTCGTCCCCTTCTTCTTTTGCCCTCAATTGTTCCCAGCATTAGGCTCTTCTCCAGTGAGTCCTTCCTTCTCATCAGGTGGCCAAAGTATTTGAGTTTCATCTTCAGGATCTGGCCTTCAGGGTTGATCTCCTCTAGGACTGACCGGTTTGATCGCCTTGCAGTCCAAGGGACTCGCAGGAGTCTTCTCCAGCACCATAGTTCAAAGGCCTCAATTCTTTGGCGCGCAGCCTTTCTTATGGTCCAACTTTCACAGCCATACATTGCAACTGGGAAAACCATAGCCTTGACTATACGCACTTTTGTTGGCAGGGTGATGTCTCTGCTTTTTAGTATGCTGTCTAGATTTGCCATAGCTTTCCTCCCCAGGAGCAAGTATCTTCTAGTCCAATCCCTTGCTCAAGCAGGAGACCCTATACAATTCAGGACAAATAACTGTCCAATCTCTTCTTAAAAACCACCCACAACTTCTGTAAGCAAACCATTCCACTGATTAATTATTCTGACGGTCAGGAAATTCCTCCTTAGTTCTAGGTTGCTTCTCTCCTTGATTAATTTCTATCCACTACTTCTTCTTCTGCCTTCAGGTGCTTTGGAGAATAGGTTGACCCCCCCCCTCTTCTTTGTGGCAGATGCATGACATCGTGGCTGCTATCCTGTCCCACAGGTCCCCAGAAGTGGAGAACCTGTGACTCTTCATATATTGCATTTATTTATTTATTTAACTTATTTAGTACCTTCAGTCAGGTCAATGTTGACCTCCGATGTCTGTCTGGACTATTCCCTGTAGCATTCTTGGCAACATTTTTGGAAGTGGTTTGCCATTGCTTCCTTCCTAGGATTGGAGACAGTGTGATTGGCCCAAGGTCACCAGGCTGGCTTTTTGCCTAACACAGAACTAGAACTCACAGTCTCTGAGCTTCTAGTTTAGTGTCTTAATCACTAACTAAACTGGCTCATTGTGAAATTACACTTCTCACACATTCCTGAATAGCATGGCCAGTGATGAAGGATCCTGGGATTATAGTTCAGAAATAGGAACTCTCTCTTCTCCATAGGAATGCAAGAGTGATTTAAGAATGAACATGAGCAGTTTGATAAGGCAAGCTTCAAATTAAATATTTTAGTGGCTTCTCTATCCAGTTTCCACATCGGTTGACTTACACAAGCACATTTTAAGCCATTGTTTTTGAAGCTGGCTTGACTTCTCTAACCACTGTCAAAATGAAGTGCCATGGGACTCTCTGTTGAAGTTAATCCAAACCAGATGTGTTCACCTTGAGCCCACACAATTGCATGGGACCCCAAAGACCCTTCAGAAAGTGCCACTAACTTATAAGATAAGTCAACCTTAGTTTTTGTTCTGTCACCACCCACTTCCTTGTCTTGGCTGGCTGATATTTGAAGCCCTTGATATATTGCTTAAAGGCTAAATGTGGCACTTGACCAGGGAGAGGCTGTGCATCTTTGATTCAAGCAGGGAAATGTGAAGGAGTTAGTTTGAAGGACGTTGTCAGCTCAGACAGGGAGAAGTTTACTGTCATAACCTAAAAACAGCCTTTGCTATATTGATGTATTCCAGATGTCTTGGGACCACACCATCAACCATTCCCAATCAGTATGGACTGGGAATGCTGGAAAGTATCAACTGAGCCTATCTGGAGGGTACCAGGTTTGGGACCGAAGAAGTCCAAGTGAAAATTTAGTCCCAAGACAAGCAAGATATGGTGCCTATTTCCAACGATGTAATTCATGCTCCTTTATTTAACTAGGATTAGTGTGTGCCCATCTTGTTGCAGGCTTTTAAAATACTTTCCTGGTGGCAATGCAGCATTCCTCATTTCATATGGAGCGATGTAAGTGTCGGCATTTCCATTTTGCTTTTTTTATTTTATTTTTTTAGAAAAAAGAATGGCAACATATGTTGCTGTCATCTTTTACAAATACTGCCGCCTCCTGTCTTTTCCAGTCTTCCAATTGTACAAACAACTTTCTGACACATGGTGGATAAATCCTAACAGGATAAAGGAGAGATAACGCCAGCTGTTGAGTCATCTGGATTTGGGATAGTCACCATCATCCACGTCCTCCTCCAATCTATCAGGAATGAGCAGATGGGTGTTTAATTGGTGGCCTTTCCTTTTAGACCATTTTAATTCTTACATTTTAGCTCAAAAGGAACAACTAACACCAAACCAAACTGCTATATTGCACTGAGAGGAAGGGGCTGATGAACAGCACTGAGTTCTCACTTTTTAAATTTTGTTTTCTAGTTCTACTCACCTCCATTGCAGAGACGTGGTGGCTCAGAGGCTTAATGGTGCTGGAGATGAACTCAGCTCTGGCAGTTCGAGCCCTAGCTCTGTGTGACAGAGTGAGCTCTTGTCATTCGCATCAGCTTTTGTCCACATAGCAATTTGAAAGCATGTTCTATGTGAGTAGATAAATAGGTACCAACTTGGTGGAGAGACTATTGGTGCTCTGTGCAGGCAGATTTCTCCAGGTCTTCATATAATGTATCCCAAGTATGACAATTTGAGCCTGGTCATTTGTACCTCCAGTGGGAACTCCGAGTTGATTGTCTGATGAACTGTTTGTTTTCTTTGCTATCTGTGGTATTCCCAGGAGTCTTTTCCAACACCATTGTTCAAAAGAGTCAGTATTTTTTCTGTCCTGTTTCTTGAGAGTCTAACTCTTATTTCCATATTTCCATGTCACATGGATAACCGTTGCCTGCATGATTCTGATCATCATGGATGGACACATCACAACATCTGAATACTTTTCTGAAGGCCTTCATTGCTACTCAATCAAATGCTAGCTTGTTGTGTATTTCTTGACTGCTGGTTCCTTTATTGTTGATAGTCGGCCTCAAAGTATTGAAGCTATCCAATCTCTTCATCGTCAATGATGAAAATAGGGTGCTTTGATGATGAAAATTCTGGTGCTTTGGAAAATAGGAGTCAATCTATTTTTCAAAGTACCAGAAGGCAAGCCAAGAAACAATGGATGGAAACTAACCAAAGGAGAGAAGCAACCTGGAATTAAGGAGAAACTTCCTAACAGTCAGAACAATTAACCAGTGGAACGGCTTACTTTCAGAAGTTGTGGGTGCTCCATCACTGGCGGCTTTTAAGAAGAGGCTGGACAGCCACTTGTCTGAAATGGTATAGGGTATCCTGTTTGAGCAGGGGGTTGGACTAGAAGACTCCAAGGTCCTTCCAACTCTGTTATTCTAGGTTCTATGTTCAATTCTAAGGGTAGTTAGAACATAGAATAATAGGGTTGGAAGGGACCTTGGAGGTCTTCTAATCCAAGCAGGAGACCTTATACTATTTTGGACAAATGGCTATCCAGTTCTCTTCTTGAAAACTTCCAGTATCTGTTGTCATTAGTTTGATCTTTTTTACGCTATATTTAACTGCACTATCACCTATTTTCCCTTGATTTTCCTTACTACCAAAGTAGATTAGAGTGGAGGCCTTTTTATTTTCTTTGTAACAGCTTCCTGATGATCTGGTGAAGGATCAGGTGTCTTCACGGTTAAGGGGAAAGGTTGCAATGGATTGCTTGCATTATAGCTTCCTGACTTTTTATCAGTCTGCAAAATATCTGATGTGGCTTATTAAGGAGAATAGCTAGTTGGCTGTGTCCTTAGCATGTTTATTGTGGAGCCAAAGAACATGTAGATCTAGAATGGTGGTTTTAAAAAAGCAGCCTTCCACCAGTTTTGCACTTGGACAAATGAGGCTTGTTGACTAAGATCTCAATCAATCAGAATAGAGCTGGAAGGGACCTTGGAACTCTCCTAGTCCAACCCCCTGCTTAAGCAGGAGACCCTATACAGGGGTCGGCAACCTTAAACACTCAAAGAGCCACAAAAGGTCCTAACCGGAAGCCCCCCCCCCATTCAATTCTGGAGCTGACCGGAAGTCCGGTTCCCCCCACCATAGAGTCTCCTCCTAGCACGGCATCCTTTTTCCTCTGCCGACCAGAAGTCCGGTTCCCCCCACCATAGAGTCTCCTCCTAGCGTGGCATACTTTTTCCTCTACCTGTCCTAACCGAAAGCCCTATCAATTGTGGAGCCGACTGGTGACAGAGAGCTACCAGCAGAGGGATGAAAGAGCCACATGCGGCTCCAGAGCCGCAGGTTGCTGACCCCTGCCCTATACCATTTCAGACACTCTTTTCTTAAAAACCTCCATTGATGAAGCACCTATAATTTCTGAAGGCAAAGCTGTTCCACTGATTAATTGCTCTCACTGTTAGGAAGTTTCTCCTTAATTCCAGGTTGCTTCTCTCCTTAGCAATAGCACTTTAGACTTATATACCGCTTCAAAGTGCTTTACAGCCCTCTCTAAGCGGTTCACAGAGTCAGCATATTGCCCCCAACAATCTGGGTCCTCATTTTACCCACCTCAGAAGGATGGAAGGCTGAGTCAACCTTGAGCCGGTGAGACTTGAACTGCCGAACTGCAGCTAGCAGTCAGCTGAAGTAGCCTGCAGTGCTGCACTCTAACCACTGCGCCACCTCGGCTCTGGTGTGTCCTTGATTAGTTTCCATCCATTGTTTCTTATTTTGGCTTCTGGTGCTTTGGCAAATAAGTTGACCCTCTCTTCTTTGTGGCAGCCCCTCAAATACTGGAATGCTGCTATCATGTCACCTCTAGTTCTTCTTTTCTCTGGACTGGCCAAACCCAATTCCTGCCATTGTTCTGCATACGTTTTAGTCTCCAGGACTTTAATCATCTTAGTTGACCTTCTTTGCACTCCTTCCAAAGTCTCAACATCTTTTTTTTTTGTAATGTGGTGACCAAAACTGGATGCAAACAGATGTAGTCTTAAATCTTGACCGGGAAAAGGTGTGCAGGGAAAGGAAAGAAGGCCAAATATGAAAGTTCTGATGATTTTTAAAACTGGGAAATATCATAGGCGGGGAAACAGAACAGAACATGGACTCACAACACAGGGGAAAGGAATTTATATAGACTTAAAAGAAAGAAAGCGTGGAGACATTTTCACTTGGAATGCCTTTTGCGTGTTATTCTCCCTTTGTTTCTTGGAGCTGTTATGAATTATATATTGTAAATATGCTTCTTGTTCTTACATGTGATGTGTGTGTGTGTGTTCTTGCTTTGTTTTCCTATGGCTGATCAAATAATTCTGTGAAATAGGGTTTGTTTTGTTGTTTTTAAATGCCAGTCCTCCATTTGTATTCCTAAATGCTATTAATGAGTGTGATGGGGAAAACGCTTTCCACTCACGTGGCATCTTCCATTTCAAACACATTTTGTGGAGAAAAGTTGGTCTCACCCGAGAACGTGAGACACGGAGCTGGAAGGGCAGAGATATTTTCAGAGTTGTGATCTTACCTTCAATGTATTTGTGTATGTCTGTGTCACAATGTATGTTTGTGTGTGTCTGTGTGTGTGTGCTGTAATAGTATTACAATACACACACAGTACTAGTAGTAGTAGTAAGACTTCCCATCACAGGGGAATCAACTGTCAGTTGTGTGTGAGTGCTTACTTAATTTATCCATTTGCGAAAAGGCAAATCTACCCGCTAATTTAAAAATGATTCAATGTGCGTTTTATGGCATAGATTTATTGTATTTTATTACTTTTTAAAATTCTTTTTGATATACATTTAGAAATGTGTTTGATATTTTGATTAATACTTTAATTTTGCCTTTTTCTGCTTTTTGTTTTGTTTTGTTTTGTTTCGTTAACATGGTGTCTACATTGTTTTTGCAGTTTTTCATGTTTTTGTGGGTCCCCCCTCCCATTTCTTTCTGTAAAA
The DNA here is from genome assembly GCA_003457575.1 of Thermophis baileyi. NCBI lineage: Eukaryota > Metazoa > Chordata > Lepidosauria > Squamata > Dipsadidae > Thermophis > Thermophis baileyi. Next base: position 26,106 of record QLTV01000276.1, read on the forward strand.
CGTGTTAAGATAAAGAAACATATTTTTTAAAAGCCAGCTGTGTGTGCTTCTTGGGAAGACAGTCCCCTTGAATTCTGAAGAATGGATACTGGTGTAATTTTAAAATAATGCACTAAAGTTACAAGGATATCACTTAGGTAGATAACTTCCACTCATAAACCCAGGGGGAAGGAGAAAGGCTTCAGTTACTTTTCAAGGCTAAAATTCCTTTTACAGACAACAGTAACAATGCTATTCAAAAGTCCCATGGAAATAATTCTATTGTCAGTTTTTTGTTTTTAGATTTAACAGAAACGATGGAGAATGTACTCCTTGGGAGATAGGATTGTACAATAAAACTAGGCTCCACTTACAGTTCTTGGTCATCTCATAATAGAACAAGTGCACAAATAGCACAATTCATTGATAGGAATTTCAGGGGAATTTCTTTTTCTCTGAAATAAATGTTGAGAAGAAATCCTCTATCCATAAATTGAATTAAAAAAAAATCATAAGGGAAAGAAAAGCCTACACATATAAACCAACTTGCATCCAAAAGTACCAAGGGTGTCAAACTCAATTTCATTGATGGGCCGCATCAGGGCTGTGGTTGACCTCGGGAGGCTGGGTGGCCGTGGCTGACTGGGTGGGTGGGCGTGGCCAACTGGGTGGACGTGACCAGCTTGACACCACTCCCCAAACTGCTGGCATGTTTCCTCTCCGCATTGGGTAGACCGGGCTGAAGCTATGCTGGCCTGATCTTTCCTCTCCGCGTTGGGTAGACCAGGATGGCCCTGCAGGCCAGATGTGACCACATCGTGGGCCGGATCTGGCCCATGGGCCTTGAGTTTGACACCCTGAAAAGTGCAGTGAATGGGGAAGTTTTAGCAACTTGGAGAAGATTCTAAATGTCTTCTGAATATAGTGATTATTTGACACAGGGGATGATAGTATTTAGTGGTGCTATGGTAAAAAAAAAATCAAGGTGTCATGTGCAATATGTGTTAAAAGGAGTAAGGCTTCAATTGTGCAGTTGCAACCATCATTTTACCTTTTTTTTTTTTTGGTTAAATGATGACATGCCTGATAGCCAACAGGCAATGGATCCTGCTTTCCATAGATGTATCTCTCAAGACGTTGCTCTGAATTACAGGTAGTCCTCAATGACCACAATTGAGCCCAACATTTCTGTTGCTAAGTGAAACATTTGTTAAGTGAGTTTTGCTCCATTTTAGGACCTTTCTTGTCCACAGTTGTTCAGTGAATCACTGTAGTTGTTAAGTTTGTAACATGGTTGTTAAATGAATCTGGCTTCCCCGTTGACTTGGCTTGCCAGAAGGTCACAAAAGGGATCACATGACCTTGGGATACAGCAACGGTCATAAGTATGAGTCAGTTGCCAAGCATCTGAATTTTGAGCACATGATCCTGGGGATGCTGCAAAGGTCGTAACTCTGAAAAATGGTCGTAAGTCACTTTTTTTCAGTGCCGTTGTAACTTTGAATGGTCACTAAATGAACGGTTGTAAGTCAAGGACTACCTGTACCTTTTTAATGTCAGTAAGGATAAGGAAACTTGCCTTTGAAACAGGATGCAACAAATGATTTGTGTCAGAGGTAGGTTCCTCCCGGTTCGCACCAGTTCTATAGAACCGGTAGTAAACTGGTGGTGACGTCACGGAGCCGGTTCTGTCGGTGCCGGTCCATGGGCGCCGCCTTCTTTTTTTTGGGATTTTTTTTTTTGGATTTTTTTTGAATTTTTTTTTTTTGGTTTTTGCTTCTGTGCATGCGCAGAAGCCGAGTTTTCGGCACTGCGCATGCACGGCCACGCAATGCGCACACAGCCATGCGGCGTGGGAGGAAGCGAACCAGCGGCGAGGTAAGTTAGAACCCACCCCTGATTTGTGTTATTGGCATGCTTGTGTTATATTCATTCAGCCTTCTCCTAACTCTGATTCTCCAGCTTCCAAAATTCCTAACCAGCATCCTAGCTGGGAATTTGGAAAGTTAATCCCAACAAATCTAGAAGATGCCAGGTTGCTGGAAACGGCATTCAGTGTTTTGATGTATATGACACCTGCATATTTTTACATTACAATGTAAAAATTCATTACAATTGTGGATGGCTATTTCTATTTTATTTTATTTTTTTCAGGGAAGCATTTCAGTAAGCACCTCTTCAATTCAGTAGGATAAACATCACGCCTAGCCATGGTTTATTTGAAGTTGACCATTCTCCATCTGGGGAATATAAGTGATCAGTCCCTTGTACAATTTCTTCATATAGAATTAATGTGATTTCTACGAAGGGACCTGAATAATACATATAGTGCCCTCCTGTGGTTAATATTTTTTTCTTTTCCACATATAATAATTCTTTCCTAGAATACGCTGCTTCATATATTTTTTTTTCTCCAAAGTGCTTTATGGGTCTGATCTAAGCTCAGTTTCCTGTGGAAATTCAGAGAGTAATATATTTTGAGAGAACTCCTCCAAATGAAGAACACGTTGATGTGCCTTAGAAGTTACAGGATATTTACAGATCGGTGGGAAAGAGGAGAGGCTGTTCTATGATACAGCTTCCTGTAGCACTTAGAAGGTTTTTAGAGTGTCTCACAACCACATTGCCACCATCTGGCCAAATTTGAAATGCAGGACTGTACCTTTTCTGTGATCCGTAAGGTCAATCTAGATATTCTGTTGTAATGATGTGTACATAGATACCATAAATCAAACATTATTTCAATATTGGGAGAATTGGGGGGAAAAAAAGAGGGATATTGAACGAATTGGCTTTTTTTTTTTACTTTGATATCTCTCCAGGATGTATTTGGAGATACGGTTGTTATTGGAAAGTTGGCAGCCCTGGTTTGAGACCTGAGCGCTGTGTGACGGGGGTGAGCTCCGGTCCTCGCCCCAGCTTCTGCCAGCCTAGCAGTTCGAAAGCATGCAAATGCGAGTAGATAAATAGGTACCACTTCAGTGGGAAGGTAACAGTGCTCTGTGACATCATGCTGGCCATGTGACCACGGAAATGTCTTTCTCCAAAGTGCCTTATGGGTCTGAACTAAGCTGAGTTTCCTGTGGATATTCAGAGAGTAATATATTTTGAGAGAACCCCTCCAAATGAAGAACATATTAAGGGTCTGGTCCCATGCAGATGCCAAATGCCTTAGAAGTTACAGGACATTTAAAGATTGGTGGGAAAGAGGAGAGGCTATTCTATGATACCAGAAGACAAGTAACACTTAGAAGGTTTCAAGAGTGACCCACAACCACATTGCCACCATCTGGCCAAATCTGAAATGCATGGTCAGCAACAACTAACAGAATAAAATCCACAGGGACTCCCTTACCTTTCTTGATTAAACCCAGATACACCCAGGAGAGAAATCAAAGTCATAGCCAAGCAGTATAAGGAATATAACAAGCAAAGACAAAGGAAGTATTAATAAAAGCACAATAGGGGTGAATATACTCACTCTCTCTGTATTCTTTATTACATGTCAATACCAGCATCTGTGAACTAAGAATGGTCATCTGTGAACAGAACTGTTGGCCCTTGCACCATCTGAAGACAATGGAAACTTTAAGGAAACACCAGGACCAACCATCCATCCATCCATCCATCCATAGAGGTGGCGAAGTCATATGGATGATAGAAAGTCAGGGGAAATAGAAGTCCTGGAGGAACAAGTTGAAAACAGTGGGGTGTTCCAGTGGTTTGTGTGAGAAAGAATGAAAGCAAAAATGATTCTTCCATGGAACTGGGCAGGTAAAATAGCATAGAAAAGTTTTAAAGTTTATAGAAGTAAAAAAAAAATTCATGTAATGAGTAGACTCCCTAGTCTAGGTCTCAGTTGAAAAATATTTTGTTCTCAACAGTTGTCAAAATAATTCTGAGGTGACTTGCTTGCTTGCTTGTTTATATTATTTATATTATTTAAAAAATCACTTTCTTTCCATCTCCATGAATAGCCCCTCTAGTTCTTTTACATTAATAACAGAAGGGAAAGACAATAAGTACAGTGATAATAAGGAAAGAAGAAAAATTATTTGATAATAGGGACAGATAAAAAAGTGAATTAAGCCAGAAAACAGTTGAAACATAGAGAGAAAAAATAAAAAAGGTGACACCTATTAAAACAAATGAATGATGGTATTCAGATCTTACATAACAAGGAATTATACTTTAAGAAGTCAACCTATTCTCCAAAGCTCCTGAGGGCAGGACAAGAAGTAATGGACGGAAAATTATCAGAGATCCAACCTAGAACTAATGAGAAATTTCCTGACAGTGAGAACAATTAATCACAGGAATGGCTTGCTTCCAGAAGTTGTGGGTGCTCCATCACTGGAGGTTTTTAAGAAGAGACTGGACAGCTGTTTGTCCAAAATGGTTTAGAGCAGGGGTGTCAGACTCAATTTCATTGAGGGCCGCATCAGGGTTGTGGTTGACCTCGGGGGGCCAGCCAGGTGTGGCCGACTGGGTGGGTGTGGCCGACTGGGTGTGCGTGGCCAGCTTGACGCCACTCCCCAAACTGCTGGCATGTTTCCTCTTTGCATTCGGTAGACCGGGCTGAAGCTACATTGGCCAGATATTCCCTCTTCGCACTGGGTAGACTGGGCCGAAGTTACGTTGGCCTGATCTTTCCTCTTCGCACTGGGTAGACCGGGCCGAAGTAACGCTGCCCTGATCTTTCCTCTTCGCACTGGGTAGACCAGGACGGCCCCATAGGCTGGATCCGACCATATCGCAGGCCTGATGCGGCCCGCGGGCTTTGAGTTTGACACCCCTGGTTTAGAGTCTCTGACTTGAGGAGGGGGTTGGACTAGAACAGGGGTCTGCAACCTTAAACACTCAAAGAGCCATTTGGAACATTCCCCACAGAAAACAAAACACTGGGAGCCACAAAACCTGGGTGGGCGTGGACAACTCAATGTCACTCCCACCCAGTCACATGACCCCCCAGCCATGCCTACCCAGGTTTTGTGGCTCTGGGTGTTTTCTGTAAGAAATGGGTCTCTCTCTCTCTCTCTCTCTCTCTCTCTCTCTCTCTCTCTCTCTCTCTCTCCCTCTCTCTTGTTTTTCTCTTTTTCCTTTCCCTCTCCCTCTTGCTCCCTCCCTCCCTCCCTCTTTCTTTCCTTTCTTTCTTTCCTTTCTTTCTCTCCCCTCCTCTCTCTCATTTCCCTCTTTTCCCTCTCTCATTCTTTCCCTCCAGCTCTCTCATTTCTCTTTTTCTCCCCTTTTCTCTCTTTCCCCCCCCCTCTTTCCCTCCCCTCCCCCCCCCCCCTTGCGTGGTCTCTCTCTCTCTCTCTCTCTCTCTCTCTCTCTCTCTCTCTCTCTCTCTCTCTCCTACCCCTTCTCTCTCTCATTTGTTTCTCTTTTTCCTCTCATTCTCTCCCTCCATCATTTTCTCATTTCTCTCTCTCTCTGTCTCTCTCTCTCTCTCTCTCTCCCCTTTTCTCTCTCTCATCTCTCTCTCTCTCTCCCTCTCTCCCTCTCCCCCCCCTCTCTCTCTCGTGTGTGTTCCCTCTTGAACCATTTCCAAAAACAGGCGAGGGTTGGTTCTTATTTTTATTTTGCTGATGTTCTTTCTTCTTCTTTGGGTGCTTTTAACCATATGATTTAAATCAAGAGTCATTTCAGATTCCCAGATAAATGAAGCTTTTTCAACCCCCTGCTGTGGCTCCCTGTCAGCTGGCTGGCCCCGCCCCTTGCCCTCCCCTCCTAGTCACTCCTCGCGTAGCCTGAGAAGGTAAGGGTGACGACGGGGATGGAGACTCACTCCATATTCCAGAGCGGGAGGGAAGCGCCCCTGTACTTGCCTCTGATCTCGCGGGTGTCACTACGTTCATATGTGTTTGTCAGCTGGACTCTTATTCTGAAATGACAATGTACACTGATATGCAGTCATGTGATACCTGTACTGCGCATGTGTTAATCTTTCCTTTGTTCTCTTTGTTCTTTACCATGTAGACACAGACTTAGATGTTCTTATTTTTGTTTTGCAAATATATTACTTTTATTTTTTCCTGGCCTCCGGTCTTATTCTTGAGGATTGAGAGCATGGAAACAAGATTCATTTCACCTCTAATAATTTTTCTCCGCAACAGCGGGTGACTGTGTCAGCCGCCACCGGGCTTCCGCTGATGCCACTGCCCTCGCCACCTCCTTGGCCTGCTCGCTGCTCTCGCAGTGCCTTGCACAGCACACTTAAATTTTGTGCGCTTAAATTTAGTGCACTTCACAATGGGGGAGATGGCGTCCCCTCCTCCTCCTGGAGCCCATTACAACATGGCGCATCGGCCGCAGCCAGGCTGGGCCAGTGTCTCGGAGCAGAGATCAAGTCACGCATCTCCCTGAGTGACCAAGGTGCGCGCACAGCACCAAGAAGCATCAGTAGCACCCGCGAGATCAGAGGCAAGTACAGGGGCGCTTCCCTCCCGCTCTGGAATATGGAGCGAGTCTCCATCCCCGCCGTCGCCCTTACCTTCTCAGGCCATGTGAGGAGTGACTGGGAGGGGAGGGCGAGGGGCGGACCAGCCAGCTGACAGGGAGCCACAGCAGGGGGACGAAAGAGCCACATGCTGCTCGGGAGCCGCACATTGCTGACACCCGGACTAGAAGACCTCTAAAGTCTCTTCCAATTCTGTTATTCTGTATTCTTGCTGTGCTCAACTTCTCTTTCCACGATAGCTTTGTGTAAAAAGAACCAAACCTTGTAATTTCATCATACATTTTTTTTATTAAGTTATAGAGTATTATAAAATACAAAAGTAAATAGAACAGTGAGGGGGGGAGGAGAAAGGGGGAAGTGAAGTGAGGAAAGATAGTTGGGGGGGGAGAAAAAGAAGCATTGACTTCTGATTCTCTCTGTTGCAGTAAAATAAGGCATTAACATCAAATCACAGCTTTTTGCTTTTCCATAATAGTATGAACAAGTCATTTCTATAAAGATCTATCAGTCTAATCCAGGGGTGTCAAACTCAAGGCCCGCGGGCTGGATGTGGTCGCATCCAGCCCATAGTTTTGGCCCGGTCTACCCAATGCGAAGAAGAAATATGCCAGCAGTTTGGGGAGTGGTGTCAAGATGGCCACGCCCACCCAGTTGGCCACACCCACCCAGTTGGCCACACCCACCCAGTTGGCCATGCCCGCCCAGCCCCCCAAGGTCAACAACTTTTGCCATTTCCGCCAACTCCATCAGCTTCTGCAACCATTCTTCCATGGTAGGAATCGAAGTGTCCTTTCATTTTTGCCCATACAATAGTCTTGCTGCTGTCAACATATATAGTAACAAAGTTCCATTTTTTTTCTCCAGTTCTCTTTCCATTAGACCCAAAAAGAAAAGTTCTGGTTTCATTTTTATCTCCGTTTTCAGAATTTTCTGTATTAAAATATGAATCATACTCCATATTTTTTTTGCTTTATCACATGTCCACCATAAATGATAAAAAGTCCCTTCTTTATTTTCACACTTTCAATATTCATTTGACATGCCTTTATACATCTTGGATAACTTATCTGGTGTTAAATACCAACGATACATCATCTTATAGAAATTCTCTTTTAGATTATAATTTAACGTAAATTTTAAACCCTTCGTCCACATATTTTCCCATTGTTCAAGCATCACATTATATCCAAAATTCCTTGCCCACTGAATCATACAATGTTTTACATTCTCCAGCCAGCTGGAGAATTCTGGGAGTTGAAGTCCACAAGTCTTAAAGTTGCCAAGTTTGAAGACCTCTACCTTAATTCATGGCCCTCTAATTCGAGTAGCCTCTTGTTCTGAAGGCTCACCCATTCTTTTGCCCAGGTCAAACAGCATGCATCAAAATACAATTTCATATTTGGTAGACCCCTCTTTCCTTGGCATCTTGCAATAACTTATATCTAATTCTCATTTTTTTTCCCTTGCCTTCTTCTTGTAATTTGAACCTGAGCAATTGAAAGCAAGCTCTCTCCATATGTGAAAAATGATTCATTTTCCTCATGCAGTTCAATTAGTCACCACTGGTTGGCAGGAAAACATTACAGGAATACAGGGCAGGGTTCCCCCCCCCCCATCGGTTTTGTTTTTCTTTTGTTCATGCTGGGTGATCTTATTGTACAAGATGCTTTGGAAGTAATACACCTTTTGGAAGTCAAGACGTCAGAGATGCAGTGTGACCTGAGTTTTTGACTGATTAGGAGAGATGAAACTGCAAAATGGGTGCACATGTGCCTCCTACAGTGCACTTGTCACATGTGATCATGAGTATCCAAAACTCTTTATGTGCATGGAGTTGAAAAATATAATTTTATAGGGGTTCTGTTTTTGAGGAGCAAAATATTTCAGAAGCAAAGACGAAGCCTGAAGTTTTGTAGAGGATTAAGTTACCCTTTCATTCTTTAAGCTTCATAAACTATCTTAGAAACTTTTATCTCTTTTAGAAACTCTTTCCCCTTTTCCTATTTTTAGAGTTTGCCCCCCTCCCCAGTTTGATACACAATACTCAGGGAGGTCATGAGGATGTTAGTAGTTCTAGGTCAGGGATGTCAAACTCAATTTCATTGAGGGCCGCATCAGCGTTGTGTTTGACCTCGGAGGGCCAGGTGGGCGTGGCTGGGGTGAGTGTGGCCAGCTTGACCATTGCCTGTGGCAGCCCGAGCGCTCTGCCAGCGAAAACGGGCTCCCAAGCTCCTTTTTCGGCTGTGACGGCCTCCTGCAACCCTCTGCCAGCAAAAACAGAGCTCGGGAGGGCCACACATGGCCCTCCTGAGCTCCGTTTTCACTGGCAGAGGCACTGCGGGGCGGTCCTTCACTGTTTCCAGGGTGGCCCCGCGGGCCAGATCTAAGCACCCCATGGGCCGGATCTGGTCCCCGGGCCTTGAGTTTGAACACCCCTGGGCGTGGCAAGCTGCCCATTTCGGGGATGTAATAGCTCCACTGTATTCTGGTCGGCTCAAAATGAATAGGATGGGATCCACCCACTCACTGAGGCACACCGGTGTCCGTTTACTTTATAGGAAGGAATATGACTTCCAAAGTCGATTTCTGTCTGCTTAAAGCCTTTGCCTTTAATTGCAGTCCAAGTTTGGATAGAATGAAAGGCCCCAAATGTTTTTGAGCACTCAAAATGGCGGCCGGCAGTTTAAAATGGCCACCGCAACTGCCGATCTCCACCAACGGTACAAATTGCCACCCTGAACAGCCCCAAAAGGCTGTCAAATGGGTCGAAGCACACCTGATATGCCGAAACTTTAATTAGGCCCGCCGAATTGCCAGGCTAATTCACGATGTCTCAAAAGGAAATTGCAAGCCTCGATGGCTAAAAAGCCTTCAGAATAAATGTGGGTGGCTCTCACAGCTGGTTATATTAGTTTTATAGACATAGTCTGAGGTCACCTCGGTGGCTTCATCTGAGTGACCTTAAACTTGTCACCTCTTGGACAAAAAGGGTTTTCCAGTTCTTCTCTGCTCTAACCACTACAATAGGCTGACATTTGCAATCTATGCAGCTGACAAGGGCACGTTGGCTAGAAATCTGTGGCGCTTTTCTTCTAACTATGGTAATCCCCATGGGGAAGGATTTGCAGAAAGACAAGAGTACAGAAATAAGGATCAAACGAATAGGTGCAGAACAAACACAAATCTTTAGGGTTCAACAATGAGAATCCTAAGAGTATGCAGTGCATCTAGTAAAGGAAGAAAAATGGGAAGAGGTGGTGATTACTGTGTAGTAAGTGTTGGCAGATAGTTCTTTGGGGGGGGGAAGAGAGAGAGAGAGAGAAAGAGAGAGAGAGAGAGAGAGAGAGAGAGAGAGAGAGAGAGAGAGAGAGAGAGAGAGAGAGAGAGAGAGAGAGAGAGAGAGAGAGAGAGAGAGAGAGAGAGAGAGAGAGAGAATATGGATGTCCCATGAAATTTTAGCTTTTACCCCCAGTCACTAGTTTATCCAGTGTTGTCCATTTGTGCAATGCTTCTTCTAACTGATCTTCAAAATATCATTAGGAAAAGAAAGGCAGGAACACTAAAGTTGATGTGCAAATACTATAATCCCAAACAAACATTCCCTTTCCTTTCCTTTCCTTTCCTTTCCTTTCCTTTCCTTTCCTTTCCTTTCCTTTCCTTTCCTTTCCTTTCCTTTCCTTTCCTTTCTTTTCCTTTCCTTTCCTTTCCTTTCCTTTCCTTTCCTTTCCTTTCCTTTCCTTTCCTTTCCTTTCCTTTCCTTTCCTCTCCTTTCCTCTCCTTTCCTTTCCTTTCCTTTCCTTTCTTTCCCTTTCCTTTCCTTTCCTTTCCTTTCGTCTCTCCTCTCCTCTCCTCTCCTTCTCTCAAATTCTCTCTTGGCTGAATTGGTTGGGAGTCTGGTTTCTCTCAGAATAAAGAAAGAGGTGAGAAAAGAAAGGGGAAGATTAGTTAAGTACAGTATAGGCCTACAACTTTGTGTAAAATGCTGCTACCATTGTTTGTAAGTCATAATAGTCTGACTGTTCTACCCTCCCACCCCCAGTTCCCCAAAACTTGAAAAACAGGATAATAAAAGAAAATGCAGCTATTTCCACCTGGGAAGCAGATTTACCAGGTTAATCACATTTACAATGCATTTATTTAACTTAACTGTAAGGCATTTATTTCAGGCATTAACCTGTTTAAGAATTTTCTGTGTTTGTAACCATTTCGGTTATTATGTAAAGTTGTTTTATAGGTTATTCCAGGGGTGGGTTCCTCCCGGTTCGGACTGGATTGCCCGAACCGGTAGCGACCCGCTGGTGATGTCACTGAAGTGGATCGGTCGGTGCCGGTCCGTGGGCACCGCCATCTTTTTTTGTGAATTTTTTGCGACTTTGTTTACTGTTTGGAAGATTTTTCCTGTTCTGCTGCTTGAAAAAGGGCCCTCCCGCCCGCCCTTGGGTTTATACTGATCTTTATTCCTTCGCCCGAAGCACAGCTGTGTTTTGGGCTGATTGTAGCTACTGAGCATGTGCGGAAGCAAAATTGCGTGAGGGAACGCGTGCGTGCGCGCTTGCTCCGCTCGTGTGCAAAATGTCGCGATGTGAACCGTGGGGAAGGTAAGTGGAACCCACCCCTGGGTTATTCAGAGGTGGGGCCCAATCCTAGCATAATCAAATGTCTGTACCTACATAATAATTATGCTTGTTATGTTTATCTATGGACCCCCTTTTTTCATTTTTAACTGACCACTAAAAATCAGAGGCAGAGATAACCCAGTCCCCATTTTTTTCTTCTCTCTGAGATCCCTGGCATAGGTTGTGGAAATTTAGTGGAAAGAGGCAAAGTTTGGCAGTACTTTTTGTTTTTTTTAAAAAAATAAGAAAGCGAGAAGCCAAATTGGTGCATTAATCCTCCTCTAACTTTAATGTACTGATTAGACTCAATTTTCCACTATCTTCTGGGACTGAAATGTTTGGTGACGCCATTTCAGATGGCTCCCTGCTGAGAGTGGGGAAAAAAAATACATGAAATGGTAGGTGTATGTCTTTTATGTATGTCATTCATGGGGAACAATCTGGACCAAGGATCGGACTGTTCCCAGGTCTTTGAAATGAATCAGTGAAGAAGATAGAACTTCAGAGAGATTCTTCCTTCTTTTTTACCCTGTCTCTCTGTTGTCAGTTGGTTTTCCTTTTCTGTGGGTATTTTGGAAATATCTTTTCCCATCATATGGAAATGGGGACTAACCTTTCCTAACCTCAGAACCATGGTGTGAACATGCTCAGATCACTCTTCTCATATGACAGGTCCTCATAATGTTGCTTTCATCTTATTCCCAGCTCACAGTTAAGGCAGCTTAACGTTGTCCAGATTTATCCTCTTCTGATACAATTCTCACTGCAGATACAATTGACTATATGTCATGGGGATTCCAATGTGCGATTAGGGGTAGGATCTGCCCAGCTTCTATTGGGTTCTTCAGGTTGCTGAATTACTGAACTTCTCCTCCAGATGTTAGATGTTATCCTTCTCTCCATGCCACTATATAAGCCGACCAGATCTTTCTGAAGTGCTTGTTGTGACTGACACCAGTTCCTTATGAACATGGATTAAATTTGGGTTTGAGGGGGTTCTAGATCAGTGTTTCTCAATCTTAGCAACTAAGACGTGTGGACTTCAGCTCCCAAATGAACTGAACTATAATGAATATTAGTCTGAGGCGCCAAACTTTGTTTATTTTGTTTATTTAATGTTCTTTCCTCTCATTTTCCAGGACTTAATTGATTTCTGAGACCTACTTTTGCTTTAGCCAATGTCTGCAAAAATACTAGTATGATTAGCAAATTTGGGCAGCTTCTTAATTTTTAAAAAATGAATGAATGAACTGATAAGATTAGATTACATTTAAGAAGGAGTTAAAAAGCCCTATTGATAGCTATCACATTTATTGTTGCAAAATAGTGGAAAAGTAAAATAGATCACTCAGTGGTATTTAAAGATGTGGGGAACAGATTGAATTTTGCATCAATGCAAAATTCTACAATAAAGAATAGGCATAGTCAACTCTGCCTCCATTAATAGCTATCTTAGAAATGTGTTTCATAATAAGATTACCTTCCTTTGTGCAAATGTTATTCTGGACAGAATATTGAATAATGGATGATTAAAATGTTTGTATTTCCCATTTAGGAGAAAGAGAATGAAAGAGAGAGAGAAAGAATGAGAGAGAGAGAGAAAGAGTAAGTGAGAGAGAATGAGAGAAAGAGAATGAGAGAGAGAATGAGAATGAGAATGAGAGAGAGGGGGGGAGGGAGAGAGGGAGATATGGAGTGTGGTGTACAGGGGTGGGTTCTGGCTTACCTCACTGCCGGTTCGCTTCCTCATGCGCCGTGTGGGCGCGCGCGCTTTGCGCGTGCATGTGCAGTGCTAAAAAACAAAATTGCGGTGCCTATGGCGCCGCCAAGAGAGCCATTTTGGGGGCATGTCCAGCCAGTCATCGCTGCCGGTTCGGCGAGCGGGGAGAAATTCCTGCTACCGGTTCTATAGAGCCGGTCTGAACCAGCAGGAACCCACCTCTGGTAGTGTAGTAGTTAGGGTGATGAACTAGGAGTAGGAAAACCTGCTGTTTTGGTTGGGTGACTTTGGGCCAACCATTTTTTTTTTCAGCTTTAGGCTGAGAAGTAAAGAAAAATGCTTTTCTACCTTCTCTGACCCTCATGATGGATTAGGGCAGTGATGGCGAACCTTTTAGACACCGAGTGCCCAAACTGCGCGTGCGTATGCCCAAACTGCAAGGTGCATGCGTGCATGAACATGCGCATGCACGGACATGCACGAATGCGCAGCAGAGACCCGAAGACCAGCTGGCCAGCGGGAGGCGGGGCATCCCAATACCGGCAGCACGGCAAGAGTTAAGATCTTTTTCTTTCATGAGCTTCTGTTTCATCGTTTGCAGGGGAACAGAAACTCACGAAAGAAACGTCACGGAGATCTGACCTGGGGCAACGACGCGCATGCCAGCAGAGAGAGCTCTGCGTGCCACCTCTGGCACGTGTGCCATAGGTTCGCCATCATGGGATTAGGGTCTATAAACTTAAATGCACATAGATACACATACAAATTCTTATATATTCACCAGTTCCCCTTTCTCCCCCTCCCTTACTGCTTTTCTGTCTCTTTCTATTGGTTTAGTTTCCTTTTCAAAATGTTGTTCTTGTAGTTTGCTTGGTTGGCTTTTACATCATTAAGTGTTGGTTTGCATTGATTGAGTAGAATTCTTTCAAAACGTAATTTTCTTTTTAATTTTTTCCCAGGTAAAATTAGTGCACGAGATTGGTCAACTTCAGAATAGATCTATTGCATGTTATATTAAGTGTATGGGACTATATGTATGGGACTGTAGCTGGCTTTACCAGCTGAGGATGATGGGAATTGTAGATGGAAGCTTATACAAGCCATAATCAGAAAGAGTTGGCATCACATATGAAAAAAGTGGGTTAGAATGTCAGAGGAAGACTGGGAAAATCCCGTTTAATTCCGCAATTTGTCATGAAGTATCTGGATGACATCAGATCAACTATCAGTGTATCTCCCAGGGCTGTTTGGAAAAGAGAAAGAAATGATCTCAGTTTTTTGATGATGAATTTGTACATGTAAAGGTTTGTTCCCTGGCACACCTTTGTGATACTATGTAGTAATCAAGATTTTATAAAGAAAAACAAACATTGGCTCAGGGTTTGGTTACAATCAGGAAAACGAGCAATGTGTGTATTGGATGGTGTATATTTTATCTAATGAGGTTGGATCAAGCATGGAACCTGCTAGATATTTAAGCCAAATCATAATCTTTAGTTATAGGAGGACGTTTGTTTATTTATTTATTTATTTATTTATTTATTTATTTATTTATTTATTTATTTATTTATTTATTTATTTATTTATTTATTTATTTATTTATTTGTCAAGCGTATATATGATTACGAACAAAGTATAAACAGAGTATAAACATGTTTGTGAATATATAAGTACAAGCATGGTTATGAGTACAAGAAATTTAACAAGTATATGGGTACATTAGGACAGGGACGGTAGGCACGCTGGTGCGCTTATGCACACCCCTTACAGACCTCTTAGGAAT
>QLTV01000276.1:41181-51323 GCA_003457575.1 Thermophis baileyi
TTGAAGCTGAAGTAGTCATTGACAGGTAGGACATTGTAGCAGATAATTTTGTGGGCTACACTTAGGTCAGATCGAAGGCGGCGTAGTTCTAAGTTTTCTAGTCCCACCATTTCAAGTCTGGTTGCATAAGGTATTCTGTTGCGAACAGAAGAATGTAATACTCTTCTAGTGAAATATCTCTGGACATTCTCAATTGTATTAATGTCTGATATGTAGTGTGGGTTCCAGACAGATGAGCTGTATTCGAGAATTGGTCTAGCAAATGTTTTGTATGCTCTGGTTAAAAGTACAATATTTCCGGAGAAGAAGTTACGCAAGATTAGGTTTACCACTCTTAATGCCTTCTTGGCAATGCTGTTGCAGTTCATCCTGCTTCAATTCACCACCCATTCAATTTACTTCAGTTCAAATTCACTTCACATTCATATTCAATTCACACTCATCCTCCTTCAATTCAGCACCCATTCAGTTCACATTCACATTCAATTCATATTCATCCTGCTTCAAATCACTTCAATTCACTTCAATTCAGTGATGTTTAAAGGAAGATGCAAGAGCATCTGATTTGGGCTAAGGTTTTGCCCATATGGTGAAAGGTTATTGAAACTGTAGAACAACAGAATAACAGAGTTGGAAGGGACCTTGGAGGTCATCGAGTCCAACCCCTTGCTCAAGGAGACCCTATACCATTCCAGACAAGTGACTGTCCAGTCTCTTCTTAAAAGCCATTAATGATGGAGCACCCACAACTTCTGAAAGCAAGCCATTCCACTGGTTAATTTTTCTCACTGTCAAGAAATTTCTCCTTAGTTCTAAGTTGCTTCTCTCCCTAATTAGTTTGTATCCATTATTTCTTGTCCTGCCTCCTGGTGCTTTGTAAAATAGGTTGACCCCTTCTTCTTTGTGGCAGCCCCTCAAATATTGGGACACTGCTATCATGTCACCCCTAGTCCTTTTCACTAGACCAGAGTAACCCAATTCCTGCAACCGTTCTTCATATGTTTTAGCTTTCTGCTCCCAAATCATCTTTGTTGCTCTTCTCTGCACTCTTTTCAGAGCCGCAAAATCTTTTTTTATAATATGGTGACCAAAACTGGATGCAGTATTTACACACACACAAACCAGAGGTGGGTTCCTCCCTGTTTGCACTGGTTCGCCCGAACCGGTAGTGACCCGCTGGTGACATCACTGTGACATCACGGAACCAGTTCTGTCGGTGCCAGTCCGTGGGCGCCACCATCTTTTTTTTGGAATTTGTTTTTTTTTGGGGGGGGGTTCCGGGTTTTTTTTCTTCTGTGCATGCGCAGAAGCCGAGTTTCCGGCACTGCACATGCATTGCCATCTTGTTTTTGGATTTTTGGGGGGGATTTTTTTTGGATTTTTTGGCACTGCGCATGTGCGGCGCACCCACGCGGCACACCCATGTGGCACGCCCATGTGGAGCACCCACGCGGTGCGCCCATGCGGTGCGCCCATGTGGAGCACCCACGCGGCATGCCCATGCAGTGCGGGAGGAAGCGAACCAGCAGCAAGGTAAGTTAGAACCCACCCTGACACAAACACATGCCTCACATTTAAATAAATGTCCTGATTCTATTTTCAGAGGCTTTGCAGTTATTTACCCTCTAACCCTATTGATAGTAAACCACAATAGACCCTCCAAATATATTGTTTGTATGCTGAATCAAATATATTGCTGATTTGAAGTAGGATATATTATTTCTCAACAAGAGAAATAATATTCATTCAAGAGATGCTGTTGAATGAAGTATTCTGAGCCTGTCTGGTGGGCTTAATTAGTTCCGTGAAATGGGGTTTCTGCTCTAACAATATGGGGTTTTATTTCCTTGTATAATTATGCATGCCACTTACTTTTCCCTCTGTTCTATCTGCTTTTGATCCCTTCTTTAGTACTGACCTGATCTCACCTGATCTTTAATTGTATCTTCTAACCGTGCTTCCAATAAACAAAGCTTCGGTGTTGTGACCTTCATCTACAATAACTTTGCCTAAAACAGAGGTCAGAAGAAATGTTCTAGTACCACAATGAAGGAGAAAAAGAAAGAGCAAAGAGAGGACAACACAAGGTGATCACTCGTGGGTCTCGGTGATGGAAATTGGAGAACCTGAACTGGGTGATTTTTCTCACAATAGCCTGCTTTGCTATGCCAGAACATCTTGTTCTCTTGATGTTATTGTTTTGTTCCTTCAAGAACGTGGAGAGCCCTTCTAACAACTCCTGTTCAGAGCAAATTGCACAGCAAGAACCAAGCAATCATTGCCACGGAAATACCTACTTACAATTTTGTAACCTGATGAACTTGAGAGAACATTCTCTTGTCTCCGTCATGTCTTCTAAAAGCGCTGGGCCAAATTTGGCAAATGAAGGGCAGCCTTTAAGGTTACACCCTAGTGCTATGTATCAGCAGTAATTTCATGTCCAGATCCTTATGTCAACTTACAGGGAGTTCTTGACTTACAACCATTTGTTTAGTGACCGTTCAAAGCTACAGCAGCGTTGAAAAAAAATGGCTTAGGATCACACATCTTTCTCCTTCTGTCCTGGCCACTTTTTACAGAGGCACGATTGAGAGCGTTTTAACAAACTGCATCCCTGTTTGGTTTGGTGGCAGCAGCGCCTCAGATAGAAAGTCCCTACAGAGAGTGGTGAGGACAGCTGAGAAAATTATAGGAAGCTTGCTTCCTGTTATTCAGGATATTGCTTATAAGTGCTCTGTGCTTAGAGCTCAAAGCATTGTTAGAGACCCCACACATCCACTTCACGGTCTGTTTCTGTTGCTCCCTGCTGGGAGGAAGTTTCAAAGTATTTCTAGTGGGACTACCCGATTCTGTAACAGCTTTGTTCCCTATGCCATCCATCTGGTAAACTCGCAAGTTTAGTTTTTCTCACCATGTACAGGTATACATCTGAACTAGACTGTGTTGTTTCTCTCTGTCATATAATACAGTATATGTGAGTATATGCATAATTTTGTATTCATTCATTTATTTATTTAGTCATGTTTATGTAGTGTATGTTGGAGGTTGAGACCCTTCGAGAGCTGTATGCAACGAAATTTCATTTTAATGTATGCTGATTAGTGTACATTCAAAGTGGTAATAAAGTTATTCTAAGTTCTGAGTTCTTGCAGCACCCCCCCATAGTCACAGGACCAAAATTTGGGCACTTGGCAACTGGCATGTATTTATGATGCTGTGGTCACCATTTGTACCCTTTGTCAGGGTTCCAAATAGCATCCAAAATAAAATCAGAGTCCGAGGCAAAGCATTCCTCAAAGTTCCAATTTATTAACAGAGCCATGTTGGCACTGCTGTGAGAAACCCGAATCTGACGCTCCCAGGGTTTCTCCACCCAGTTGAAAGATCAAGCCCTCTGTTCCCATACCCACAAGTTCATGATGTTAGCCAGTCGCCTTCTGCCGACGTGTCAGTTACTCCCCTCAGCTTCCGGGCAGGTGCTGGACAAAGGATGACCTTGAGAATCTAAAGGAATTTGTTATGGCTACATGTCTACATCCCTCATGCAACAGCCCCTCCCAAATTCCCACAGCAAGAATACATTCTCAAGCGTAAAGTGTGGCAGGCCTAATAAAATCTAATAAAAGTCTCTAATAAAATATGGCTTCGGCCTGACACCCTTCCCAGCTGGCTTCCGACATGCAAACTCAACAGGGAAAGCCACATTCATCTAATGACCGCATGATTCACTTAACAACTGCAGCGATTTTCTTAACAATGTTGTGAAGTTGGGCAAAACTCACTCAACAGCTCCCTTGCTTAGCCATGGAAAGTTTGGGCTCGATTGTGGTTGTAAGTTGAGGACTACCTATATATTGCTTAATGATGGAAAAAGTATGCAACGAACTATGTGTCCCCATTATATTAGATTTACCTCCATCCCGTTTTCAGAAATTGTTACTGCAAATGCTGAGTTACACCCGTTGCCAACTGGTGTAACTCGGCATTTACCCATTCAGTCCGGCTTCTATGATGTGTCCTTGCAACAGAGAAAAGTGTCTTTCATCACAGTCAGTCACTCTACTTCACAGTGTCTTTGGGAGCAGATTCCTCAGATGCTCTGTGCTTGGTTGCACCTATGGCAGAGTTCCCTAATGTTCCTAGATTTGTGGACTGGCAAGGGGGGTGGGGGCGGAAGAGGGGATGGTCCTGCCTGAGTAGCTGATAAGTGCACATGCATGTGTGCAGCTTCATTTGCATGCGTGGCATGCATGCACACCTGCCTCTCACTTAAATGGAGCGTGTGTGCTCGCCTACTGCTCGTGTAAGTGGGGATACGAGCGTGCGTGCGTGCTCACTGGCCGTTTCTGTGGCTGGTTGCAAACCTCTCTGGCCCACTAGTGGGCCATAGCAGGAGTGGGTTCCACTTACCTTCCTCACCGGTTCACATCGCGATGTTTTGCGCGCGCGCGCTCCCTCCGCTCGCGCGCGCGTTCCCTCGGGCAATTTGGCTTCTGCACATGCTCAGTAGCTTCAATCAGCCCGAAACACAGCTGAGGAGCTGCTCAGCTGTGCTTCTGGCAGAAGGAATAAAGGTCAGTTTAATCGCAGGGGCGGGCGGGAGGACCCTTTTTCAAGCGGCAGAACAGGAAAAACCTTCCAAACAGTAAAGAAATTCACTAAAAATTCCCCAAAAAAGATGGCGGCGCCCACGGACCGGCACCGACTGAACCGGATCCATGACATCACCAGCGGGTCGCTAACGGTTTGGGCGATCCAGTCCGAACCGGGAGGAACCCACCCCTGGGCCATAGCCCACAGGTTGGGGACCTCTGAGCTATGGCATGGACAGCTGCACTGAATGAATTTCAAGCATTGACTGTAGGAGATGACCAGGCAGAGCCTGAGGGTGGGGTCAAAGGCATCATTAGTTTGGAATCATTACATCCACACAGGTAACCTAAGTCTAGCCCCCCCCCACTTGAATTCCGTTGACTCTTACCTAGAGCCAGTTTGGCTTGATTGTTTGTAGATCAGATTCTTGAGTATAAGTAGCATGATCGCTACTCTGGTTCCTTGCACCTGACATTGACTGTATGAATGGCTGCAGTGAATGAAATCTTCTACAGTCTCTTTAGTTAACATTTCACATCAATCAACTCTGCATAATAGGAGAGGAACCCCAATGTCCTCTTAATATCATTTGTTCATGACTGTCATTATCTCATGTTGTCTGTAACTAATGGAAGGGGGAGTCCATCAACATCTGGATTGTTGTGGGTTCTGTGGGGGTCTTTGATGGTCCCTGAGCTTGGTTGTTTTCTTGCAGACATTTCATTATCCAACTAGGTAACACCATCAGTACTAGAAAGGAGTGGGGTTTGCTTTCTGTTTATATACAAGTGGCTTTGATGGGAGTGTTTTTGGTAGTTTCAAGATTAGTCTTGATTTACTTTTGATTGTTTGTCTAAATGGGTAATTCCTGACTAGGGTATTGTTTACTGCTTGATTGTTAGTCTGATATTAATTCTGGTATTAATCTCTGCTTAAGGTAAAGGTAAAGGTTCTGTTGTGACCCAGCGCGGCAAGCTCCCAGGAAACGACACACACACACTGTTTTCCAAAACAAAGAAGACTTTACCACTAATTAATGTAGCTTAGTAGTAAGTTGGTTACAGGTTTTTCACCATAGTTCTTGTTGAAACTCAAAGAACACTTTGGCCGGGATTCCAAAATACAAAACTAATCCATGAGCAGCTGCGCGGGACTTGGGCAAGCCACAACAGGTTCCCTCGCACATGCGTGCTAGTCGTTTCCAGCTCTGGGGAAGGTGGTCATCTCCGTTTCAAAGCCGAAGAGCCAGCGCTGTCCGAAGACGTCTCTGTGGTCATGTGGCCAGCATGACTAAATGCCGAAGGTGCACAGAGCACTGTTACCTTCCCATCAAAGTGGTCCCCATTTTTCTACTTGCATTTTTTATGTGCTTTCAAACTGCTAGGTTGGCAGAAGCTGGGACAAGTAACAGGAACTCACCCCGTTACGCAGCGCTAGGGATTCGAACATATATATATATATATAGACTAGTCTTTTTTTTCGGGATAAGTAACGGGAGCTCACTCCGTTATGCAGCGCTAGGGATTCGAACTGCTGAACTGCCGACCTTCTGATCGACAAGCTCAGCATCTTAGCCACTGAGCCACCGTGTCCCTAATCTCTGCTTATTTGGGTGTTAATTGCTGGTGTGGAGTGTTTTGGTCTTTTTGTTTTCCTGTTTAGCTTTTAGTCCATTTTGAACGGTATCTAGATGTTATCTGCCTGTTAATGGCTGATTTGTCTGAGTGCCAGACTTCTAGGAATTCTCTAGTGCTTTGGGGCTTGGTCTAGGATGCTCACAGTTTCCCAATTGAAACCATGGTTAAGCCTGTTCATGTGTTGTGCAATTAGTGCAAGTGGCTTGTCCTGCCAATGCTGGTGGAAGTGTTCTTGGTGGTTCCTTGATTAGGGTGTTGTTTACCATTAACCTATTTATCTAAGTTGGTAGTTCCTTGAACTTCTTGATTGTTGGCTTTCTTGGTGTTAATTTCTGCTTATCTGAGTGTTGGTATTTTGGTCTTTTGTTTACTTTTTTTGGCTTTTTTATTCTCTCTTTTGAATGGTGTGTAGATGTTGTTTATCTCTATATGCCTGTTGATGGCCAATTTGAGTGCCAGGCTTCCCGGAATTCTCTAGTTTTGGCCTTAGCTTGGTCTAGGATGCTCACAGTTACCAGCTGAAACCATGGTTAAATCTGTTCATGTGTTATGAAATTGGTGCAACTGCATTGGTGCATTGATGTTGGTGGGAGTGTTCTTGGTGATTCCTTGGTTAGGCAGTCCTTTATTATTAGCTTGTTTGTCTGAGTTGTAGTTCCTTGATCAAGTTTGGTTTTTTATATATATAAAAAAGTTTATAAAACTTACTTAAAAATTTATACAACTTTTAATATTCTCTCTCTCTCTCCCCCTATCATGGACAATTTACAGATTATTCTCCCTAATATAAAATACTTTTGAGCAGACTTTCACCTAAAATATGCAAATGTATAATATGGTGCTCATTTGTTTGTTACCTATGCTCTTTGATAACATCAGCAGTGATCTGAATCACAACATTCAGAATATTGCAGATTTCAGCTTACAAATGTGCTTTGTAACAGCATTGCAAAACTCTAGCAAGAATAAATGGGGCTTCTTTTCCCATTCAAAGTAGGTGTAGAAAAACAACCAGAGTACATTCATGTAAAATATGAAGAAAAAACAGTTATTTCAGTCCATATTGCAGTCTTTCTGCTCCACACACTAAAGCCAGCTGTAAGCTTCACCATACAGATTATACCATGAGATGTTGACCGCAGTACGGTGTTTCTCCACCTTAGCAACTTTAAGATGTGTAGACTAAAACTCCCAAAATCCCCCAGTCAGCATGCTGAGTTGAGTTGTTGAAGTTGAGAAACACTTCACACATATACTGTATGATAGACTTCACACATTTAGGGAACAGTTAAGATTACAATTGTTTAAAAAAACATTAATCCTTAAAAGATCAAAACAATATATTCCTTTGTGTGCTCTCTGTGCACTCAATGTACTCTAACATGTTTATGTATTGAATGTTTGTCTGGGATTATAATATTTGCAGATCACCTTTAAATCTCCTGCCTTTCTGTTCATAACAATATTCTGAAGTTCAGTTAGGAGAAACATTGTACAAATCATGGGCAGGATTGGATAAACTAGTAATAGGGGACAGAGTTAAAATTTCATGGGGGCATCCATATTCTTTCTCCCCCCCCTCTCTCTAATTTATCTATTTCTCCCTTCTTTCTAATACCCTTATTTCATTCTTTCTTCCTCTTCAGGGAGGAAACTATTCTTTTGATTAATTGTTCTCACTGTCAGAATATTTCTTCTTAATTCTAGTTTGGATCTTTCTTTAATAAGTCAATCCCCTCTTCTCTGTGATAGTCCTTCAAGTCAGGGGTGGGCTTCAAAAATTTCAGCAACGGGTTCTCTGCCCGGTTGCTGGGTAGGTGTGGCCATGGTGGGTGTGGCCTAGTTGGCCTCCTGCACCACAGTGGGGGGGGGGGACATTTTCACCTTCCCCAGGATCCGGAGGCTTTCCTAAAGCCTCTGGGAGGGGGAAAACTGCATCCCCGGGCTCCGGAGGCCCTCCAGACCTTCTGGGAGGCCCATTTTCCACCCTCTCTGAGTCTCCATGCAGGCCCTGCATTTACCTCGCATCCAAAACAGGCCGCGTGGAGACTCCTGGGAGGGGCGGGATGGGGTGGGAGGGGCCAGCCAGAGGTGGGATTTGGAGGTTCTCCGAACTGGCCATAACATTAGCTATGGGTTCTCCCGAACCCGGGCGAACCCATAACAACCCACCCCTGCTTCAAGTACTACGGTAGAAAGGCAGTTATCATGTTCCCTCTAATCCTAGACATGCCTATAGCTCCCTTCACCTTCCCCCCCCCTAAAAGGATTGGACCAATTCACAGAAGACACAGAGATCAAGGTTGTTTCTTCTTCAAAACCTATTTCTTTTAAAACGAACCCTTTGGTGTTTGGTTCTTTTTCTTGTTATTGTCTCAAGCAGCACATTCATTTCTGAACATTGTGGTTGTTTACCTCCCATGCTGCCCTCTCATTTTAAAAGACTAGACAATTCTCATTTACTGCAGTGGATCTAAAGACAACATCAGAAGAAGAGAACATTTCTTAGTTCTTTTGCCTCATTAATGGCAAAGTATTAAAAAAATCTCCCACAGTAAATCCTATTCATGTCAAGTACCTGTAATATAGTAACCCAGGGGTGGGTTCCTCCCGGTTCGGACTGATTCTCCTGAACCAGTAGCAGCCCACTGGTGACGTCACGATGATGTCACCGAACCGGATTGGTCGGTGCCAGTCCGTGGGGGCCGCCATCTTTTTTTTATTTTTTTTGAATTTTTTTGAATTTTTTTTTCCTTCTGAGCATGCGCAGAAGCCGACTTCTGGCATTGTGCATGCGGTCGGCATCTTTTTTTCGGCTTTGTTTTTTTCCCCCGGATTTTTTGTTACCGTGCATGCGTGCATACGCAAAGCGCGCGCGCCCATGAGGCACGCCCACGAGGTGAGCCCACGAGGCGCACCCACAAGGCACACCAGGGAGCGAACCGGCAGCGAGGTAAGTTGGAACCCACCCCTGTAGTAACCACTCCCTCTGAGATTTCTCATGAGAGGAATTAGGAAATAATAGGAAAACATATATGCTAATCACTGCTGCAAAGGAAACTGTTTTAACAAAATGAAAAAGTTAAAACCCTTATTCATATTTTACTGCTGTCCCCTACACAAAGTGATAGATTTTCCCAATCTGCTATTTGACGGCATCTTAGTCTTATCTAATATCCCTGTTCAAAAAATAATAATTCTAAACTTCACAACATCACCAAAGCTCATCTCAAGATTCCAGTATTCATAATTACGATTTCACTAGTGTTCTTCAGATAGATCTTCAGATTTCGGCATTCATTTTTTTTTAAAAAAAAGAAGTATATACTTTGATTTGAATCCTGAGTTCATGGGCACTCTTCTGACCCTTGGATCCTGCAAGCATCCTGTAGCCAACTATTGTCAGAAGAACACAGTCAATGATCTCAAAGTAATTTCCATCCAGATGTGTTGGCTGGTTGGGATTTGTGACAGCTGCAGCTCTAGGAGGGTTGTAAGCCAACACATCAGAATTCAGTTTCGGGAAAGTTGGTCTAGCTCAGTGGTTCTCAACCTTTCTAATGACGCGACCCCCCGCGACCTCCACCCCGCCGCCATGACTCCCTCCCTGCCCCCGATGAGGTGACAAAGGGGGCGTGGCACCAGGGGTGAAATGCTCCCAGTTCGGCCGTGCCTGCGGGTCGCCGGACAGCTGATAGCCACGGAAGCAGGAGACTTCGCCCACCCGCCCGGATGCCGCCATTTGAGTTCTTTTACCCTCTGCGCATGCGCAAAGCGTTCTGCGCATGCGCAGAGGGTAAAAGAACCCAAATGGCGGCATCTGGGCGGGTGGGCGGTGCCTTGCACTACCTTGGCGACCAGCTCTATGGCAACCAACAGGTACGAGCGAACCGGGAGCATTTCACCCCTGGT
>QLTV01000276.1:51399-69126 GCA_003457575.1 Thermophis baileyi
GACTTTGCCCACCCCCCCGGCCGCCGCCATTTGGGTTCTTTTACCCTCTGCGCATGCGCAAAGCGTTCTGCGCATGCACAGAGGGTAAAAGAACCCAAATGGCGGCATCCGGGCGGGTGGGCGAAGTCTCCCGCTTCCGTGGCTACCGGCTGTCCGGCGACCCGCAGGCACGGCCGAACTGGGAGCATTTCCAAGATGGCGGGCTAGCGCGCGCAGCGACCCCTGTGAAAAGATCGTTCGACCCCCAAAGGGGTCGCGACCCACAGGTTGAGAACTGCTGGTCTAGCTGCTGTCATAGAGTAAATACTTCCGTCTAGATCAGGGGTGTCAAACTCTAGGCCCATGGGCTGGATCCGGCCTGCGGGGTGCTTAGATCTGGCCGTCCTGGATACAGCGAAGGACCAGCCCGCGATGCCTCTGCCAGCGGGCTGGTCCTTCACATTTTCACTGGCAGAGGGTTGCAGGAGGCCCTCAAAGCCAAAAATGGAGCTTGCGAGAGCCGCGCATGGCCCTCCTGAGCTCTGTTTTCGCTGGCAGAGGATTGCAGGAGGCTGTTGCAGCCGAAAATGGAGCTCGTGAGCCCATTTTTTGCTGGCAGAGCACTTGGGCCACCACAGGCACCCCCAACACGAGTGACATTGAGCTGGTCATGCCCACCCCAGCCCCCTGAGGTCAAACACAACCCTGATGCGGCCCTCAATGAAATCGAGTTCGACACCCTTGATCTAGATTGTCAAGGGGGATGATTAGTTGAGAAATACTCAACTTTTTGTTGCCAAGTATTGACTGCTTTTCCCTTAGGTTGAGTTAGGACAAAACAATGGGAAAGAACAGGATAAAAACTAATTTAATTCTGCACAAATTCAGTCAATTAATTGAATGCAACTCATAGAATTGTTGCCCCTTTTATCAAGTTATAAAATGTAGTTTGGTAGCAGCTCTTGGAAATGCAGGTTAAACTTAAATGCAGGTAAAACCCTCGCATCCCGGACATAAATTGTTTCAACTCCTACCCTCAAAACGACGCTATAGAGCACTGCACACCAAGACAACTAGACACGAGAACAGTTTTTTCCCAAATGCCATCACTCTGCTAAACAAATAATTCCCTCACCACTGTCAACTATTCACCAAGGCTGCATTACTACTACTATTAGTCTGATCATCGTTCCTATCACCCATCTCCTCCCACTTATGACTGTATGACTGTAACTTGTTGCTTGTATCCTTATGATTTATATTAATATTGATTGTTTCCTGATTGCTTATTTGTTCCCTATGACAATCATTAAGTATTGTACCTCATGATTCTTGACAAATGTATCCTTTCTTTTATGTACACTGAGAGCATATGCACCAAAGACAAATTCCTTGTGTG
Source organism: Thermophis baileyi (assembly GCA_003457575.1). Lineage (NCBI taxonomy): Eukaryota > Metazoa > Chordata > Lepidosauria > Squamata > Dipsadidae > Thermophis > Thermophis baileyi. Next base: position 52,778 of record QLTV01000276.1, read on the forward strand.
TCCAATCACACTTGGCCAATAAAGAATTCTATTCTATTCTTAAAAAAAAAAAAAAAAGATGAATCAGCATTGGTATTGCCGGTTGTAGACTATGAAGGGGTACACAAAGGTTTTTACCACTTTAAGAGGTGGTTATATAAGACAGCCAGGAGAGGGCGTATTCTCTCTCCTTGTGTCCGATATCCATTGCTGTGTTCTCCGTATAGAGTTAAGAAGCAGATTGATATTCTATTCTATTCTATTCTATTCTATTCTATTCTATTCTATTCTATTCTATTAACTGAAGGTCATTAGTGGCTACATCTGGCCTTGGGAGAAAGACGGTTGTGAAACTGAGCCAACATTCCAGGAGAATTAGCTTTATGAAATGGTTTCTCTGCCAAGCTCATTTTAAAATGTTTTACTTCCTTGGTACATTTACTCAATAGTATTTCCTGTTGAGTTCAATAAAACTTACTTCTAAGTAAAAACATGCCCAGAATCATCATTTGGGAATGGAAGCTATTATAACCACCAGTTATTGTTATTTCCTTCAGGAATATATTTAACACTTTTTGTATCTCTCAAAGCCATGAAAACCTGTTCTACAATTCACTAGGCTCTACCAGGCTTATGTAAATACAGCTGCTTTATTTTTTACAATTAGTTTCATGCCTCGGTGACATCATTTTACAAGGCAGACTCAACAGTTTTATCTTAACCATTGCAGTTTGAAAATCTTCACAGACAAAGAAGAGGAGTAGGAGAACAGCATATAAATAAAGGAGAGGCTTCAGAAAAATGTCTATATCAGCATGCTTATTTGCCTTTTTTTTGTTTTTTTTTTGTAATTTCCATTCAAAGAAGCTTGAATCATCTTGGTACTCAATAGAGACCACCAGAAGGTCTGCAAAATGAGAACTGTTATAAGATGTTTTGACTAACATCTTACCATCTTCACCTCTTTCAAGCTGCAGGGAACAAAATGGGAAATTTCCTTTGAGATTATTGTTGCATATCGTGGGAGAATAATGTTCTAGGACACATGATACCCAGAGGTGGTATTCAGCCAGTTCGGACTGGTTCACCCGAACTGGTAGTGGAAATCGCGGGTGGGCCCGCCCCCGCCCACTCGCCCCGGCTCTATTTTGTCCTATTTACGCACGTTGTTTAGGCCGTGCATATGCGTGGACGCTCGCATGCTCACATTTGCAAACTGGTAGGGAAGGTAAGTGAATACCACCCCTGATGATACCACCCACAGAAGAAGACACACTGAAAGTTTTGCAACATTCAGAGAAAGGCAATACCACAGTAAAAATTCCTTCTGACAATTTTTTTCTGAAAAGTATGTGTGTTGTTTTTATGAGAGAGGTTAGTTTTTTCAGAATTCATAGTATGTGTTTTCATTTGTGAATGCTCCAATACTGGATGTTTTTAAAAAGAGATTGGATAACCATTTGTCTGAAATGGTATAGGGTTTCCTGCCTGAGCAGGGGGTTGGACTAGAAGACCTCCAAGGTCCCTTCCAACTCTGTTATTCTATTCTATTCTAATAGGGAGCCATGGAAGGAGAGTGATCAAAGCTGAGATGAACTAATATGTCACTTCCTCCTTTCTATGAGATTTACAGGCTTTTTCAAAGACTAGATGGGAAAAAAAATTCCATACTCATTTAGAATCTATTTTGCTGAGGGGTGCAATTCCATCAATTTGTAATTAAAATGAAACATACAGTATTTGGTTAATTTTTTTCTAAAGCCAGAGATATACTTTGTACTTGCTGGTTCCTCTAACAGGGCAATCAAACAGGAGATTCCTATTTTTCCTTACAAAATTTGTGCAGTTTAGGGATTTCAATTTACCTACCCAGACTTGCAGGATCAGCTGATAGATAGGAAATCATGAGATTCTTTCTACTATTAATGGAAAGCAATCAGGTAATCTGATTTCTTCTATCCAGCTAATTAGTAGTTTAACTGGGATACATCACAAGTTTCCCAGTGCAAGTGACAATAAGAAACCAGTGATCTTCATGGGATGATTCAGAAGATGGAGGAAGACTTATCATTTCCTTTTTCTCCCCAGTGAATAGGAGACCAATCTTTGTAGCTTCCAACTTCCAATCCAGCAAACTATGTGGCCTTCAGAGGAAAACGTTCTCCATCCATGTTAAGTTTAAGTGTAAGGATTGCTAGTCAGTTGTCACTGAAAGGAGGAAGTGTAGAATAGCAACTAAGGTGTTGTGTTGAGGTCGGGGTGATCCAACATTCCCCTTATCCCCAACCGTGAAGCACTTTTAGCTAGTTACTCTTAGTCCAACCTATCTCAAATGCTAGTTATTGTAGAGCAGGGGTGTCAAACACGCATCGTCATGGCGTCGTCACGTGACGTATCGGGACTTTTCCCCCATTCGCTAAACCGGGTGGGGGCGGAGCCAGCATGTGACGCATCCGGCTCGCGGGCCGCGAGTTTGACACCCCTGTTGTAGAGATATAGGAGAAGAACCAGCCTCCTCCTGTGCTCTGACTTGAGCTACAAGAGAAAAGGAATGATGAAAAATACAGTGATGAACAGATATAAAATAACTCCAGAACCTAAGGTACATTATCAAATACATTTATGGTAGCTCCACATTTTCTTCACCTTAAAGCTTACCATGTTCAGAATGAGAAGAATAAGAATAGCAATAGCAATAGGAATAGCACTTAGACTTATATACCACTTCATAGTGCTTTACAGCCCTCTCTAAGCAGTTTACAGAGTCAGCATATTGCCCCTAACAATCTGGGTCCTCATTTTACCGACCTCAGAAGGATGGAAGGCTAAGTCAACCTTGAGCCTGGTGAGATTCGATCTGCCAAACTGCTGGCAGCCAGTGATCAGCAGAAGTAGCCTGCAGTACTGCACTTTAACCACTGCGCCACCGCGGCTCATACGTTCAAGGCAATACGTTCAAGGCAATCTGATTCAGGGCTGGAGGACATTGGTCTCCCTCCACTCCTTCAGCTCCAAAATGGCAAGACACAGTCTACTTTTTTCCATGCATCACTTTTGAAGATGAAGGGAAGGCAAATGCTAGGAAGAGATGGAATAGGTGCTTTTAAACAGCAGTTTTGTAACTCAACTTTGCAGGTGGTCACTTTAACTGAACAAGTGCGTTACTGTTGGTGACTAATCTGGTGATTGTCTGATGTGGTCATCCAGTTGCTCAGAGGAAATATTAGTCAATCTGAAGAGAAGAAAGAGAGAAAGATTTGGTATTGAAATGTTTGCAAGAAAATAACCAAGCTCAGAGAGCGCCAAGGACCCCCACGGTATTCATAAGCATTAACTGCTACAAAACAGCAGTGATATCAGCAGTGCTTTACAATGACAAAGTTTGCATTTTCAAGAATAACCTTAATAATCATTTATTTCCAAAAGGTTAAGCATAATAACTGTTTCACAGTTGTTTTGCTTGGTCTCTTACCAGGATCTGATTCAAAGAATCGGACAAAAACAGATCAGTGCCAAAGAAAATGTAAGAAGGAACCATTTTTCCCCCTGATCTATGTTTTTTTTTTAAATTTCTTTTCATGTCTCTGCTTGTTTTGTTGTTTTATTTTTTAAAGCTGTAAAAGGCCATACTGTGACTTATTCACTATTAGAATTAGACGTAGTCAAGGACACACACATTTCACCTACACATATAAAAGAGACAGGGCTTTGTGGCCATCACCTTGACAGTCTTTTACTAACTCTCCCTGCAGATGTCCATAGTTGTAATAAAAAAACAACAACCATGAAAATCACTGAATCTTAGTGGTGGTTAGAACTCGGAGAGAAGTTCATTAGCAAAATGAATAACAAATGGAGTAACAAAAATCTAATTTGGTATCGTGGTTAAGATCCTGGTCTAGAAACCAGGAAACCATGAGCTTTAATCCTGTCTTAGCTATGAAAGCCAGCTGGGTGACTTTGGTCCAATCACCAGGAGATTATGAATTCTAGTCCCACCTTAGGCATGAAGTCAGCTGGGTGACATTGGGCCAATCACCAGGAGACTGCGAGTTCTAGTCCTGCCTTAGGCATGAAGTCAGCTGGGTGACTTTGGGCCAATCACCAGGAGACTGCGAGTTCTAGCCTGCCTTCGCTATGAAAGCCAGCTGGGTGACTTTGGGCCAATCACCAGGAGACTATGAATTCTAGTCCCGCCTTAGGCATGAAGTCAGCTGGGTGACTTTGGGCCAATCACCAGGAGACTGCGAGTTCTAGTCCTGTCTTAGCTATGAAAGCCAGCTGGGTGACTCTGCACCAGTCATTCTCAGCTCAACTGAACTCATAGAGTTGTTGTTGGGGAAGAGGAGGAAGGAGTATTATGTTCACCACCTTGACATATTTATAAAAAATAATAAAGGCAGGGGGAAAAAATCTAAACAAAAATCAGAAATCAAGAACAAAGCATTTGGCTGTATACCATATAGTTCTATAATTATATTATGGGAACTGCACATTGTCAACAATGCTGATATTCAGGGGTCTCCATTTGAGACTAGTCTTGGCTCCAGAGACTTTAATCTGACACTTCTTTTTTTTTAATGCCTAATTTCCAAGACAATTAAGACTTTAATCATAGTGCTGCCACTATGCTCTAAGTGTATTTGGAATGGCTGCCACCAGTTATGGAATGCTGTGGTTTGGGATGGAGCCATTTCTTCTCAAGTATAGTAAAACCTCGTCATCTTGTCCAGGTGGGAACTCACAAAAGCCTTTGGCTTTTTACCGACAGCTTGTAAGTGACAAATGAAGCCTTGTACTCAGGGGTGAAATCCAGCAGGAAATTTTGAGTAGTTCGGAGAACCGGTAGCGGAAATTTTGAGTAGTTCGGAGAACCGGCAAATACCACCTCTGGCTGGCCCCAGAGTGGGGTGGGAATGGAGATTTTGCAATATCCTTCCCCCAGGAGTGGGGAGGCAATGGGGATTTTGCAGTATCCTTCCCCTGGAGTGGGGAGGGAATGGGGATTTTGCAGTATCCTTCCCCTGGAGTGGGGAGGGAATGGGGGATTTTGCAGTATCCTTCCCCGGGAGTGGGGTAGGAATGGAGATTTTGCAGTATTCTTCCCCTGCCACGCCCACCAAGCCACACCCACCAAGCCACGCCCACAGAACCGGTAGTAAAAAAAAATTGGATTTCACCACTGCTTGTACTCCATTCTTGTCTGTTGGTGTTGTCACTCAAGAGGGCTGGCAGTCAGTAGCCTGCAACATCTGTGTCCGCACAAACATTTCCAGTTTTCCTTGACCTCAAGTGAAGTTTCTATCAGCTAGGTGAGTGGGAAGAAAGGGATATTAGCTTTCTGGAGAAAATACTTCTTTGATCTTCCCTACTCAGCTTTTTTTAAGGCAAAGTTGCAAAAAGGAAGAATGGTTCAAGCACGTTTTGAAACATTTGCAAATCTCCTGAGGTCTATCCTAGACTTTCTAATTGATTTGTAAAATTTATTTTACTGTGGTATCCTTTTTGGAGGGCCAGTATGATATAGATTAAGGTGTTGGATTGGACTCAGGATACCCATGTTTAAGTCTCCAGTTACCATGCACCTCACTGGGTGACTTTGGACAATTTCTCAGCCCAGCCTAACTCACATGATTGGTGCTGTATGGATAAAATGAAAAGTGACCTCATGTATATCATCTTGAACTCCATGGAGAAAAGGCGGAAGATTAATTTAGGAAAAGAGTAGAGATTCTTGATTATAGCTCTTATGCAACAATTGTCTTAGATTATATTGATTATGCTTCTTCTCTTTGACCAAGACAATATCATTTAACATAGATCTAATAAATCTTAGCTTATGACAACAGATAATAGACCAGCAAACAAACACAAGAATATGATTAAGATAAAAGGAAAAATATATTTTTTCTAAAATATCTAAAAAGCATTAGAATTAATACTACATTGTACAATACTTGGCTGTGGTGAAGGAAACAAAATCAGATTGATCCAATAATAACGTTTTGAGATAAAACAAATCAGAATGACCAGGATATTTAGTAAAGAGTGAGAATAATAATAATTCTTGATGAACACTTGCATAGAGAGAGCAATAAAAAATAACAGGTTCCATCGATTCAGTTACTGTATTACTTCACCGCATGGACACAATCTTTGTTTGAAGGAGATTTTTTTGGGCATCTTCCTTCAGTAATGACTGTTGGGAGGGCCTTGAATCTAGCTAAGGATAAGGTCCTTCTGAATTTTGGGATTGTTATGTGACTGTACAGAGTAGTTCAAGAAGGTGTTTCTGCTTCCAGCTCTAAAACAATGGCGCACTGTTTGAGATTAAGCAGTGCACATTAGTAGCCCATCAAGGTGATGTCTGGTCATGAAAAACCATAAATTTGTAATTTAGAATTTTTGCCTGGCTCCAGGAACACTGAAGCTGTCAATCATAATGAAAAGGCCCAGGCCAACTGGAGAAATTGAAGTCTGGAGTCACATTTTCACCAGCCTAACCTCCAGTTAATGAAGTTAAAATGGCACTTCCAAGTAGCTAACATAGTGATTTTGTTAACAATTAGCATCAAGGGTGTCACAAAGAAGTTGATAATAAAACAGATAATAGTTACCCAACATGAATGACTGCTACATTGGAAGACTTGAGCAGGGAATCTTCAATTGAAGATAGCTTGAGGGAACTTGTGTCCATAGGTACCACATTGAAACGGTGGTAGAGACCCATAGTAACATTCAGATTCTCCAGTTCCATTTATCTTTAAGCACCATCATGCACAGTTTAGAGCAGGATTAGATCCACAATTAAGATTTTTGATGCACCCAATGTGTCCTTCATTGCAATGTACACATATATTGCTTTAAGTACAGTGACCATTAAGGCATGGGGCAATGAACAGCTGGGGATTCCTACCATTAACAGTTCACAAAATGAACTAATTTCCACTAATTTCGCAGTACCAAAATTTTTACCTCCAAAAAAAGACAGCAGCTGAGCCAACCCTGAGAATGTTAGCAAGCTTTCCTATTAAGGAAGAAAGACAGAAAATGTAATCCGAAATATACGTGTTGAAAATGTGGTAGGGATAAAAAAGAGGAAGGAAGTTGAACATAGTGTTTAGCATCACTTAATTTTAACAAGTTGTCTAATTCAGCACTTGACAGCATGCTTACAAAGTTGTGAAATGAGGGCGTATTTCCAAATATTGAGCAAACTCAAGGGACAAGGGAGAGGAAAATTGAAAGCCGTTTTAAAAGTTGCACTAGCCAGCTTAGTTTCTCCTTTTCCTTTTCAGCTTCTTCTTAGCCACAACTAATTTATTATGTTTGTTGCACAGTCAGCCAGATATTTAGACTGGATTTGGCAGTTTTATCCACCTATTGAGTCCTTCCCAAGGACCTGGAATAGGTGGATATTGATGTTCGATGGTGTTAGAGATATCATTGCAGGATATTAGGTGTTCCGAGTAAAGCTGCTTTTTACAATTGAATTGACCATGTCAACAGCTTCCAGAGTACTGGGTCAGTTGGAATCTAGCAATGGAAAACATTAATCCAATGTATTCCAGGAATACCCTGATGAACCAAAAGTTCATCACATTTTTCTTTTTTATGCATTGATTTAGAATTTAGAATAGAATAAAGCTGGAAGGGACATTGGAGGTCTTCTAGTCCATCCCCCTGATCAAGCAGGAGAACCTATATTATTTCAGATAAGTGACTGTCTAGTCTTTTCTTAAAAACCTTCAGCGATGAAGTACCCACAACTTCTGAAGGCAAGCTGTTCCACTGGTTAATTGTCATCACTGTTAGGAAGTTTCTCTTTAATTCCAGGTTGCTTCTCTCTTTGATTAGTTTCCAACCATTGTTTCTTGTCCTGCCCTCTGGTACTTTGTAGAATAATTTGACCCCCTTCTTTGTGGCAGCCCCTCAAATACTGGAATACTGCTATCATATTCTAGTCTTTTCTTTAGACTAGCCAAACCCAAATCCTGCCAGCTGTTCTTCATATGTTTTAGTCTCCAGGCCTTTTGATCAACTTACTTGCTCTTCTTTGAGACTTTTCCAAAGTCTCAACATCCTTTTTGTAGCATGGTGACCAAAATTGGTTGCAGTATTCCAGGTGTGGTCTTACTAGGGTTTTATAAAACGGTACTAATACTTCATGTGATCTTGATTCTATGCCTCTGATGACTCTGTGATTAATCAATCAGAATAGAGCTGGAAGGGACCTTGGAGGTCTTCTAGTTCAAGCCCCTTCTCAAGGAGGAGACCCCATACCATTCCAGACAAGTGGCTGTCCAGTCAAACCTTCAGTGATGAAGTACCCACAACTTCTGAAGGCAAGCTGTTCCACTGGTTAATTGTTCTCACTGTTAGGAAGTTTCTCCTTAATTCCAGGTTGCTTCTCTCCTTCATTAGTTTCCATACATTGTTTCTTGTCCTGCCTTCAGGTGCTTTGGAGAATAGGTTGACCTCCCTCCTCTTTGTGGCAGCCCCTCAAATACTGGAACACTGCTAGTCCTTCTTTTCATTAAACTAGTCATACCCAATTCCTGCAACTGTTCTTCATATGGTTTAATCTCCAGGCCTTTAATCATCTTAATTGGACTTCTCGGCACATTTTCCAAAGTTTTAACATTTTTTTGTAATGTGGTGACCAAAACTGGATGCAGATTTGCATCTGTATGTATGTAATTTGGATGCAGATTACATAGGGAAGAATATGAAACATAACTTAAAAGTTTGCAGCAAGAAAGGATATTTGAGACTTCTTGACAAATGTAGACGGTCTAAGACTGAAAGGGTGGGAACCGTTGGTTTCTAGACTAGAGAAAGCCATGAAGCATCTTTCACCTACTTCCTAAGTCACTCAAGAGATTAATGAAGTATTTGTGAACTAGAGAAGTGCAAGAGGAAAGTGCAAGAGGAAAGAACCCTAGAACTTCTGCTCTGAAGTATAGAAGCTTTGAAAGTCTAGCATTATAAAGAACAGATGACTGTCAGATATAAGGTGTCATTCTTGCCTGCAGTGAAGATCCTAATCTCATAAAACCATTTCTGAGAATTTTCTGTCAAGCTATGTCTATTTCTGAACAAGAGTCTGGAAAGCTATGATAATGGAAGAGTTGAAATCTGATCATTTAAACTGTTGCAATTCCTTTGTTACCTTCATAGAAATTTACTTAGGTTTAAGTAATTTTTGCAGCATTTAAAATATAGATAGAAATATTATTTCCCAGAAATAGTAAATATTTTGGTCAGGTTATATGCATTTCATGAATGAAGTAATTGATGCCTTTGCATTTTTATTTAAGTGATGTGGCAGTTCAATAATTTATGAAAATTTCCATTAGTCTGACAACTATGACAAAACTAAGTTGTTTTAAAAAATAAAACCTGACCAAGAAAAGAGATCAAACAATGAGACAGGACATCAAAAAGGCAAGAATTATCTCTACGTGTTCAGATTTGGCTATTTATTTAGTAGGGATATATAACAGAGAAACAGGAATATTTATTGAGAAATGAGATACTGGGGAACAACAATTATCATCAGGATTGATTTTAGATTTTCAGATTAGAAAAACTTATTATTTGTAAATGTTCAAAGGCTTTTCCATTTGTTTTGGTTTTTGTTGTTTTTATTGTACGAGTGTGATACCTAAGTGACATTCTATTGCAACAAAATTTTGCAACATGTTCCTTTGCGGTTTTCTGATTAACTTCACATTTCAATCAGTGCTCAAAACTCAAAGCAGTGCTTTTGTTGTTTACTTGGGTTTTGAAAGTACAGTAGGTGCTTAAATTGCAGGAAATAATGACAAGGCCACCACCAAGTACAGTTGGATAGTAACACTGGTACTGATTGAAATACATGATTTTTTTAAAATTACAGTACCAGCCTTATCTATGCATTGTTTTGCAAGGAAATTTACGTACAGAACTTGTAGATACAAACATTTGCCTCAAGATGTTCCCCTCCCAATATAATTACAAAGAACATGCAGATCATTGAGATATAGCTTCTTGTTCTAAAGTCTAAAAAAAATGATTAAAGTTCTGCAGATAGTTTGGGTAGCTTTCCCCAAATTTTCCATCTTCCAGTGATGTGGACTTCACCTCCCAGTATTCCCTAAGCAGTGTGCTTATTGCTAGGAATTCTGAGAGTTCATCTACACATCTCAATAAATGGCTGTAATAAAGATAAGTTCATATATGGTTGGTTTTGTTATTTGCATATGATGTATCAGAAATGTTGCCGCCAAGGCTAATATGAAATAAAATTCTTCTCAGAATAACAGAAGGGACCTTGGAAGGGACCTTGGAAATCTTCTAATCCAACTCCTTGCTCAAGCAGGAGAACTTATACCAGTGATGGCGAACATTTTTTTGCTCGGGTGCTGTCTTCTGAGAATTAGCCTCAGAGATGACCCTAGACCAGGGGTGTCAAACTCAAGGCCCAGGGACTGGATCCGGCTCGTGGGGTGCTTAGATCTGGCCCATGGGGCCATCTTGGAAACAGCAAGCGGTGCCTCTGCCAGCGAAAAACCCCGGGCTCCGTTCTCGCTGGCAGAGGGCTAGCAAAACAAACTAAAAACAAAACAAAAGGAGAAATGTTTCCCCTTTTGCATTTGAGCATGCAAGAAGGGACAGGAAAGGAGAAAGGGAAAGACAAAGAAAAAGAAGGAAAGATGGAAAGAGAGCAAGGAAGGAAAAATAAGGAAAGAGGGGAAGGAAGAAGAAAGGAGAATGAAGAGGGAAGGAAAAAGAAGAAAAGGAAGGAAGGAAGGAAGGAAGGAAGGAAGGAAGGAAGGAAGGAAGGAAGGAAGGAAGGAAGGAAGGAAGGAAGGAAGGAAGGAAGGAAGGAGATTATAATGAGAGGGAGGGTCTCAGGGAAGTCCTTCCTTAGCACTTGGCCACCACAGGTGCCCCCGACATGAGTGATGTCGAGATGGCCACACCCACTATGGCCACGCCCCTGGCCACGACCCCCGGCCCTCCGAGGTCAAACACAACCCTGATGCAGCCCTCAATGAAATTGAGTTTGACACCCCTGCCCTAGACGGTTAGATATCATGTTGTAATCAAAGGTCGTAACATGAAGCTAACTATTTCTCAGGTTTATGGGAGGATGCAACATCAGTGGAACTGTTTTTCACATCGATCAGGGACACTGCTGGTGTAATATAACATGGTGTGAATGCAAAGCTGATTTTCTATATTTGTGCATGAGAGATACTAAGAAGAAATGCAAAGAAGGATTTGTGTAGATTTTATTTTTCAATGGGGAGGGAAGAGAATTTGGAAATGCAAAGTACCTTAATATCACTGATATCACTCTCTTGATAAAAATGCAGGCTTATTCTTTTAAACCTGTATTAAACCATCATACAAGTGTTCTATGTGATTAAAAAAAAACAATATACTCTATGAGGACTCATATTTCCTAAGTACTGTTCTTGCTTATCTGTTAATAAACTGAAACAAGAGTACAATTTTAGGTGATCAAAGAAAAGTAATGAATGATGTGATTGAGCTGTGCAAATGTTAGATGTTTGGGTCATTGCTACACTGAAAACATTTTTAGGTCACTTGTCACCAAAGCTCAAAATATTGATCTAGGGTGATAAATTCTCTTTTATTGTTCAAAACAGCATTACTCATATGTGCAAAACTGATTTTCACTCGAAAGCAGATTAGTTTCTGATTGCCAAAGGAAGCTCAGTGGTATGAAAACTATCCACAGGTTGTTTGCAAGATGGTTGATGTATGAGTGGCAGTTATTATAGCAACTTAAACCTGCTTCTTCCCTTCCCTGCTCAGTTCTGGACAAAGCCAGGGCACTCTGCATTAAAAAAAAAATCCTCCTTGCATTACTATTCTAAGAAATAGGAAGCCAGATGCAAAAAAAAAAAAAAAAAAAAAAAACATTAAAAAAAAATAAAAAAAAAAAGAAAAAAAAAAAAAAAAAAAAAAAAAAAAAAAAAAAGGCTAGGGGCTTGCTCACTTTTAGTAATTTCCTGAAAGGGAAATTTGCAGGTGTACTCACCATTCATATGAATGGTTATAGCAATAGCACTTGGACTTATATACCACTTCACAGTGCTTTACAGCCCTCTCTAAGCAGTTTACAGAGGCAGTGTATTGCCCCCAACAATCTGAGTCCTCATTTTACCCACCTCGGAAGGATGGAAGGCTGAGTCAACCTTGAGCAGGTCAGAATCGAACTGCTGGCAGTGAGCAGTCAGCCTGCAATACTGCATTCTAACTACTGCACCACTATGGCTGCTTTTATTTCATGAAAATCTCTTGGTACAATTATTAAAGAGGGAGGCCTTTTTTTTCTTTTGCAGCTGTTCATCCTAAAATGCAACATTCCCTGATTTCAGTAAGAATATTTGAATTCGTCTTGCTTACTGCCAGGCACGATGGAGTATAGAAATCAGAGAGATGGCTTTGATGGAGACAAGAACTTTATATCAGCAAAGAGGGCTGAAACGTTCCTTAAGTTCTGAGAAATATCAGCAAAAGAGGGCTGAAATATTCCTTAAGTCCTGAGAAATAAGCTAGCATTTAGAAGAGCCTTGGGCTGGCTTCTCCTCATTCACTGGGGTTTGCGAGGGAGGGGAAATAAAGCAAAAACAGGTTGCGAGATTGATGTCAGCCCTTGAGGTGCCCTATGTACATTTTGAACAAGTGTTTATCTGTGAGTCAGATGACATCACAAATTTCAACTAGTTAACTAAAGCATTGCTCATAATCCTATTAAATAGGGGGAAATTTTGGAGAATTCATGAACAGGGCTTCTGAGAACATGACACAGAGATGCTCCTGTAGGAGAATGACATAGACATATTTACGACAATTGCAATACTTCTCGAGTTGACAGATATCTGTTGATATGAAGAGAAATGACACATCCTTCCTGTATGAAGACACTGAAGATCAACTTACTCTGAACGTAGACCCTTTGCCACCAAGTCATCTTGGCGCTGTCCAACACTCTGCATTATGTTCCTACAGGGATAGACAACCGGTGTGATTCTCCGGATGTTGAAGAAATGGCAATGCTGACTTGTATAGCTAACAATCAGGGATGCTATGAATGGGGACATGCTGGCTCAACAACATCTCAAGTGCTTCAATTTGGCACTGCCAGCGCTGAATAACACTGGATCTCCATGAGATGCATCCATTCTCTCCCTCTTCCAAGAAAACCCAAACCCTATCCTGGATTTATTTAACAGATGAAGAGGAGTAATTACTTGGCGTTCTCTTCTATAAGAGAATGAACCTGCACCGTTTTTTGTCCGGGGACTGCAGAATTAGGACAAAGCCAGCCCCATAGACTTGAGAAGGCTTTGCAAATTCAATTCTCAAACTCACGTTTGGTATAGGAATTCTGAGCTTCAGCATCCTCTACAGATGTTTAGGCTCTGGATGAAAGCTTCTGGTAGGGACCCTTTACCTCCTCAGTAAATTGCTTATTCTTGCTTCTAATATTGCTTATAATGTTCAACCGATACCAATCTTTATGTAACTTGCACTATGAAAGCTAGTCCGTTTTCTGAGATAGACAATAACCATTAACTTTCCTCTGTCTTCTGAAAAGTACTGTCAGCTGCCCAGTTTTCTAGCATCTCCTCCACACTTAACAGATTAACAGAGTTGGAAGGGACCTTGTGGGTCATCTAGTCCAACCCCCCGCCCAAGCAGGAGACCCTACACCATTTCTGACAGATGGCAGTCCAGTCTCTTCTTGAAAGCTTCCAGCGATGAAGCTCCCACAACTTCCGAAGGCAACTTCTGTTCCATTGGTTGATTGCTCTCACTGTCAGAAAATTTCTCCTTAGTTTCACCCAGTCTATATGTGTACTTTTGGTTTTTCTTGCCTAAGTGTAAGACTTTACTTTTCTCTACATTGAATTTCATTATATTAGATAGGGCCGAGTGTTCAATTCTGTCAAGATCCATCTGGATCTTGAGCCTATCATCTAGAGTGTTGGCTATTCCTGCCAACATAACTTAACAAGTGCTTTTATTCTTTATTCTACTTTATTCTTTTCTCACGTAACTTGTTCTCTATATCTATGACAATTTCTGTGGTCCTTCCCTGAAGTGGTTCTAATTTCTCCACTTTTTCCTTGAATGGTAGAGGCCAGAGCTGAAGGCCCCACATGAGGTCTAAATAATACAAGACTAAAGTTAAACTCCTTCTCAGAATTTGGAAATTATGTCTCTAATAATGTACCCCAAAGTATAGTGACTCTTCTGTATTATACTGAGATCAACCTCACTACAATCAATGAGGACTTAAGCAGGGGTAAAATGCTCCCGTTTCGGGTGTGCCTGCGGTTCGCCGGACAGCCGGTAGCGACAGAAGCGGGAGACTTCACCCACCCACCCGGACGCCGCCATTTGGGTTCTTTTACCCTCTGCACATGCTCAAAGCGTTCTGCGTATGTGCAGAGGGTAAAAGAACCCAAATGGCGGCGTCCGGGTGGGTGGGCGAAGTCTCCCGCTTCCGTCGCTACCGGCTGTCTGGCGACCCGCAGGCACGCCCGAACCGGGAGCATTTCACCCCTGGACTTAAGCCAGTGGTGGGCTGCTGCCGGTTTGGACCGGTTCGGGCAAACTGGTAGTTCCGACCAGCGGGTGAGCCTGCCCTGGTGCTATTTTGACCATATATCGCCGTGTTTTTGGAGCCATGCACATGCGCAGAAGGCCACGTGTCAGGTGTCAGTGTCAGGCCTGGAAGCCATCTTGGGCCTTGGATCTTCTGGCCTGCCACATTTAGTGATGTGGGAAACTGGGAGGGGGGATTGTGTGAGTGGGGAGATATAGTCAAAATAACATTCCTTTCTTCGAGAGTCAAGGCCACTCTGCCCTGCACCTGGAGGGGTGTGACTGGGAGGCATGTCCAATTGGGACGGTGCATTGATTGGACCATGTGATGGACATGTGGGTGCTGGGGCAGGGACTTGGACTTTCTTTTTGGGTGGGGAAAACCTGGAAGCTTTCAGATTCGGGTTTTCCCAGATGTGCCAATATGACATCTCTAATAAAGTGGAACTTTGAGGAAACTCAAGCCTCGGAGTCTTATTGCATTGGGGGTGTTACTTGGAACCCTGGCACAGAGTGGTAGATTGATGCAGAATTTAAATTGGGGGTGGGTAGTTATGCAAATGCAAGTTACATGTAAAACAGATTATCAATACCTTGTCACTTAACGGATTAAGACTCCATTGTGGCTGTTGAAACCTTCTGTTACTAGTAACGTACTTTTAATATGTTTCATGTGTAACTTGCATCTGTCTTAGATATTTCATGATAACACATCCTGTAAGCTGACGATGAATGTTTCCTTGTGCAGCCCACAATTAATAATATATGCTTTGTGCATAAGCTGAGACTAGAACTCACAGTGTCCCAGTTTCTAGCCTGGCACCTTAAACCTGTACAGCAATGTAGCTCTTAAAGCAGTAATACTTTTTGTTCATGTTCAAGTGAAAGTCCAAATAATATTGAGCTGCTTTAATGAATACCAAAGACATGCTGCACTCTGCAAGTTCCAGAATCATGGTTGAAGTATACATAGCCCTCTTGCTGTAAATAAAGATTGCAGGGACTTTTGATTTCCATTGGTTTTTAATTAAAAGTGCCCATAAGATACTTATTAAGATAGTAAATGTCAAGGGATCTATGGACACCTGCTGCTCATACATACCACATTGCTTAATCCAAAAACTAGAGAATGACCACGAGCATTTAAAGAGATGAGCAGTCTGAGCAATAAAGATACCAGTTCTGTCTATTTACACACAAACTCCTCAGCTTGTTACACTTAATAGCACAGGAATCGGGTCTGACCGCTATTGGAAATTGCATCATTTGGTGAATATTATGTTATGCTGTTGGGTAATGCTTTTTTGCATTGTCATAAACTATGAACATCTCAGGGAACTGATGGAATACCAGTGTGACAGCAGATACAGATACAGATTAACAGAGTTGGAAGGGACCTTGTAGGTCATCTAGTCCAACCCCCCACCCAAGCAGACCCTACACCATTTTTGACAGATGGCAGTTCAGTCTCTTCTTGAAAGCTTCCAGTGATGAAGTTCCCACAACTTCTGGAGGCAAGTTGTTCCATTGGTTGATTGTTCTCACTGTCAGAAAATTTCTCCTTATTTCCAGGTTGAATCTCTCCTTGTTCAGTTTCCATCCATTATTCCTTGTCTGGCCTTCAGGTGCTTTGGAGAATAGCTTGACCCCCCTCCTCTCTGTGGCAGCCCCTCAAATATTGGAACACTGCTATCATGTCTCCCCTGGTCCTTCTCTTCACTAGACTAGATATGCCCAGT
>QLTV01000276.1:69651-85835 GCA_003457575.1 Thermophis baileyi
TTTCCTTTCCTTTCCTTTCCTTTCCTTTCCTTTCCTTCTTTCCTTTCCTCCCCAAGAATGCTTCAGGGTCTCACTTGGCACCCCTTCCCCCAGCTCAATGCTGAGCCTCCTCTCCCCCAGACCCACTGAGCAGAGACCGCCTCCCTCCCCATTTCATCAAGAGCTGTGGGAGCTGCAGAATTTTCCCGACGTCTCTCTTGTTACCCCCCCCAATGGGAATTGCCCCCACTGCTGCCGCAGCCAGGCCTTGGTGCAAAAATATCCACCGCTTCTGTCTGAGAAACGGCTTGGAGACAGCGATCAGGCAGGCAAGAGGCCGACAGCGACACGACAAAGCCATCCATTTTCACAACCGGCGGACGATTCAAAGCCCCTGCAGGGCTCGGCTGGCTGTCAATGATTCTCCCCTCCCAGCCACTCACTCACCCACCCACCCACCTCGCGGCAGGGCAGCGGGCGGGCTGGAACTCCAGCGCGCTCACGGGAGAGAAGAATGAGGGCAAAAGGAAAAGAAAGGAGGTGGGAACTCCCCGAAACCATCCATGCATGGCTCGCCGGACAGAGTGGGAATGGGACACATAGGCGCGCACGCCCCACATTGACCCGCGCTCAAACAAAGCCTCGCTGGGTGGCTCAGCGCAGCGGAGCACAGCCCCTGCTTCGTGCCCCAGCAAAGCAAGCAAGCGAACAGGTGGGCGCTCCGTCATTGTTCGCTCCCCTTCGGCACCCCTCGCAGCCCTTCGCTGCTGCTGCAGCAGCAGGCTGGGGGAACGTTAGGGTCACCCTGATGCGGGGAGAAAGAAGGGGGGCTGGGGGAGAGTGCCAGTTCCTCGGCCCTGGGAGGATGGCACGCCGGCGGCTCAAAGCAAGGGTCGCTGCTCGGCTGGGTCGAGCCGGAGCGATGCCGGTGGGCAAGGGGGAAGCCTCTTTTGGGCTCGGCTCTGCCCCACTCCCGGTTTCATCCTCTGAGGCTTCCCGCAGGAGCAGGCAGGCAGGTGGCCGGGTGGGAAGCCAGTGGGCTGCTTCAGAGCCCCAAACCCCGTGGAGCCGGCACGGGAGGCACGCGGGCCCGGGTGGAAGGCAGCCTTTTCTGCAGCATCCCTCTCCCCTCTTTGGATCGCCCTGCAGGGTGGGGGGGCTCTGCCTTTGAAGAAACGGGGCGGACGCATGTGCAGCAGCCCCAGGACGTCCGCTTGCCCTCCTGGAGCACCACTGCCTCCGCCGCCCCTCTCAGCGTCTGTGTTTCCACCAAGGGCCGCCTGCCTACTCACTGGCCGGGCCGGGCTGGATGCCGACCTTGGAAGGCAAGTGGGCATGAGGGACCGACGGGAAGGCTGCATGGAAGGCCGCCAAGCATGGCAGGACTGCGGGGAAGGGAGTAGCCTGCTACCTCCCTTCCCTGCCGCCCTGACATGCTTGCCTGCCTTCCACGTGGCCTTCCGCTTGCCTGCCTTTGCAAGCTGGCACCGGGGACACCGGGAAGGCCACGTGGAAGGCAAGAAAGCATGTCGGGGCTGCAGGCCGCGCGGAATGGAGTAGGGAAGGCAGGCTGGGACGGTGGGGGGGGCAGGGGGAGCTAGGTAGGCCGCGACTTCGCAGGCTTACCTGGCAGGCGAACAGGGGCGCAGCGCTTCAGGCAGGCAAGCTGCAGAGCAGAGACTGGGCGGGGCAGGGCGAGCGACCGGGGGACCGGTTCGGGGGCGTGGCCAGCCAGCCGTTGCTACCGGTTCTCTGAACCACAGGCGGCCGCCGCTACCGGGATGCACGAACTGGTCTGAACCGGTAGCATTTCACCCCTGTTTTGAAGGACAGGAGAAAAGTCCCACTGCCAAGTTAACTGTCAGATAAGAGGCGCTTGAGCCTGGGCCAACAAAATAACTTGAGAAAATGCCCCTCCCTAGTTCAGACAAAGGTAAAGCAAGGGAGAGGGGAACCACATTCGACTCATAGCTTATATTACTATAGATGTTACAATAAAATAATCCTGACCTATATGACATTGATTTCTTAGCCTGGTCTGCCATGTTGGGTTGACAAGACCTCATTCCACAGTCTGTTCCATAAAACAATCAGAAAATCTGGTCTTAGGAATTAAATTATTATTAAATTAAAATATGGTTGAATTTCATTGATATCATGTTCTTGAAGCTGCAAATTTGGCAATAAGTCCCAATGAATGGAATAGGATTTCATAGAAGGAACCCTTAGACCTCCAGATGTTGCTAAGTTAAAATCTATATACCTTGGCTATGTTGCCTAGGGCAACTAGGAGAAGCCCAGTTATTATCAATTTCTGGAAGCCTAAGGGACTATTGGTAAAAATAAGAAAAAAAGAATTCTAAAACAAAAATCTCTATATGTATATTACATATACCTGTACCAGTGATGGGTTCTAAATCCCATCGCTACCGGTTCACGCGCGTGCTCATGCGCAGAAGCATCCGGGGCGGGTGGGAAGAGCCTCCCGCCACCACTACCAGTTCGTAGAACCGGACCGTACCGGTAGCAACCCACCGCTGACCTGTACATATAATATTGCTATTTAAAGACAAAAGAAAAATTGCCCCTTTATTAACTGAACTATTCTCAGAAATTATTTGTTATGAGAGATTATTTGTCTCCCTCCAAAGAGCGAGATAAAGTGTGGGAAGGAAATCTTTAGTTCACTTTATAGGTATTTGGCTTTGATTAAGACAGATCATTCAACATGGTCAATGTTATGAGCAGATTTGAAATGTTAGGGGGAGCGGCAATTTTTTAAAATAAAAGCCTATTTGAAGTTGTCATTAAGCTACAGCTCATCTCCTTGTCTTTTGGCATATTTTTTTATCAATGTATCCACTAGGGAAAGGAAGATGGAGTGCCCTGCTATACATCAAATGACATGAATGAAAAGTGATTATGAATAACTAATGGACGTAGGCACACTTTTCTTTTACAAGCCACAGTGACAGCAAAATTATGGGTTTGTGAAACTGATTCATCATATCTTTATGAATCAGCTCTTCCAGGGCAATTCAGGGCAATTCAATTCATAGAAGCCAATAAATGCCCAGATGATCATCTATCCTAAGAAATTGGTGATCAAACCTGATTTTTTGAGCCGTGGTGGGGCAGTGGTTAGAATGCAGTATTGCAGGCTAACTGTTGACTGCCAGCAGTTCAATCCTGATCAGCTTCAAGGTTGACTCAGCCTTCTATCCTTCAGAGGCTGGTAAAACGACTCAAATTGTTGGGCACAATTATATCTGTAAATCGCTCAGAGAAGGCTGTAAAGCACGACGAAGTGGTAGATAAGTCTAAGTGCTACTGCTGTTGCTTTTTTAACCTAAAAACAGTCATGTTTAGATGTTAACAGTTTAATTTTGTACATTTTAACTCTTCTACCATGGGACAATATATGTTTATTTGCATATGTATGCATTATAGTTTCATTTCCTCTATGAAAAGTAGAATTTATATTTTGTGGCTTTTCTCTTTAAAAATAATTATAATAGCAGAGTCTCTGCTATTGGGGAGGCTAAAATTATACAGATTGAGTAGAGGTGTGAGTGAGTGAATTGTTTCGGGAATATTCATGTTTTCTGGTATCGTCTTCCTTCCATTTAAAATACCCAGTAGCTGGAGTTCTTTGGGCAGTTTGTCAATTAAAAACTGAAACTTATAGGGAAATAAAACAAGGACAGTCAAACAGATCTGATGAATAAAAATGGAATCATAATCCCACAAAAAAATTCTCTGCAGGAGAGAAAAAAATAGATGATGATTTTACCAAATGAGGCAGCATATGCAAGAAGTGAACAGATGGGGAATCCTAATGCCTTGCATTCCCCAGACTCTGGAAGAAGAGATGGAGAAAAATAATAACTTGGACTGAGCTAAAGAAAGAATTGGAAACAAATTTAGACAAGGGAGGGAGTTGAGAGTATGTGTTAGGTATTAGTGTCAAAATATTAATTTTCATGTGTTGTGGTGAACAACTAAAAATAATTTACACAGAGAGTTGGTTTATGAAGCAGTTATTCTCAGTCAATAAACTGTTTTACAGTCATTGACCAATTCATAACAAAAAAAAAGACAAATATTCTAGCTCTAGCAAATAAAACTAAATATTATAATCAATAAATGGTGCAGTCAAAATACAGCCTATTTTACAAGCAATAAAGCAAAATGTAGCTACATTCAGAGAAAGGAAAACAGATCAGACAATAATAATTTAGACAGAATTAATCTGAGTTGCCTGGAAATGATCAACAATTATTACAGCGGAGAAATATGTGATGATCTAGACCTCTACCGACTTGTGAGTGATGATCTCTTCTTCAGAATCAAAATATAGAGACACAAAAAGACAAATTAATGGGCGGCGGTGGTGAGGTTGTTCAGTTGGATGGCAGCTATGAGGAATAACCTCAATCCTAGAATTCTGGATTTTTTTAATCTCTTTATTCTTTGATCACCGTAAAACAGAACCATGTTCTCACTGCAAGAAAGCTCGTTGGATAAGCCATTTCTAAGAAGGCAATGGGTGGAAAAGTTTTTCCTCCTTTTTCGCTATTCTGAGGAAAGAATTTAAAGATTCTAGATCAAGGCCGGCATCAAACTGAGATAAGAAAAGCATTAAAGGCAGGTGTATATATGCAGAGGCATGCATATATTGTAACACTGGTTTATCATTTATCCTCCTCTCTAAGAGAAATGTTAAAATCAGCATAAGATGTGGCTTGAGGCTACTTCTATAGCTCTTCACCTGGACAGGCTTTGCAATTTTAATTAGTTTGGTGCCATTGCAAGAGAAGACTGCTAATGATGGTAAGGGCAGAAGTTCTGAAAGAAAACAAAAGAGAGTTTCAAAGGCTCACATACCTCCTTGTTTCTAAAATATGAAGAGAAGATTCTTTTGCCTTTGTCCTCCTGGAATGAAGTTGCTGTTTCTACTGTGGCTTCTCCTTCCCCCAAAATTGCCAAACAGAGTAATCAAAAGTAGATTTTTCTTTTTTCCCTTTTCCTTCACCAATGATTTCTACTTTACCTTTAATAGGAGGGTGGGTTCTGCCCCCCCTTTTTTCCACACTCCTCTTTATTTTGGTTTTGTAGATGTCTATCCCAGGTGGTTTTCCCAGTTGCAATGTATGGCTGTGAAAGTTGGACCGTAAGGAAGGCTGAGCGCCAAAGAATTGAGGCCTTTGAACTATGGTGCTGGAGAAGACTCCTGCGAGTCCCTTGGACTGCAAGGCGATCAAACCGGTCAGTCCTAGAGGAGATCAACCCTGACTGCTCTTTAGAAGGCCAGATCCTGAAGATGAAACTCAAATACTTCGGCCACCTGATGAGAAGGAAGGACTCACTGGAGAAGAGCCTAATGCTGGGAAAGATTGAGGGCAAAAGAAGAAGGGGACGACAGAGAATGAGTTGGCTGGATGGAGTCATTGAAGCAGTCGGCGTGAGCTTAAATGGACTCCGGGGGATGGTAGAGGACAGGAAGGCCTGGAGGAACGTTGTCCATGGGGTCGCGATGGCTCAAACATGACTTTGCAACTAACAACAACAATCCCAGGTGGAGACAAAAGGAGAGATTATAAGGGAAAAGTGGGATCCTCTTAAGGCAATTGAAATGATTCACTCTGCTCTGTGATTCATCTCCTAGTTCCCCTTCAAAAGCCCTTTGAGTGCATATTACTGCAGCTGACATTTGGATGACCAATATATAAATCTCTTGTTTCAGAAAATGGAGGGGCTGGTGGAGGTGTTATACTAAGAGAATAACAAAAGTTCTTGGGTTTTTTTACCAACTGAAAAATCTATTATTGCATAAAGTTTTCCCCCTGTAGTGAAGGCAAGTGTCCTTTTGGTAGCTGCATTGGCATGGATTCAGCCTTTCCCCCCAATAACATCATTTTTCAGACTCTACAAGCCAGCTCATTGAGCTTCCTGATGACCAGCTACCCCTAAATGCTAGCAACATTGAAAGGATGTTAGATTGTTCAAAAAGTGCCTCTGACTCACAAAATACTACAAAAACCAACTCACGGTTGTCTCCTCCTTGGCATTTAAAACCCCTTGCACAAGAGCTCCCAAATTTAGTTGTATTATCCCAGCCAGGGAGAGATCTGCTGTGATCACTTAATCCCCCCCTTTGGGCTTTTGCTTTGGGGGCTGCCTTGAAAGAACCCTTCCAGGTATCATTATTGGAGTGACATGCGCTAATCCAGCTGGAAACCTGCCCTCTAGTAGTACTGTTGCAACTTTGAAGTTGTGCAACACCTTTAGCAAACACTTCCTCATGTAAGGGCATGAATAAAGCTGGAGCACTCATTACTTGCTTCTCAGAGTCAAGAGGAGAACTGCTCAGGTTGGCTGGAAAGCAGAAAGAGATTCCTTGTCCACCAGCCAAATCCAGGATCCAAAATGATCCAAGCTCTCTTGGTTACTATATACTTAACAACAATGTTTTCATACCAAGGTAAGATGTTTTTTTCAGTTTCATTTTTCCCCATATTCTTACTGCTAAAAGACTATTGTACCTGACAGGTTTCTATGGTTTTCCTTTTGATGATTAACAAGCACTTGTCCCAGACTAGCAAAAAGAATGCTCTCAAAGATCTCATTTGTGCTAAAATTACATAGAAGGGTTTTTTTTTTTTTGTATTTGCTTAAATGTTGTCAAGCGGGAAACAGATCCTAAGAAAGAAAAGTCCTAAGAGCCTAAGAAATAAAGCACGTTCAAGTTGAGGGAAAGTTTTCCAATTATGTGAGTAAAAATTAGAAGACTGAAGAGGACAGAGAGACAGAGTTTGTGGCAAGAAAATTTCAGGAAGCAAAATATGAAAGGAAAAATAAATATTTTTCAGTTTTAATTTTCTTCCAATAGAACTCCTGTAATTAAGCTTGCATAATATTCAGCCAAACAAAAACTAGTGTTATTGTTATCTTCAAAGAATCTTTAAACTGTACTCAAACTAATGTGACACTACTTAGTACTTTTCTCAATATAAGATTTTCAGATTGATGCCAGTTGGCAGCACAGAAATACAGATTTTATTTTCCAGTTAGCATAGATGAATATTCTTTAAAATCCATGTTAAGTGTGACTTTAAATGCTTTCCCTTTCGTATGAGACTTTGGGAGAAAATTTGCTTACTATGGTAGGGAAAGGTGTATTCATGCAACGTGCTTGACTAATTTGGTGGAAGTCCGGGCAGGGGAATCACTAATGGGGTATACTCAATTATAAGTTTGGTTATGTGGTTTTGGGGTTTAGTGTATCTATAAAGTCAGTCTGGTTGGTAAATTTAAATAGGGCTCAGTGTAGCGTGCTGGGTTAAGATTGTGGCATGAACCACTTTCAAGCCAGGATTTAGAGTGGGGTGCAGTATGGAGATCTACTTTGGTCATGCTTGTTTTTGATCTGTGGTAAACCTAGGATGTGGGTAGTGCATTCATTCTGATTCCCTTGATCTCTCAGCAGCCTTTGATACTATCAGCTATGGCATCAAAGGCTGCTGAGGGTGTTGGGAGTGGGAGGCACTACTTTAGGAACATGGAGTGTTTCCGTTTTGCATGGGATGGCGCACTCCATTCAGAATTGATGAGCAGTCTGGTGTTTCTTCTGGATTCATAGCTCCTACTCAAAGAGCAGGTGGCAGCTGTGGCCAGGGAGACCTTTGCACAACTGCAAATTTGTGCACCAGTTTTGTCCATTCCTGGGCTGCAAGGCACTGTGCTTGCGTTCACTCATGTCTTAGTCACTTCCTGATCACTTCCGGACTACTGCAAAACACGATTCATGGGGCACTACGTAGTCCTTGAAGACTATCTGAACCTCCAAAATGGTGTATCTACCCTACCTTATTTATTTATTTATTTGTTTGTTTGTTTGTTTGTTCATTCGTTCATTCATTCATTTATTTATTCATTCATTCATTCATTCATTTATTTATTTAAATTTATATTGCCGCCTATTCACATATGGTGACTCAAGGCAGCTTACAAGAATATAAAAACCTCATATATAAAACAATAAAACTAATAAAAGAGAATAATCATATAATAAATTAATATAATAAAACCATCCCTGCCCCCGCCCCCCACCCCAGCGACAACACATCACACAAGCCATTCAATGGGCTCCATCCCGCTCTGTGTTCCCCAGGCCTGCTGGCATTATTATAGCACTTAGACTTATATACCGCTTTACAGTGCTTTTACATCCCTCTCTAAGCGGTTCACAGAGTCAGCATATGGCCCCCAACAATCTGGGTCCTCATTTTACCCACCTCGGAGGGATGGAAGGCTGAGTCAACCTTGAGCCTGGTGAGATTCGAACTGCTGAACTGCACCTAGCAGTCAGCTGAAGTAGCCTGCAGTACTGCACTCTAAACCACTGCGCCACCTCGGCTCAATTATTCTTCGATTTGTGCTTCTTTCCTATTTAGGATAGTGTCTTTTTTGTAAGTAGAGGCAGAGAGAGGTCGCTTTGTGAAATCTGATGGGAATGGGAAAGCTGGACCAAACTTGCTGTGTAATATGCATGCTTGGATCTAATCAACCAGAAGCAGCCCTGTGGCATGGAAGGAGATGCCTTTAACTCTCTCCCACCTCCTTCTCCAATCCTGCTATTTGCAATAGAGCAAGTGTGGTTAACTGGAGTTTGTGACACCACCTTACCTCTTCATCTTCCAAACTCAATTTCTCACATGCTACCTTTCTCCCTCCCCATGTCCAATTCCTTAAAGGTAAAGGTTTCTCCTGTCCAGTCATGTCCGATTCATGTGTGCTCATCTCTGTTTCTTAGCCAAGGGAGCCAGCATTATCCAAAGACGCTTCCATGGTCATGTGGCCAGCATGACTATATATGGAATACTGTCATTTTCCCATCAAAGTGGTACCTATTTATCTACTCACATTTGCATGCTTTCAAACTGCTAGGTTGGCAGGGACTGGAACAAATAACAGGAGCTCACCCCATCACGTGGCACTCGGGTCAGTTTTCCAGCTGAGAAGCTCAGCATCTTTAACCCCTGAGCCTTCCTTAAACTTACTCTACAGTAATAGCAACAGCACTTAGACTTATATACTTATATACTTAGACTTACACTGCTTTCTAGCCCTCTCTAAGTGGTTTACAGAGTCAGCCCCCAACATTTGCCCCCAACAATTTGGGTCCTCATTTTACCCACCTCAGAAAGATGGAAGGCTGAGTCAATCTTCGGTCAGGATTGAACTGCCGAACTGCAGCCAGCAGTCAGCAGAAGTAGCCTGCAGTACTGCATTCTAACCACTGCGCCACCATGGCTCATATGCTCATTGCTCGTAATGCAAATGTTAATATCCAATTCCTTTAATGTTCATCTTTTTCCCAAAATCCACCAGGGAAAAAAGGACACTACAGATAATCCTCAACTTACAATCACAATAGGGACAGGAAAATTTGTTGTTAATTGGTGCAGTCATTAAGTAAGGTATCCTGTGACATACCTGATTTTACAACCTTTTTGCTGCGATTTGTTAAGCGAGACATCGCATTACCGTGACTTCTACCTGCCTTCCAGCTTTCCCATCGATTTCACTTGTGTGAAGGTCACAGCTGGGAAGGTCACAAACGATGATCACGTGACCAAGGGATGCTGTAACCCATGGTAAATGTATGATGGTCGCCCAGTGCCCGAATCATGATCACACGACCTCAGGGACACTGTGACAGTTGTAAGTGCAAGGATTGGTCAGAAATCACTTTTTTTCAGCACCACCGTAAATTCAAACTATTGCTAAGTGAATGGTGCTAAGACAAGGATTACCTGTACTCAACATTCTGGGAAAATTGCAGCATTGTTTTTTTAAGAAGAGAAAGTTTATATTTAAAAACCTTGCATCAGTGAGACTGACATATACAAGGAGAAAAACAGGAAAGTTTCCTTTAAAAAAAAAGGTTCTTGAGAAACTTATATTAACAATACATCAATTAGGTGATTGTTCATAGAGTTTTTACGTGTTAAAGCATATTGGCCAAGCATAAAGTCCATCTGGAGATTGATATAATCTAAGTAAGGGTATGTTGAGAAGCAATTGCATCGAACACTTCCATGTGTTTGTGTGCTGCAGACCAAAAAACTATCCAGTGCCATCACAACTCACATTGTTTTATAGTCTATGTCAGTTTTTCTCAACCTTGGCGGCTTTAAGATCTGTGGATTTCAATTCCCAGAAGTTGAACTTCAACTCCAGAATTCTGGGAGTTGAAGTCCACATATCTTAGTTGCTAAGGTTGAGAAACAGTGGTCAGTGTAACCAAATTTAGAGGTGCAACGAATCACGGAAAAGAGGCAAATCTTTAGATTTGGAATAATCTCTGTCTTGAGGATCTGATCTAGCAGCTACAGCAGAAGCAGCACACATCAACATTTCAATAACCTGGAAGTGAGAAGGATATTTCCTTTGCCAAGCTCCTTACATAACCCTGACTGAAACAGCCAACACTCTGCTTGCCTCACAGATGAAGTCTTGTGTTAGCTGGTGGCACATTTTGTTCCCCAGGTTCTGAGGAATAATTTGCTTTTAATAATTACCCAAAATAGATTCTGAACACCCACGCAGAAACTAGTTTGTATCTACTTACTGATATAAAATCAGCTATAGTCAGGGAACACAAAGTCATTGTTTGAAAACACCCAATTCCTTAAAAAGCAACACTTGAAAAAAGGTGATGGTTCACTCCTAGCAGATCGATTGCAGGACAATGCTGACAGACCTGACCAGAAACCTGCTCTGATATAGATAAATGGAGCACTAATCTCCTGATCTTCTAAGTTGTACTTCTTATTCATTTCTATAGAGAATGGTACCTGGAGAAGAACTCTTATAGATCAAATTGTGTTGCTCCATTGGACCATTAGATACCTAAAAAACCCTATACCAGTGAGTCCTATCTTTGACAAATTGAAGGTGAGTGGATTTCAGCTCCCAGAATTCTGAGAAATGGCTATGCTGGCTGTGGAATTTTGGGAGTTGAAGTCCACGTATCTGGAAATTGACAAGGAAATCCTACTGTGTATGGTCAGATAAAACAGCCATTGCTCCCTTAGAGCAGGGCTGTCAAACTCCCAGCCCACGGGCTGGATGTGTCACATGCTGGCCATGGCCACGCCCAGTTTAGCGAAGGGGAAAAAAGTCCTGATACGTCACGTGATGCCACCGTGATGATGTGAGTTTGACACCCCTGCCTTAGAGGTTCTTCTAATCAGAAGTTTCTAATTAGAAATTTTTGAGTAAAATAGCAAACTGTCTATTTAAAAAGCAAGTTCCTAACCCAAACAAATCAGTGATTCCACACAGGGAAGGAGACACTGTGTTATTTCAGGCCAAACCATTCTTTGTGTGAACCCCATTTGAAGTTAGCTCGCTGGTTCTTCACATCAATCAGTTTTTCTTATGAAAAGTTAAACAGGACTTCATGCAATCAAAGCATTCCGGAGTTGAGAATTTGGATTTCTACCACTCCTTCTAGTCAGGTAACCTAATGGCTGCTTGCCAGCAGAAAGAATAAAAGAGATTAGTGTGCCAAACCTTAAAACATATGCCTGTAGAAGTTCTAACGTCTAACCTTAAATTTAAAGTTTCATTTAAATGTAATCCAGTTGGATTGGTCATATCCACTTTTTGGAGTACACACCAGATAGGGTACCTAAACATTAAATATGGAGCTTGGTGGGGGAGGGGAACATACACCTCTGTTATAGGGATTGTTAGACACCCTTAATCATCTTCTTCACCATGTTTTGAGTCTGTTCTGCTTGTTTATGTTCTTCTGAAAGGGTCATACCAGGGATGATACCTTTGGCATCCTTTGAGTTATTTCCACCATTCATAGCTTGCTGTGTAGGATCCATACTATGGATACAGCATATCCTGCTCCGTTGCTATCAAGCATTCCAATGTAATGACCTGTAATATGGATCTATTTTACTCCCTAATTACTTTGCTATTATTCAAGCTCAAGTGTAAGTTGTCTGCGCAGGTTTTTTTAAACGCTCTGAATTACTCACCACTACGAATGTTTCATAGCTTCAGGCTGGCATTAGGGCTTAGGTGTTATAAATATACAGGTGGTTTTCAAAGAAGTTAGCAGATGAAGGATCTTTTACCTGTAAGGCATGTTCCCTCATGACCTGTGCGAAAAGAACAACCCTTGTGAAACAGTCCTTGTTGAAGGGATGATTCCAGATTAACGTAGCTCTTCAGCCATATGTGCATTAATTTCAGAGGCCTTTTGGGAGGGATCAGATCTCTGACAAAAAGCCACCCATCCTCTTTTTTGGCAGCCTGCTGTGTGAGGAGGAAGGCAAGAAGGAAGGAGAACATTAGAGAAGGAGAATGACTAATGTCCCTTCTTGCTTTTAGCTTTGTCCCTGTCCAATATTGATACACTTACATAGCCTCCAACGAATTGTAACACGTGAGAACAACTGCTTTAAACTTGATTGTAAAAAAAATTGATTTTTATAACAGAGTTGTCAAAGTCTGGAATATCTTAGCCAATTCAGTTGTTTCAGCTACTAAATTTCACAGTTTTAATTCCAAATTAACTTCTGTGGACCTCATCCCATCTTTAAGCAGTTCCTAAGGGGGCGTGTCCAAGTGCACTAATATGCCTATCATCCCTGTCACATTTTAGTTCTTTCATTTTGTTTGAATTTATAATTTTTGTTTTATGAAGGTGATAGATAGATGATAGATGATAGATAGATAGATAGATAGATAGATAGATAGATAGATAGATAGATAGATAGATAGATAGATAGATAGATAGATAGAAGATAGATGGATGGATGGATGGATGGATAGATGATAGATAGATAGATAGATAGATAGATAGATGATAGATAGATAGATAGATAGATAGATAGATAGATAGATAGATAGATAGATAGATAGATAGATAGATAGATAGATAGATAGATAGATAGATAGATAGATAGATAGTATTTGTGGGAGAAAAGCCCCCAACAGAATGTGCCCACAAAATGTTGGCAATTATCCACAATAGGTTGTGACATGACACCCTGAGTTTTTGCAGATAACCAGATAACCAGATGTGCCCACAAAATGTTGGCAATTATCCACAATAGGTTGTGACATGACACCCTGAGTTTTTGCAGATAACCAGTATGATACAGTAGATAAGGGTTAGTGAAGGATTTGGGAAGGCCATGTTTAAGTCCAAGAGAGCAAGGTCCTGAGCATGCATATATGTATGTATAGAATTACTCTGTATCAGAAACCAGGAGCTGGAGCATTTAATTTCTCTGCTCAGATACTCACTTCCTTTAGGATTAGGTAAGTATCCCTAGTTGTAGAGAAATATTCTAGTCTTCATCCCACTCATCCTCTGACGAGAATTACAGGAGGGACTTTCGGAATGGATGTGTCAGTTTACCTCAGGCTCTAGGCCAGAAAAGAGGATTGTAGAAACATTGAACCAGACCGAAAGACTCCAAAGCACAAATGCACATAAGAATTCTCTATTATGTGCAAGTGATTCATAATTCCCTCTCTGACCAATTCATCCTTGACTTTGTGCTCTTGATAAATATGCTTACATTCATCCACAGCCCAACCCTCACCCATCCCTTCGAGACTCAGTCTATTTACTTTTAAAGCTGAAGGCAGGGAGTTTTCTAGTTTCTGGTTCATTTAGTAGCCTTGGGCCCTGGGAACATATACATTTTACTTAGAACAGGGACAATGATGAATGGAATGAAAGAAAGAAAGCTGGTTACATATTTATTTCTTTAGTATTACAGTATTTTATTAGCTACCCAATGTTACTCCTGTAATTCAAAATACAAAGCAATTAAAATAATGCTAGCCCTGTGAGGTAGTCTAGGTAACAAGCATAACCATGAATATTAGTTCTCTGTAAAGGCATATTAACAGCATCTTGTGAGGCTGAAATTATTTCTTCCCTCTGTGCTTTTACTTTCCAGAAATCCCACAATCCCTTCCGAAATGCTTCCCACTTTCTCCTTCCTTCTGTGGGCTGAGATACCTTTTACATGCCAGTTGACTAATCTCTGGCTCTTCCTCCTGTCTCCCAGGTCTTTCCCACATATCATTACAAATAATGATACTCCACTGATTCAGATGATTCCCAAACACAATTCAGAACAGAAGCTCATTGGAGTAGCCCTGATTTTTTGCCCTTACCAGGAGGCAAGTTCCAAAATTAGAACAGGAATTGGTAGAGAACAATATGGTAAAGAAGGAAGGGATGTGGAATTGCTGCTTTTTCTGTGCTCTAAGCAGGAGAGAATAGTAACCTTTCTTGTCAGTAGGGCAAGCAATCAAACCCATGTTTCTGTGAGCATCAGGTAGAAATGGGCAGGTACATAAAAGTATGAGGAAGATGTAAACTTCTGCCTTGGGCTACCTTTGGAAGATGTCCGTCAGTCTCAGAAGATTCATTTCCATGGCCAAAGGCTTAGACTTCAGTCATTCTCTACCTTAAGAAATCTCCCTCTCTCTCAATTTTGCATTGAAGCAGACGATAAAGACTGTCTCACTTCTGTAGGTGTTTGGAAATTAAGTCCCCCCCCCCCACTGGGCTGCTATTCATATTTTATTTTATTGTTTTGTTTTCACTTGCAATTACAATTATTGTCCTTTTTTGTAATGTGTATTGGGCTACTTTGATGTTTACAATGTGATGGAAAGACTGGATTAAAAAGTAAATAAATAAATAACTTTAATATCTACTGTAGGAGAAATAATCCTGAGTTGAACCAGTTTGTGGTAATTACATGGTGATGGCCATGTAATTTGCTTGGCTGCAGAATGGAAGTGGTTTTCCACTATTTTCATTCTTCCTGGGTAACTGAATAACAAATTGTGTTGTAGATGTGAAAAAGGTAGAATAACATACCAAAGTGAACTTTTTTTTCTTTTCTTTGTGAAGCGAGCTCTGCAAAGGAGTCCTGGAAAGTTAAGGATTATGAAGTAGTGTATCCACAAAAAGTCCATGCATTGCACAAAAGAGACGTAGAAGAAGCTCAGAAGTCTGACCAAAAAGTAAGAAAAAGATTTGCTTTTCATCAACTTGTTTACTGATGAATCTGACCCTGAGTTTTGCTCAAGATTCATGTGAACCAGAGTTAAAATTACACTTCTTTCAAAATTTTGCAGTCAGGTTCTTAGGGCAAAGTCTCGGCTGTTTTTATTGTTCATTTTTAAAGTTTAGGTTGTTCTGCTTTATGAAGGGAAATGGCTATATAGTCACATATTTGTTAGAGTTCACAGAATATGAAAAGTGATGATGGGAGGGAGGTTATAATTTGGAACCTATCACCTGTTTCATTTTTAGATTGGATCTGGTGTTGTCTGGGATCCTCGTCCAGCCCTTAGAGACCTTTAAATAATACTTTGAATAATATTTGCATAGATGGATTTTCATAGACAGCTTTTTTTAGATAGACATACCATAAATCTCGTAAGACCAAAGGTCTGTTTCACTTTGATTAAAAATCTGTCAAGTTGCAGAAATCTGAGAAAAGTCCTTGCACACTTATATCAAGATTTGACACACTTGACACGGTTTGAGTGAAACTTATACAGCCCTAATATTTCATGGGAGCGAAAAATCCTCTTGTGCAGGATTATTGAGTCTGGCTAACTACTCTGTTGTCAGCCAACATAACTTTTGATGTCCTTTTTGCTGCCATCTAGATTTGCCATCTGCTTATCTGGATTTTTGCATTGCAATCTACGCAATTGCTTGGGTAATTATTGATTTATTATTAAACAAATTTATATGACTGCCCAATTCAACACAATTGAGGAGACTCCAGGTAACTTTTACAACAGTCAAATTTCACCATATTAATAAGTTATTATTGTTAATACAGCGACTATTAATACTTGACTTCGACTTTCCTTTTTATGGTCTTGAATCATCTTTCATAAAAGATAATGGGTAGCTGTGACAACCGTGAACCAAGCAATATGAAAATAGCAAGAGGAATAGAATAGAATAGAGAATAGAGAATAGAATAGAATAGAATAGAATAGAATAGAATAGAATAGAATAGAATAGAATAGAATAGAGAATAGAGAATAGAGAATAGAGAATAGAGAATAGAGAATAGAGAATAGAATAGAATAGAATAGAATAGAATAGAATAGAATAGAATAGA
>QLTV01000276.1:97977-111213 GCA_003457575.1 Thermophis baileyi
GTTGATTGAGATTTGAAGTTGCCACTTGTTTGACCATTCTGATACATAGTCAAGGTCTTTCTGAAGGGTAGTAGCATTGTCTGTGGTGTTAAATAGTTTGACATCATCGGCGAAGAGAACGCAGTTGCTTATAATGTGATCACAAAGGTCATTTATGTAAAGTATGAAGAGTGTTGGTCCTAGAACGCTGCCTTGAGGGACACCACTATTGACAGGTGCAGGATTTGATAGAGAACTCTCTATTTTAACCACTTGTTGTCTGTTTGACAGGAACGCAGTTATCCAATCATGTAGGGGTCCAGAGATGCCATAAGACATTGCTGCTACTGACCTGATATTGCCTTATTCAGAAAAACTCTACCCTTTTCTTCACATGGTAGAGTCTAGTGAGTAACTGCTTTGTCTCTTGCAAAATATTGCAAGAGATAGTGGTTTTGTATAGGAAGCCTCTTCCTATAGTCAGTTATCAATTTGCAAATGATGTTTCAGATCTGGAAGTGTGAAGGTGTATCTTGCTTTGGCTTTTGGTGTTGGAGAAAACTTGGACATAATGCTGTTTCTCAGTGTGTTTATGCATATGGTACATACATAGCACATTCCTAAGTAAAGACTCAATGTGCTTGTCTTGCTCTTTGGAATAGAATGATTTATAGGCAACTTTTTTTAAAAGCGACTTCTAGCAAAGTGAAAAGAAACAATATTTTAACACCCTCCCCCCTTTTCACCTTGTCAACAAAAGCCTGATAAAAGGAGATAAGCATAGAATTTTGACCAACAAAATCCTGCATCAGGCAATAGGGCCATGTAGGAAAATCCAAGTAGTGACTTTTTAAAAAATTATTCTTTCTATCAATTAAGCAAGAAAACGTCAGAGTCTGCTTTTTATTTTTAGCCACTGTCCAAAACACTAAGTCAGCCAATGATTTTACCAACATATATACCAAATAAGGAGGGGAAAAAAATCAGAACTGGTATTGAGTCAAATCATGAGAAAGAGCATCTGGGAGACCGTCTTTGGCTGGGGATAATTTATTGGATGATTTGAAAAATGCCACATCGATGCATCAAATTGTACACAAATTGTACACTGAGGACTACCAATCTAAAATTTTATTTCCCTTCAGATGTTTTCCATGCGTTTGTCTCTCTCACTGTCATTTGGAATGCTCAAGTATTTTACAGAGCCACTTATAGCCTCCTCATTAGTAAATTTAAAGCTATCTTTAAGTAACGTTTTTAACATCTTTGAATGGGAACATTTTCCAGATTTTTTAATGGCCTCAGCGCAGAAAAAACATTTCCCCATCTAGGAATGATGGTGTCAGAGTTTATGAAATCTGGAGCATCACATAGTCCCCAGTTCTGCAATAGTAGTAGTACAGAATGAGAAACATTCTGATGCTGAGTTTCAAAAAGTAGATTTGTTTATTGATTGATTGATTGATTCAATTTCTATAGCTGCTCATTTCAAGCAATGACTCTGGGCACCTTATAAAAATCAAGATAGCAGTCACAATGGTGCCATCAAAGCTCTACCTGTTTTTGGTCTGCATTGCAATGGTGCCAGCAACAATATCCTATGGATATCCTTGGATTCAGGTTAAGTTCTCCCATATACAGTAAGCTCTGTTGAAAAGTTCAGTAATTGAGGGGCACAAGTGTGCAGTGCAACTTGCTTTTAGGGAGACATGTGTTTCTACAAGTCTACAAAATGTGCTCATTTTGAAACAACCAGTCACTCTGATTCCCACAATGGATGAATGGCTGCAAAAGTTGGTGGAGTTAGCAAAGATTGAAAATCACAATTACTTTTGTTTCTACTTGGAAACCGCTTCTGGACTTTGTGCTTGAGGTGGAAAAAAAGTGAAACTTTGATTTTAGGTTTTACTGATTAGACAGGTTTGCTGTTTTAGAAATGGCTAGTTTATACTGTTATGTAAAAGTAAAAAGTTTAGGTTTGATGCTATTATCTTATTTTACTGCACCAAAGGGAGTCGGAAGTCAACTCCTTTTCTTTCTTTTCCCCCCTTTCCCTACACTTTTCCCTTCTCTTCCCCTTCCCCTACTTTCCTATTTTCTTTTATATTTTTGTATTTTATATTATAAGCCTGTGATGGCGAACCTATGGCACGCATGCCAGAGGTGGCATGCAGAACCCTCTCTGTGGGCATGTGTGCGCTGGCCAGCTGATCTTCGTGCACGCCGGAGCCCCGGAAACCCGAAGACCAGCTGGCTACCTGGTCTTCAGGTTTCCGGCACTCCGGCATGCGTGAAGACCAGTTGGCTGCATGCGCGCACCGGAAACCAGAAGACCAGGTGGTGGGCGCGTGCATGCTCACCTGCCAGCTGGTCTTCGAATTTCTGGGGCATGCGTGTTTCGGTTTGGGCACTCGGTGTGGAAAAGGTTCGCCATCACTGTCATAAGCTAATAAAAAAAGAAAAACAATCAATAGTAGACAGATTTTGTATCCCACAAATCAAAATATTCTGAACTGTTTTCTGTCTTACTCATTACTTCATTTATGTGGTGGAATACATTGGAACCATATTCCTGCTTAACAAATCACAGTCGGATCCAGTGTAGTCTTCTTGCTTCCATACAGGATCACTGCTATTATAACGGTCACATCCAGAACGATACTGACTCAACTGCAAGCATTAATGCGTGCCATGGTTTGAAGTAAGATACTGTTTTATCTTTTCTTTATTTCGTAAGAATGAAAATAGTATTACTGTTCCTGAAGCTGTCGTAGTTAAAAAGTGGAACATCAGTTTCTTATGCAAATTAGTTGCATAACTTCTAAACGTCTGCAGAAGTAAGAAAGATTTTGGTTGGATACCTAGAAGAGCTGCTGCCAGCAGAGACAGTAGGGAGCTAAATCTCTGTCTAAAGTAGCTTCAAAGACCATGTCTCCTTTGTACAAAGGAGCTTCATGTTACAGGAAAAGAAGATAAGTAGGTTTCAGTTTGTGAAGGAAGTGTAGGAAGTAGCTAGGAAGTGTACAGGAAGAGGCAAGCAGACTTTCAGTTCTACCAGAAACACTTTCTTGAGCCATTCTACACACTTTCTCCAACCAGCTAGATATCTTAGCTGTATAAAGATCCCAAAATTTAGAAGGGCCAGATTATCATTAGCCTGAGTCAATATCCTCCTGACAGCCATTACTGAAGGAAGACACCAAGAGATCCCCTTTGAACAAAGACTGTGTCCATGTGGTGGAGGAATAATTGAAATGATAGAATAAGTTGTTGCAGATGTTATTATGTCAGATCTTTACTAAATATCCTGATAGTTTTGACTTTTATCTTAAGTTGTTATTATCAGATCAATCTGATTTCATTTCCTTGACCACAACGAAGTACTGTTCTACAGTTTGTACAGTACACCCTATTTTCTCTTAGATATTTTAGAACAATTATATATTTTTTCCTCTTGTACCCTAATTATTTGTGACTTTCATGTTTTATGTTTTGATCTATGAGCAACAAAAGATTGATTTGATTGTCTACAGTAGGGAAATATATAAGATCTACAGTATTTCACCCCTATGAAATAAAGTTTTACACAAAAACTGAATCTTGTGTAGTCTTATATTTTCATAGCTAGAAAATATAGCCGAGCTGAGGTGGCGCAGTGGTTAGAGTGCAGCACTGCAGGCTACTTCAAGCTGACTGCTAGCTGCAGTTCGGCGGTTCAAATCTCACCGGCTCAAGGTTGACTCAGCCTTCCATCCTTCTGAGGTGGGTAAAATGAGGACCCAGATTGTTGGGGGCAATATGCTAACTCTGTAAACCGCTTAGAGAGGGCTGTAAAGCACTATGAAGCAGTATATAAGTCTAAGTGCTATTGCTATTGCTATTCTCTACTTTTTAAACAATAATTTAGGAATTATACAGTATTGGATTCCATGACAAACTAAATCCATACAAATATTGTATAGATAATTCATCATTGTACTGAGAATGTGCAATATCCTATATTTTTCTGAGCTTAGTTGTATCTTTGAGAAGCAGGAGAAAGTGATATGTAAGCTAGGGAAAGAAAATAAGACTCGGTTTATTTTAAGGAGAGATTCATAAAGATAAGTTATGTTGACTTTGTTAGTTAAAACTGGCTATTCACTATGGAATCCTTTGTGTTCTTTGAGCTTAATTGTTTTCTTGCAGATGTTTCATTACCCAACTAGGTAACATCTAGTGCACTAATGGTGTTACTAGTTGAGTAATGAAATGTTTGCAGGAAAACAACCAAGTTTAGGAAGCACCAAGGACCTCATAATAGCTCCAAATATTCTTTTCTATTGGTCTTCCATCTCTAATCATGCTTTTAAAAAAGAATCTACAATTGTTTTACAGAGGGTATTTCAAGAATCATGGTGAGAAGTATCTTATTGAACCTTTGAAGCTTTCCAACACTGAAGCCCATGCACTCTTCAAATATGAAAGTCTGGAAAAAGAGGACAAGACCCCCAAAATCTGTGGGGTAACCAACACTACTTGGGAATCAGATGAGCCCCTCAAAAAGACCTCTCGGACGAGCATGAACATTGAAGTAAGTCTCATATTAAACCCTGAAGAATATAACATGGTTTGAGAACAGGGATTCGTTTACTTGTTTCTAAATTATAAAGTGAAAGAGAAATTCTCTGGGACTGCTAAAAAGAATTCAGAAGATAGGGTCCCTCATTTCTAAAAGTCTATTCCACCCATGCTGTACAAGAACATATGGAAACTCAATGAACAGAAAACACATATTTCAGGTTTACACCAGCGGTGGGTTGCTCCCGGTTCGAACCGGTTCTTAGAACTGGTAGCGATGGTGGCGGGAGGCTCTGCCCACCCACCCGGGATGCTTCTGCGCATGCACAGAAGTGTTGCACACGAGAGTGTGCACACGAACCAGCAGCAAAATCATTTAGAACCCACCACTGGTTTACACCATTTTCTATGGTCATGCAAACTTAATTTAGAGAAGTGGTTCAAAATAGATTCAACAGAATCACCAAATCATCTCAACTTTCTGAATCAGTTTAGATATAAGTTTAATAGAATTATCAATTGGAGGCCTCTTTTATTATGCGTGCATAGGGGGACTTGGGATAGAGGGAGAAACTGGTTTGAAATATTAAATCAAAGTGCTTTGCTATGTCTAATAAGACCAGTACATAATCTCGATTCAATTTTCCAATATGATTTGAATCATCAAGCAAGGGTTGAATCAAAACTGACAAAGTGAATCTGGTCAACCATTGCATAATGTTCTTCCTCCTGAGAAATTTCTCAGCACATTCTAAAGCAGGGGTCTCCAACCTTGGCAACTTTAAGCCTGGCGGACTTCAACTCCCAGAATTCCTGAGCCAGCTGGCTGGGGAATTCTGGGAGTTGAAGTCCGCCAGGCTTAAAGTTGCCAAGGTTGGAGACCCCTGTTCTAAAGTGCTAAAGTTTTAACAAGCTCTCTCGCTATAAATGTCTTCTTCAAAGAGACAATATTTCTGAAAGTTCAAGTACTTTGTCCAGGGAGTATAACAAGATTATCT
This sequence comes from Thermophis baileyi, assembly GCA_003457575.1. NCBI lineage: Eukaryota > Metazoa > Chordata > Lepidosauria > Squamata > Dipsadidae > Thermophis > Thermophis baileyi. Next base: position 103,515 of record QLTV01000276.1, read on the forward strand.
GATGACCCAACATTTCTGTTGACTGCAGGAAGCAACATGTCTAAACAGCCTTTTGTTTAATGTTCTGTTTAGAAAAAGGAATACTTGCAGGCCAAAAAATATGTCGAGCTTTTTATAGCTGCAGACAACAGAGTGGTAAGTATCCTGGATACCAATTTTCTTTCTGCATTGAACACAAAATTTTGTTTTTGTATTTTTCAATGTGGATATTTTTGAAGGCATCACCAAACACAACACTCTAACTAGATTTTATCCTAAAATATATGTTAAAATATACTTTGATAATTTTTGTTTTTTGTTATTGGACCTGACCCCTATTTATGAAGTTAAGACACATTTGAAATTCAATTATTCTCTGATTTGTACTAAATTGTTCCTGGACTTTATCTAAATTTTAATGATAGTTTATCCAGAAATGTCCAGATCAGGAAACTGAAATTAGTTAACATGGAGAATATAAATGAAGTTTTGAAACAGAAAAAAGAGCAAAAGAGAGAATCATCATATACTTCTTCTATCTGGGCAATCTAGCATTCCAAAATCCGGAGCAAAATTCATGAGGAAAATTTTGAATTAGTGGGTGGGTGGGCATATCTGGATGTTTTGCTTTTCCTTATTTTTTTATTTATTTCAAAACCGTTACAAAAAGCATACAAAGTTGCTTTTTTAATTGTGTTGAAATATAAATGTACTTTGGTTTCTATGCTTCCCGGAATATTAATTTTTTATTTACACTTTTGCTTGATTTTTGAAAATAAGTTTCCCTAGCAGAAAAATATTTTAATTTATTTGTATGAATATATGGATTTGAAATTGATTTTCTCCTTATGTGTGTTTGTGCAAGTATGAATTTCAGTTAATAAATTGATTCAAGAGGTCAAAATTATGTACTGTTAATTTTCATTCAGATTAAATCTATTTCTCCACCACCACTAGCTTGAATAGAAGCTGACCTTTGGCTAATAGACAAGTAAGATCCACATTTGACTTAGCCAATCTCATTTGCAGTAATATAGCATTTGCAGTAAAATAACTCTTGGGGGTATTTGAACTCTCTGAATATGTGCACATTTCCCCCCAATAAAATAAAACTATGTTCATGAGCTCAGTGAATTCTCAGATACCAGTCTGAGCTTCCCCTTTTAATACTATTGCAAAAGGGAACATCTTATGCAAATTCTTTTCAGGGAAATTGGTCTGGTGGTATTTAAATTCAGTTTGTAGTGAAGAATGCTTATCTCACACTTCTCGGAGCAGGGAAATATAGTGTCCAATTAAGGAAAGGTTTTCAATAGGCTGACCAAAATTTTCTCCAACCAGGAGGAAAACCCATATGTAATAATTATTAAATTTTAATATATTAATGTATATTCAAATGTAGGGTTAAACACAGTAGTGGGTTCTAAACCCCGTCGCTACCGGTTTGCTCGTGAGTACATGCACGCTCGCGCGCGCGACGCTTGTGTGCATGCGCAGAAGCATCCCGGGCGGGTGGGCGGAGCATCCCGGGCGGGTGGGCGGAGCCTCCCGCCACTGCTGCTACCGGTTCACAGAACCGGGCCGAACCGGGAGCAACCCACCGCTGGTTAAACAATCAGCACAAAAGAATTAATTGGAGTGCTTGGATATAGAATTATTATTTTTGTCTGAATCAGCAAATTCCATGATATATTTTTTAAGTCTCTTCCTTTCCCAGACATGTTTTTTCTCTTTCAATCCTAAAATTATTGTCTCTTCTTAACCTTTTTGTCTTTCCTGTAGTTCAGGAAGCACAGCCGCAACATCACTGCTGTAAGGATGAAAGTATTTGATATAGTCAACTATATAAATATGGTAAGAGGACATGGCAAAAGTTATTTCACTTTTTGGATTTAAACCTCTCGGATTTTCACTGTGTTCACACAACAAACTTAACCAGGTAAAGTGACCTAGGAGAGGCACTTCTACAAGAATGTTAACTTTTCCAGTTTTGAGTTCAGCAAAGCTGGGTCATTTGGTAAACTTGTGATCCAGTATGCAAGGCCATTTCAGAAAATGGGTTAGTTCAGTAACTAGGTTAATAAGCCTCTTATGTGAATACAACCACTGTGTTGGGGGATGCAAGTCCAAAACTGTTGCAAGAATTCAATCAGTAATACATTTCAATAGCTGGATTCTTTCAGGGCTGCGCTTAATCTGCTTTACTTGGAGATTAGAAAGAGGTGATCTTAGTAAGCCCCTTTTAAAGCCAACTGATTACGAACATGATCTCTGAGAAGAAAGCAGGAGAGAGGAACCCAGTTTGAGTTGGACTCACTTAAAAGGAGATCCAATCATATTGTACTATTATATATTATACTATTATACATATTGTACCTATTAACCTTGTTGACCATCTTTACTGTTGATGATCAGTTAGAATCAGAGAGACAACAGGAAGACCGGTGGGTCAAATCCCCCTTAAAGTCCTCCTCCACTTCTGTTGTTGATGAAAGAGAATAATCTCACCTGTTTATCGTTTATTTCTCCTGCTTAAAAAAAGTATTATTATTCTCTATGTAGAGTCCTTGGTGCTGTCTGAGTCTGGCTAAATGTCCGCAAGCAAACCACTAGTCTCAGATAGCACCAAGGACTCCACAATTCAAATCTTTACTCTAGATATTTTCTTCTATTGATTCCCAAATCTATTCCATTTCACCCACCCATAGAGGCCAATGTCAGTTGCTTTTTAGTCTTGAAATGTTTCTCAAAGTTTACTTGTGTTTGCGTTTCTGATTGATGCCATGTCCACCACACAGGTTTACAAACCTTTGAATATTCACATAGCATTGATTGGCTTAGAAATTTGGTCCGATGAAGATAAGATTAGGGTCAACGAAACAGCAGGTGCCACTTTGAACCACTTTTCGTCATGGAGAGAGTCGATTTTGCTGAAGCGCAAAAGGAATGATAATGCTCAGTTACTCACGTATGTCTGATTGTGGGGAAAAGGAATGGGGGTGGCCGGGAGTGGAGGATTATGGGAAAGTTAGTGCTTGCACAGAACTTCCACTCTATGCTGCATGCTTTAAACCATGTGTGAACTATATTTCAAAGCCAACCATTTTTTTGTAGATGAGAGCTGGTTTTGAGAAGTTCTTGAATGATTGCCGGTCAAAAACTCAGCTTGATTTCATTTCATCTGGATTTGAAATTGAAACTGAACTGATTATCCTGTTATGGTTTGGCTGTACTTACACCAGAGGTGGGTTCCTCCCGGTTCGGACCGGTTCTATAGAACCGGTAGTAACTTGGCAGCATGGGCCGCTAGAACCGGCAGCGACCCAGGCCTGCCACGCCATATTGTTTTTTGCTTCTGCCCATGCGCAGCTTTTTTTAAGCACTGTGCATGCGCAAAGCGCGTGCGTGCCCGCACAGCGCGTCACTGAGTGAACCGGCAGCGAAGAAAAGCAGAACCCACCCCTGACTTACATATGCATTTTTAATCTGATTAAATGATGTTTTGGTTCTCATTCTGTACCAACTGAATGAATACTTCTATTACACAACAGATAAACCAAGAATAAAATAAAATAATAAAATAGCTAATCTTGAGTTTGACAGGTTGTATAAATCTGTCATCTAGATCTTAATGTGACCTGGTTATAGATGCAGTGTGAGTTCAGCCTACATATTGCCATACAATTTTATGAGTGAGAAATTGCCAAAGTTACTGGATTATATCTATAATATATTGGACAAGTAATAACTGTGCTGTGAGCAATCCTACAGGATATGTGCACAACAAATGGGTCTTATAAAATATATATTAGGGGCTAGATGGAATGCAGATCAAAGTAAAAAAGGAGAATATAAAAAATTGAAAAAATCAATTTTATTTTTCCCACAGATGATGATGATGATGATGATGATGATGATGATGATGATGAATTATTATTATTTATTTATTAAATTTGTATGCCGCCCAACTCCCAAGGGACTCTGGGCGGCTCACAACAATATAAAAAAAACTATTAAAAGAAAACATAATAAAAACAGTTAAAAACAGTTAAAAACTCATACACAGATGTTGATTTGATTTCCCCCCCCCCCCTTAGTCACTTTTTCCAAGCTCACCTAGTTTTTAATAAAACCACAGCTAAACTGATAGGAGAAATCTAATTATTAAAGAAAGCTGCATTTGGGGTTTTCACAGTACATGGAATTTAAATTAACCTAATGGGCTGGATTGACACAACATGCTAACCCTTTTCCCCAACTTAATGAAGGCTAACATCAGCCAGCTTAGCATATAGTGAAAATTCATTCTGAATATGTTTAACAATCTGCTTAGTTAAATGGCTTGTGTGAATAGAGCCTAAAATGAATTCTAACACCCTGAAAACTGGCAGGAACTGAGGACAGGATTAGCAATAGCAATAGCAATAGCACTTAGACTTATATACTGTTTTCCAGTGCTTTCCAGCCCTCTCTAAGCAGTTTACAGAGTCAGCATATTGCCCCCAACAATCTGGGACCTCATTTTACCCACCTTGGAAGGATGGAAGGCTGAGTCAACCTTGAGCCTGGTGAGATTCGAACTGCCAAATTCAGGCAGCCGGCAGTCAGCAGAAGTAGCCTGCAGTACTGCACTCTAACCACTGTGACACCGTGGCTCATAGGGGTTTGCGAATGGCATAAGAGGTTACGCATGGCCCAAGGCAGAGGTGGGTTCCTGCCGGTTCGGACCGGTCCTATAGAACCGGTAGCGGGAATTCCCCCCCACTCGCCCAACTGGCAGCGATGGCTGGCTGGACACACCCCTGAACCGGCTCTCTTGGCAGTGCCATAGGCGCCGCCATCTTGTTTTTTGCTTCTGCGCACGTGCAGAAGCTGTTTTTTGCTTCTGCGCAGGCGTAGAAGCTGTTTTTTGCTTCTGTGCATGCGCAGAAGCTGGGTTTTTAGCACTGTGCATGCGCCCGCGCAGCGCGCCTGTGCAGCGTACAAGGCCCGCGCGCCCACGTGGCGCGTGAGGAAGCGAACCGGCAGCGAGGTAAGCCAGAACCCACCCCTGGCCCAAGGCTACAGATTGTGCTCCCATCTTCTGCAAATTTTATCCCCCTCTTCTTTCTTATAGGGGTATTGACTTCAGTGGACCAACTGTAGGATTGGCTTTCGTCGGTACCATGTGCAGTTCTTCGTTTTCTACAGGAGTTGTTCAGGTTGGTAAAAAAGCTACCTGTTACTTGGTTATGGTCAATGAAAACACTTTAATGCAGCAATAACTTTATTATAAATAAAGGCTCTTTTTATATTTAATCCACATCGTTTTCATCCATCTTTATTTATGAATTTGACATCTCCAAACTATAACTGCCAGTCTCAGTTAAGTTCATAAGTTGAGGACTACTGATGTAATCCTTTAGCTTCAGGTTTCAGATAAACAGTATACTTTTTTAGTGCTTTTCCACGTTAAAAACCAATCACTAGTAGCAAACCCTGTTGCCTATAGAAAAAATAGCATGGTCTGGAGAAAGGTTCCCACCTCTTCCACTCCCTTTGAAGCTAGCTTTCTATTTACATTTAATATTTTTAACATGGACAAATAAAAATACTTTTAATTAATAAAAATAATAAATAATAGAAGACCCCTTTGTACTCTCACAGCATTCCAGTGAGATAATTGTGGAGAAAGCGCCATCTCTAAGCTACTGAAAGGAAAACTGTTAGTACCCTTTGTTATTTTAAAGAAAGAGACTACTTTTTGTAGCGACCCTAGTTCAGCTCTGCAAATGATTAATCTCTTTTTCTAACCCTTTGATTTTTCATTAGAAAGTGCTTGCGCAAAGGTTTCAGCTCAGTGCTGGTAATAATTAAATTCACTTTCAGTTTTCTTGGAGGACTAACAATAGACTAAGTGTTCTCTTGTTTTCAGGATCACAGCAGCAACCCAATTTCTATTGGGGCAACAATGGCCCATGAGATGGGTCATAATTTCGGCATGAATCATGACACAAATATGTGTACTTGCAAGGCTGGCATATGCATTATGACTCCCCAGCAAAGGTAAGGGCTCAGGAAAACTTTTAATGCCTTTCAAACCAAGCGATTTTCAAACAGCTGCAGTTAACAATAGTGTAAAGAAATAGCATAGGTGTTCTGTCCCAGAGCGGCAAACCCCCAGAAAGCGACACACACACACTGTTCTTTAAACAAAAAGGCTTTAATACTAATAATTGCTTAGTATTAAAGGGAATACTAATTCTTTGCCAAAGTGTTTGTTTTCAAGCACAGAACACTTTGGCCGGGATTCCAAATGTGAAAGACACAAGCAGGTCAATTAGTCCGTCAAATAATCATTACTTGCTGAAGTTGGCCAAGAGCCCAGACTGGAGTCAATCCAACTGATAGGGACGAGGTTCAGAAGGCAGCCAAGATGAATACAAACAAAATTGTCTTCAGCAAAAGTGTGTGGTGTGATCCACCCTTATATAGTCTTAGGGCGTGGCCCCTCTGCCGGCAAGCTTACTTTCGAGGAGACCTCCTTCTACACAGCCACTCTTGCCGGCTAGCTGCCCTGCATGCTCTGGCATCAATCAGAGGCCCCTCCTCTTCACTGGAGTCACTGAACTCCTGCTGAGGAGGTGCAGAAGGCCCTGATTGCGCATCGTCCTCTGGCCCTGCTTCCTCTTCGGTCTCGGACTCCGGTGCCGGCGCTACAGACTGCTCTTGCCACCCTATGGTCTGTTCTTGTTCTTCCACATCCATGAGCAGCTGCACGGGATGGGGGCAAGCCACAACAATAGGAAGCATAGCCCACGAAACCAAATATTAATATCTGTGACGGATAAAAGAGGAAACTATGTTAGACGTTAAAGACTTTCCTAAAGTGGGAAGCAGAATGAGAAAAAAATTATTCTGAACTAGGCAACAGCAGGAGGAAAAAGATAAATGAGTGTCCTTGGGGTTTCCCTGCCTTGCCCCTTTATCAAGGTAGAAGATACATTCAATCTTTCTTATATTGCAGTCTACTGAAATCAACAGGAAGTAATGTACAAGTAGTCATCAACTTACAATCATTGTAACCATTTGAAGTTACAATGGCACTGAAAAAACTGACTTCCAACTGCACTTACAACCATTGCAGCCTCCCCTCAGTCACATGATCAAAATTTTGCGGCATGGCAACCAGCATGCATTTATGATGGTTGCAGCATCCAATGGAAAGTCTGGTCCCAGTTGGGGTTGTATATTGAGGATTACCTGTATTATATTGATAGTCCTTGGTTAGCCTTCTACTTCTTCAAGAAGGAAAAGGAAAGGAGGAATGGAATGGAGAGGAGAGGAGAGGAGAGGGGAGGGGAGGGGCACATGATCAAAATTTTGCGGCATGGCAACCAGCATGCATTTATGATGGTTGCAGCATCCAATGGAAAGTCTGGTCCCAGTTGGGGTTGTATATTGAGGATTACCTGTATTATATTGATAGTCCTTGGTTAGCCTTCTACTTCTTCAAGAAGGAAAAGGAAAGGAGGAATGGAATGGAGAGGAGAGGAGAGGAGAGGGGAGGGAATACCTGTATTATATTGATAGTCCTTGGTTAGCCTTCTACTTCTTCAAGAAGGAAAAGGAAAGGAGGAATGGAATGGAGAGGAGAGGAGAGAGAGGAGAGGAGAGAGAGAGGAATGGAATGGAATGGAATGGAATGGAATAGAATGGAATGGAATGGAATGGAATGGAA
>QLTV01000276.1:112583-127895 GCA_003457575.1 Thermophis baileyi
AAAGGGGGCTGGGGTTGCTGGGGTGGAGTGTGGGAGAAAGAAAGAAAGAGAAGAGAGGAGAGGAGAGGAGAGGAGAGGAGAGGAGAGGAGAGGAGAGGAGAGGGAAAAAGGAAAGGAGAGGGGAGGGGAGGGGAGGGGAGGGGAGGGAAGGGAAGGAAAGGAAAGGAAAGAAAAGAAAAGAAGAGAAGAAAAGAAAAGAAAAGAAAAGAAAAGAAAAGAAAGGGAAAGGGAAGGGAAGGGAAGGGAAGGGAAGGAAAGGAAAAGAAAGGAAAAGAAAGGAAAGGAAAGGGAGGGGAGGGGAGGGAAGGGAAGGAAAGGAAAGGAAAGAAAAGAAAAGAAAAGAAGAAAAGAAAAGAAAAGAAAAGAAAAGAAAAGAAAAGAAAGGAGGAAAGGCTCAGGAATTGTCTATTGCAAAACACCCAATTACCTTTTGTGTAAGATTTTTGTATAGCCTCAGTGAACATGCCACCTGTTGTCAAATTTTTGGTTTCTTCTGCCAAAGCCCTAGGACTTTGTTTCCTCATATTTTGGGCAATGGCAATGAGTTCAGGAAGTATTGAGAATGCTATGTAACCTTTCCTGTCCTTACTGAAGGAGTTTTGTGCGTCATGATTACTTTTTAATACTTCAAAACCACTTTGTGGTATTTTGTACAGAAGGCCTTGCATAGAGAACAGTTTGCTCAATAGACCCCACTTAATGGTGCAACTTTGATCTTGAAAGACCATGTTGTTTCTTTAGTGGCCCCCAGCAGATCATTTTTGGGTTCTTGCTTTCACCCTCTAATTTGAGGGCCAATAATTATATTCCTAATGATTTGTAATAGCATTAGGAAGGGGCTTGGGTGGACTTGGTGATAGCATGTTGGCATCTCTTTAAGTATGCACTTTCAGAACCCAGTGGCAAGTTGGTGATATTATGACCTTTTCAACAAAAGAAGTCCAATAGTATATTAACTCTCCCTTTGCGTTAAAATATTCCTTCGTGATAAAAAGTACAAACCTTTCTTCTCCAATAGCAATAGCAATAGCACTTAGACATATACTGCTTCACAGTGCTTTTACAGCCCCCTCTAAGCGGTTTATAGAGTCAGTCTATTGCCCCCAACAATCTGGGTCCTCATTTTACCCACTTTGGGAGGATGGAAGGCTGAGTCAACCTTGAGCCTGGTGAGATTTGAACTGCCAAACTGCTGGTAATTGGCAGTCAGCAGAAGTAGCCTGCAGTACTGCATTCTAACCACTGCGCCACCACGGCTCCAAAAGAAGAAAAGAAAAAGAGGGCCAAGATTTCAGTGTTTTCCCTTCAATTATATTATTGCTCCTTCTTCTTCGTCACATCAGCAACGTCACTGTATCATTTCCAGACTCCCCTTCCACAGTGAGACTGACTAAAAATGAAAACAAAAGGCAGACTACTCAAACACCAGAAGTAGCTTAAGCAACTAACACCACATGGAGCAGTGGTGAAATGCAATTTTTTTTACTACTGGTTCTGTGGGTGTGGCTTGGTGGGCATGGTGTGGCTTGGTGAGCGTGGCTTGGTGGGCGTGGCAGGGAAGGATACTGCAAAATCCCCATTCCCACCCCACTCTGGGGCCAGCCAGAGGTGGTATTTGCCGGTTCTCCGAATTGCTCAAAATTTCCGCTACCGGTTCTCCAGAACCTGTCAGAACCTGCTGGATTTCACCCCTGACATGGAGTTCTCGTTGCAAATTCATTTTGTTAAAAAAAGAGAAAAAAATTAGTGGAATTAAAACTGAGGGAGTATAATCTGGGAGTAAGATCAAGGGGTACAAAGAGTTCTCATAGCTATTTAGTTAGCTTTAGAGGGAAAAAAACACTGCTTTGTTCATTAGCCATTTTTTTCTATCTTATATGTTGTTGTTGTTGTTTTTTTGCAATGAATTCTGTTCCTGGTTCAAATATGGATGATGTCATGGTCTTCTATTGGTTCACCTTTACAGCTATAAACCTCCTCAGGTGTTCAGTTCTTGCAGTTTCCAGGATTATCAGAAGTATATCATGAGTGAAACTCCACAATGCATCATCAACAGACCCTCAAGCAAAGATATAGTTTCACCTCCAGTTTGTGGGAATGACTTTGTGGAGGAGGGAGAAGAATGTGACTGTGGCTCTCCAGAGGTAGGTCTTTTTTTTTTTTTTTTATGAACAAGGGCAGTTCCAAGAAGTTTGTCAAAAATAGGAATCCTTGCAAAATCATCTGTTTTTCTAACTGGTATGAGCCGGCCAATAAGTTAGTTTGTGAATGGCATAGTTTGTGCCCTTTATGTACATGTATTATGCAGTGGTTTCATGGATTTGAGAAACCAGTTGTAGAGGAATGGAGAACTGATATCTCACTATTATTTTGGGAAGACAACATATTTTTTTTTAAATGGGTGATTTATCACTCCAAGGAAATCTTTCCCTACTGAAAACCCCTACTCTGTTGACATGGCCACATTACTTTGTTAACATGGCCACATTATCTGTCCCCGCTGTTTTCTTGAGCTGCTTCTTCCCAGAACCTGTGCTCCTCTATCTCTGCTTTCAACATGTAGTCCTCAATGGAAACTACATCTACATGGAGGGAAGTGTGTACTAGGCAGAGGTGAAATCCAGCAGGTTCTGACAGGTTCTGGAGAACCGGTAGTGGAAATTTTGAGTAGTTCGGAGAACCGGTAGCGGAAATTTTGAGTAGTTCGCAGAACCGGCAAATACCACCTCTGGCTGGCCCCAGAGTGGGGTGGGAATGGAGATTTTGCAGTATCCTTCCCCCAGGAGTGGGGGAAATTTTGCAGTATCCTTCCCCTGCCACGCCCACCAAGCCACGCCCACCAAGCCACACCATGTCCCCCAAGCCACGCCCACAGAACCGGTAGTAAAAAAATTGGATTTCACCACTGGTACTGGGGTACCTCAATGTTCTGTCTTAGGCCCAGTTCTCTTCAATACCTTTATGAATGATCTAGATGAGGGGATAGAAGAGAAACTCATCAGATTTGCAGATGATACCAAGCTGGCAGGAATTGCCAACACTTTAGAAGATAGGCTTAAGAGCTAGAAGGATCTAGACAGACCTGAACACTGGACCCTACCCAACAAAATGCAGTTCAGTGGCAAGAAAAGTAAGGTTTTATAAGAAGAAAAGATATAGAGTAGGTGATACCTGGCTCAACAGCAGTGACTTTGAAGGGATTTAGGTATTCTAATGGACAATCACTTAATTATGAGCCACAGTGTGCTGCCGGTGCCAAAAAAAGCCAGTGCAGTCCTAAGCTGCATTAGCAGATGAATAGTAGCTCAATAGAGGAATAGTAGATCATGTGAAGTATTAGTACCATAATATAGTGCCTTGGTAATACCACACTTGGAATACTGCATCCACTTCTGATCACCACAATACAAAAAAGGTGTTGAGATTCTAGAAAGAGAGCAGAAAAGAGCAACAAAGATGATAAGAGGTCTAGAGGCTAAAACATATGATGAACAGTTGTAGGATCTGGATATGTCTAGTCTAATGAAGAGAAGGATTAGAGTGACATGGATAGCAGTCCTACAATATTTAAGAGGCTGTCACAAAGAAAAGGGGAACAACCAGTCTCCAAAGCACTTGAGGGCAAGACAAGAAGTAATGGATGGAAACTTATCAAGCAAAGATCCAACCTAGAACTAAGGAGAAATTTCCTGACAGTGTGAATAATTGATCAGTGCAATGGCTTGAGTTCAGAAGTTGTGGGTGCTCCATCACTGGAGGTTTTTAAGATGAGATTAACAGCCATTTGTCTGGAATGGTATAGGATCTCTTGCTTGGGCAGTGGGTTGGACTAGAAGATCTACTAATTTTACACACAAACAGTAATTTAGTGAAGTGTTCTCCTTAGATTGTTAAATGGAGTCAATGGTAATTGTGTAATGGTCTGTGAGAATGTCCTTGAGTGACAGAAGGAGGATGAACAGACTACGTAGTGGTCAGATAAGAGGTAGCTTCGCCTGCAGAAGTAATGGGGCATGGAAAACATCTCAAGAGGAACACCTCCCACCCATTTTCTTGGACCATAAAGATGAGGGCAAAGAAATGTACTTTCAGGCTTGAAAGATTCAATTATTGTAACCTTACAATAAAGCTGGTGTTAATACTCTTAGTTGCTGCTCCTCCTCTGGACTACCTCAAAGGGTAGTTGAGTAGAAAATCATGAGTAGAAAACGCCTCAGAATAAGCAAGAGATTTGAGCTGCAGGTTATGTGGGCTTCACAATTAGGAGGTGAGGATGTTTTTATTTGTTTTATTCTTTTCACATAAGAAATATCAGATAATATTTCACATAGATATGCCATCATCCAGTTGCAATAACAAACATTCAGGTAACTGTTAGTCACATTCACTTTCTAGCAGGAATCCATAAGAGCACATGGCAGAAATACCAGTTTCCTTGGCAGTTCTCCTCTTCAAAATAGACCAATTAAAAGAGACCAGGAAGAAAAGCTTATGATGTCATTTGATATGTTTGGTTTTCAGGAATGTAAAAATGAGTGCTGCGATGCTGCAACTTGTAAACTGAAACCTGGGGCAAAGTGTGGATATGGGGAGTGTTGTGAGAAATGCCAGGTAAGTCTTGTTTATTTTTTAACACCAGGAGAGATTTTATTTTGCTCCTTACTAGCCTCATGAAACTGTGATATCTGTTGGCGGCTTACTGTGAACAAAAACATCCTAATTCCGTTCCTATCCCTTCTTCCAGCTTATTGGACCCTTATGAACATATCCATAGGGAGGACAGTTTAGCAAAATTTCAGCATTGCACTGTCTCAGTCTAAAATACAGTTGCTGTGGAAATAATATATATCCTTCTTTGACTGAGTTTGCATGGACAGTTTAAACCCCCAAAGGGGTTAAAACACAGCACTGCTGCCTTGTGTGGGGAGCCCAAAGGAGCATGAAGGCGTGGGGGTTGATTGGTGCCATGAGATCCTTCCCTTTTCCTTTGTCAACTAATTTTAATTAGTTTAATTAAAACATTTAATTATTCCTGCCTCCTTAAACATTTTTATAAAAGTTGTTAATTTTAAAAATTCTAACATTTTAATTTTTATATAGTATTTACAGCTCCGGGCCCAAATAAATAAATAAATAAATAAATAAATAAATAAATAAATAAATAAATAAATAAATAAATAAATAAATAAATAAATAAATAAATAGATTGATGCCCTAACTCAACTCCTTGGCTTTCTGGAAGATTCTAAGTGGCCATCTGATAATGCTATACTAAGGACCATTTTTGGCACTTATTATTTTTTCCCCTCTGGGACTTTTAGGGGGCAGAAAACCTCTAGAAGTCAGAGGTTTCTTTCTTTATTTCCCACCAGTAAGTTCTACAACTGTCCCCCAAACCTCTAAATTCAGTTATTTTGGTGGCACATTCTGGAGGTGCTGCAGGACCATGAAGTGAGAAATGTAAGTTCCTCATTCCTTCAATATGGGATCCCAGTTGACCCTGTAATGAACTTTTTGAGCAGAAGCAATAGCAATAGCACTTAGACTTATATACCACTGTACAGTGCTTTACAGCCCTCTCTAAGCGGTTTACAGAGTCAGCATCTTGCCCCCAACAATCTGGGTCCTCATTTTACCCACCTCGGAAGGATGGAAGGCTGAGTCAACCTTGAGCCTGGTGAGATTCGAACTGCCAAATTGCAGGCAGGCGGCAGTCAGCAGAAGTAGCCTGCAGTACTGCACTCTAACCACTGCACCACCGCGGCTCAAAACATTTTGAAGGGCCCAAAACATTTTGTTCTTTCCATATTTCCATCACAAGCCTAGATTCACAGCAGCCACATTTTTTTCATCACATGGAGAAAATTATTTATTTAGTATATTGGCATAACATACACAAACTTACAACTTACATTAACATTTCACCTAAATTAAAAATACAGTAAAATATGAATGTTAAAAAGCTCTACAGTATATTCAGATAATGTCTAGGTCACTGATGTAAGGAAATAAAAATATACCATGCAAACATTCGGCAATTAACTTTTTGCTGCTTTTTCACAAGAGCCAAATTGACTTTCATGGTCAGCTAACATTTGGAACTTGTGTTTCAGCAATTGAGCCTTTCATGGCAAGTATTTTCTCATAGCAAATAAGAGAAGCTGGGACTTCTAGGCACTGCACACAATGTCTTAAGACCTGGAAGCCATTTGTAACATAGCAGCGATGCCTTGATTGGTAACCCTCAAGACAGATGAAGAGGAGGCTTTGAAATGTGTTGTGAATCATGGTTTGACTCTTTGATCTCTGCTGCTAAAGAGTGATAGCTGGGAATATTTTTCATTCTCGCCCACAGCTTAAGAGAGCTGGAGCAGTATGCCGGGCAGTAAAGCATGACTGTGACTTGCCTGAACTGTGCACTGGCCAGTCTGCCCAGTGTCCCTTGGATCGCTTCCGTATGAATGGACACCCATGCCAAAACAACCAAGGTTACTGCTACATGGGGAAGTGTCCCACCTTGGCAAACCAATGTATTGCTCTCTGGGGGCCAGGTAAGTCAACCTTAGGATTTCAGAATAGTGGTATTGTGAAACAAAATGAAACAAAAAAAACACAAAACAAAACAAAATCCTAAGACAATCATTTGTATTGATTAAAGACATTTTCTTCTTTTCATTTCTGTTCTATTTGTGTTTTGTTGATAATCTTTCAAGATGAAGTTCTTTCTTTGGAAATTTTAATGCTCAGTCCTTCAGATATTTTGCTTTAAAGCTCCAAATGTCGCTAGAGAACCTGGCCCGATGGTTAAAGATGATAGCAATTGTAGACCAGAAATATGAAAAGACTGACTTTGGGGAAGGATGCATTCCCAAATAGCACAAATCTCTCTCTCTCTCTCTCTCTCTCTCTCTCTCTTTCTTAGAACACGCACATGCATGCACACCATAAATAGATTGTTATTTTGTATATTGTAGCAATAGCTCAAAACTATTCTCCAATACTCTTTGTCTTAAATCGACGGGTGTTGTGAAGCAAGCCAATACTACTGGAGAAGCGCAAACAATAACATCAACTGTCATATGCTTATAATTTTATCCATCCAGCTTTGTTCTTCAAAGAGTTAATTAGGGCCACTGATTGACCCATCCCTTTTCACTGTTCTCAATCAGAGATAATAGAGATTGAAAATGGGACTGTCTGCTAAGAATATTATAGCACTTAGACTTATATACCGCTTCATAGTACTTTACAGCCCTCTCTAAGCGGTTTACAGAGTTAGCATATTGCCCCCAACAATCTGGGTCCTCATTTTACCCACCTCAGAAGGATGGAAGGCTGAGTCAACCTTGAGCAGGTGAGATTTGAACCATTGAACTGCAGCTAGCAGTCAGCTGAAGTAGCCTGCAGTGCTGCACTCTAACCACTGCGCCACCTTGGCATTCATACCTGTATGAATACTCGGTATTCATACCTGGTGACTGAAATTTTCTTTACATTTGGCATAATAATGAAAGAAAGAGGTGCTGAGGGATGTGATTCTTGTCACTCTCTTGTAGAGCATAGAACAGAATTGGAAGGGACCTTGGAGGTATTCTAGTCCAACCCCCTGATCCAGTAGAAGACCCTATATCATTCTGGACAAATAGTTGTCTGATCTCATCTTGAAAACCTCCAGTGATTGAGCACCCACAAACTTTTGGAGGCAAGCTGTTCCACTGATTAATTCTTCTCACTGTCAGGAAATTTCTCCTTAATTCTAGGTTGGATCTCTCTTTGATAAGGTTCCATCCAGTACTTCTTGTCTTGCCCTCAGGTATCTTGTCTATGACAACCCCTCAAATATTGGAAGGTTGCTATCATGTCACCCCTAAATTCTTCACCCCTAGTTCCCACAGCCATTCATGGTACAATTAAGCCTCCAGACCTCTTTATCATCTTTGTTGCTCTTCTCTTCACTTTTTCTAGGGTTTCAGCAACTTTTTTCTATCATGTTGACCAAAACTGGATGTAGTACTCCAAGTGTGGTCTTACTGGTGCAGTCCATTTATTTAGACCATAAATGGAACCTTACTCTTTTATTTCCATTGCTTTCAAAATGGAAACTCTCAATACAAACAAAGAGATCTTTATTTTGGTCAGTAAATAGCATGAAATGACGTAACGTTCCAAAGAATGGAAATAGCTCAATCTTTTGCAAGTAATCCAGCTATATTCAAAAAGGCTTATGCCCAGGAATTGACAGGTGTCAAACTAAGAATGATACATGATGATTCTTACAAGCTGAGTTCTTTAGTTTTCATACTGTGGACAAAATCCTGTCAGACTGAGGTCTCCACTAACTCAATCTACAATATATTATTTGGGAGGAGCTGTCTTCACCCTCTTTCTCTCACACATGATATCCAGGCAGAGCTGCCTCTCACTCCTCTGGAATGCAACCCCATCCCTCCTGGGATTCCATCTCTTCACTACATTCCAGCACAGAAATCTATCTATGAGAGCGATTGAGTTAAAAAATGGGGATACAGAGGAAGGCATCTGGATTCAGATTTCTCGACAGCCATTGATTTACCAAGTGGTCTTTTGCAAGTTGCATAAGAGTAGCTTCAGTGTTGTGTCTATAAGCAAGTTTATTGTAACACCCTATGAGCTGGTGAACGCTTCATGCATAATGAGGATTAGATAAGTAATGGGTTACAAAATAATCGGTTACAAATAAGTGAAATTAACTAAATTATTTGGAACTCCTCTAAGATGTCTTAAGCCATTCTTTATCCTGCTGGCATGTTACACACTCAAGTATTTGTGTTTCTTCCTCACACCCTCTTACAGGTGGAAAAGTGGCTGCAGATTCATGTTTTGCAGTCAACGAGAAAGGGGTTTATTACGGCCACTGCAGAAAAGCAAATGGTACATATGTTCCATGTAAACCAAAGTAAGCAGTCTAAATTATTTCCTACTATAGTAATAATAGCACTTAGACTTTTATACCGCTTCACTGTGCTTCACAGCCCTCTCTAAGCGGTTTACAGAGTCAGCATATTGCTCCCAACAATCTGGGTCCTCATTTATTAGGATGATCATGTAAGGGTAATATAAGAAATATTTTCATCCGTGGGAACATGATTCTATCATCTCACTAAAATCAACAGAAATGTGAGTCAATTTTGGAATGGCTAATTTTTTTTTTCTTTGAGTTACAAGATGGAGCAAAAGTGGGATATAAAAAGAGGCCATGAGAACTTTTAAAGTACCCTTTAAAAGACTGTGTGAGAAAGGGCAGGAAGTCCTCAACTTGCAACCATTCAGCAACCATTCACAGTTACAACACTGAAAGTGACCTACAGCGGGTTCCAGCATCCTTATAGTCATGTGATCAAAATTCAGGTGCTTGGTAACCAGCATGTATTTATGAGGGTTGCAGTGTCCCAAGGTCACATGATCACCATTTCCCCTCTTCCCAGCCAGCTTCCAACAAGCAAAGTCAATGAGGGAAGTTGGTTTTGCTTAACAACTGTGTGATTCACTTAACAACCATGGCAGAAAGATTATAAAATTGGGTGCAACTCACTTAACCACTGTTTTGTTTAGCAATGGCAATTCTGGACCCAGTTGTGGTCCTAAGTCAAGGACTAATGCACAATCAACCTTTCTCTCTGGGCTGACACCACCCAGCAATAGCTTGTTTTGCAATATTTTTGAATAAGCCCTAGTTGGCACTTAGTTATAAACCACAACGGCTAGATTTGCACCACAAGCCAAAACAAACAATAAGCCACAATATCTTTTAGTGACGTGTGTAATCCAGACTCTGCCTTTTAGACAGTTTAGACCCCGTACCATTTTTTCCTATTAAAACAAGGGCAGTTCTTATTTAAATCCTTAATTTCTTTTTTTCTTATTTGTTTGAAATTGAAATGGAATAATGGCCATTTTTTAAGGGCAGTTTCTCTCTCTAATATTTAATGCCCCAACCTTTAGATTTCAACTCACATCATCCCCTGTCTTCCACTAGTCACAGATTATGGGAATGTTAAGCTAGGGGTCTGGAAAAATCAAGCCTCCTGAATCTGCTTTAGGAGTTTTCCAGGTGGATAACAGATGCATTACTTGCTCTGAAGATAAGCTTTCTGACTCTAACTACCTTCACCCTCAAAAACAGGGAATCCACGTGAGCTTGTTAGAGATACAGAAACAGTGTTTCTCTGTTTTTCCCCCCAAAAAAACTGGAAACACTTCTTGATTTTTTTTTTTAGTTAAGTCTTAAATGCAACCAAGTGTCAACTCGTGAAGCCTTCCCGACTTGCTCTCGAGTTGCCATAGGCAGGGGGATGGGGAATCGACTCAAGCCTCGCAGCTATATCAAGGAGTTTGCACCTCAGTGAAAACAAAGCACATTCCAGTCAGCAAATGTCAGGGTCATCTCCACGGAGATCCACAGTGGCCGGAGGGAGTGACTTCTACAACCCGCGAAATTGCTTCGTTGCGGAATGTGACTGATGACACACCTTGGGGGGAGGAGGAAACAGGGTCAGAGCCAAGGCACGAATTAAGTGAGGTCAGAGTTGGCTTCACTTGGTACGTGCCGACATGACGCTCCTAATAAATAACTGGATTTCTTTTGAACCTCGGCTTGAGATTCATGTTTTAATTAGGGCATTGGTCAGAACCCTGACAGCAAGCCAACTTGGACCTCACTTAATTCGTGCCTTGGCTCTGACCCTGTTTCCGCATCTCCCCAAGGTGTGTCATCAGTCACATTCCCCAACGAAGCAATTTCGCGGGTTGTAGAAGTCACTCCCTCCGGTCACTGTGGATCTCCGTGGAGATGACCTTGACTGGCTGGAATGTGCTTTGTTTTGACTGAGGTGCAAACTCCTTGATATAGCTGCGAGGCTCGATTCCCCATCCCACTGCCTATGGCAACTCAAGAGCAAGTCGGGAAGGCTTCGTGAGTTGACACCAAGTTCATTTTGAGGCTGAGCAAACCTCTGGTTGTCCAGCTCTAATTTAAAATAACGTTAATCCAAGAATCCAATTTATGTTTGCAAATGAGCAAAGGAACATGAATCCATTCTTGTTCATTAAAAGGAATTGGTTATTTCCTTTCCAGGGCTCTAAAATGTGGCAAGCTATATTGCACAGGGGGTTCAAAGATGCCCTCAGGTGGAAGCCTGGTGTCATTTGAATCATGCAAAGGCAGCTTTTCAAGAGAACATGCAAAAGATGTTGGAATGGTTGATCCTGGAACAAAATGTGGAGAAGGAATGGTTAGTAAAAGATTACTTCTAATCTGTGTGCTGTAAGGGGTAATCAGTAAAATAATTTTTCAATCGATCTTGCTGAAAGCTGGTTTACATTTTGTATACTACAGTGTGTCTATGTAGGGAAAAAAATCCATCTAGCCTTCTTCTTGTTTTTATTATTTTGTTTTTCCTGCAAACAACAACCACAACAAATCAGCAATAGCACTTAGACTTATATATCGCCCATGGTGCTTTAAGCACTCTCTGGGCAGTTTAGAATGTCAGCATATTGCCCCCAACAATCTGGGTCCACATTTTACTGACCTTGGAAGGATGGAAAATTGAGTCAACCTTGAGCCCCATCAGGATCTAACTCCAGGCTGTGGGTGGAGTTAGCTTGCAATACTGCATTCTAACCACTGCACCACCAAGGCTCCTCAGGTGAATGTCCAGGGCTGTTTCGTTCTTCTCAGAACAAAATGCCTGGCCTTCTCAGAGCCTTGTGATTCTCCCTTGCAGCACTTTCTGGACAGAGACAGTCCTTTCTCTTAACTTGTAGGTATGGGAAGGTGGAAGAGAGAAATGAGAAAATCAGGGGTAGAACTAGTTGTGACCTAAAGGACATCAATTCAGTGAAGCCATTTAGAAGTGCTGAAGCAACCCCAAAGCTTATTTTAAAGGATCAGGAATCACACACACACACACACACACACTTGTCTTTTTACACAGTATAGAACTTGGAAGAAATGTATTGAATATCCTGGTTTTGTTCTAGAGAATGACAGAGTTTAGTTGTGTAGGAAACTGCTGTCTTATTCTATTCATAATCTTTGACTTTGACTTTCAGGTCTGCAACAACGGGCAGTGTATTGAGATAGAAACCGCCTACAGATCGACCAACTGTTCACAGAAATGCACAGGAGATTCTGTAAGCATTTTGTATTTTATATTGTGGCTAAAGTATTCTCCATGCTCTTTAAGACTGTTCTGCTTTGGGCTTGGCCTATAGAAAGCTTACAGGTAATCCTCGATTTACAACAGTTCATTTAGTGACCATTCAAAGCTACAACACGATTGAAAAAAGCGATTTATGACTGTTGCTCACACTTACGACCGTTGCAGCATCCCTGTGGTCATGCTTGGATGCTTGGCAACTGGCTCATATTTATGACGGTTGCAGTGTCCCGGGGTCACGTGATCCCCTTCTGTGACCTTCTGACAAGCAAAGTCAATGGGGAAGCGAGATTCACTTAACAACCATGTCACTAACTTAACAATTTCAGTGATTCACTTAACAACTGTGGCACGAAAAGTTGTAAAATGGGGCAAAACTCACTTAACAAACATTTCACTTAACAACATGACGTTGATGACGTTGACATCTACTGTATACCTAAATATGTTTGTTACACTAAAAAGGAAATGAATATTATTATGATTATAATTTTACAGCTAACATCTTTATAGTAACTTCGAAAGTAAAATCCATCATGAAAATAATTTTCATTGAAGGCAGAATCGGAAGTAAATGAAAAATGGTTTGTAGAGTTGAGGGTTAGGTAAAACTTTATGTGTATGCATACATGCAAAATTTACATGATTTCCCTTTTATTCTTTTTTCTGTGGTATTGTTCTTTTTTTTCTTTTTTTTCTTTTATTAAACAACTAAAGACCTACCACTCAAAAAGTTCTTTCCAGAATCCTTGATGCTAAAAATATTTCCGTTTTTTCTCTAAGTGTAAGTAGAACTTAGAAAGAGATGAACCTCTATATTTACCAAGCCCAGAATAGTTTATGGCTTTAAAGTCTAAATTACATTAAATTGAGCTTTAAAACTTTAAAACTCTAGAAAAAGTGCAGAGGAGAGCAACAAGGATGATTAGGGGACTGGAGACTAAAACATACGAAGAACGGTTGCAGGAACTGGGCATGGCTCGTCTAGTGAAGAGAAGGACCAGGGGAGACATGATAACAGTCTTCTAATATTTGAGGGGCTGCCACAGAGAGGAGGGGGTCAAGCTGTTTTCCAAAACACCTGAAGGCCAGACAAGGAATAATGGATCTATATAATAATATATAAATCTATAAAATCTATAATAACTGATCAAGGAGAGATTCAACCTAGAAATAAGGAGGAACTTTCTGACAGTGAGAACAATCAACCAATGGAACAGAAGTTGCCTTCAGAAGTTGTGGGAGCTTCATCACTTGAGACTTTCAAGAAGAGATTGGACTGCCATTTGTCAGAAATGGTGTAGGGTCTCCTGCTTGAATGGGGGGTTGGACTGGATGACCTACAAGGTCCCTTCCAACTCTGTTAATCTGTTAAATCTGTTAAAATTAAGAGGTAGCAATGGAATTAGATCAAAATCTGGTGTCATAAATTAGAATAGTCAAATACCAATAAATCAAATGAGAATGCTCCCTCTCTCATGGCCTTTAAGAGGTCGTGAAGATCTAGCACTTCAAGAAGGTTTTTGAGGACTAAAAGAGAAGTCAACCAATACCAAAATTAAATTTTATTGCATTGAATTACATTGTTCTACCTCATCATTTTTGAATTAACATCATTGTGCTGTTTTAATTTTGGTGCATTTTGATAGAGTCTGATTGGAGTGGGGCAGTAAATAAACTGGATGGATGGATGGATGGAGGGAGGGAGGGGAAAAGGAAAGGGAAAGGGAAAGGGAAAAAGGAAGGAAGGAAAACTATTTGCTCTAAGTTAATATTTTCCTGATACCTTTGACCATCACAAGAAACCTCAAAGCTTGATTTAGTCCTTTTCATCCTGCTCTACTTTGACCACAACTCTCATAATATCAAAAGAGAAACACCTTGTCCATGCTGTACTGTTGTTAGAATTAGTCTAATAACTCAGCCGACCACCATATTAAAGAATAGTGACTAGGCTGTTTAGATGGCCTTTGGGACTATCTAAACAGTCTCAACAGTTGTGGTAGAAACCCTTAAGTTCTTTTTCTGTGTGGGATGCTTAAATGGATTTCCATCTTTTTGTCTGCCTAATTAGCAATAGCAATAGGATTTAGACATACTGTATACTGCTTTACAGTGCTTTACAGCCCTCTCTAAGTGGTTTATAGTCAGCATATTGCCCCCAACAATTTGGGTCCTCATTTTACCCACCTCGGAAGGATGGAAGGCTGAGTCAACCTTGAGCCTGGTGAAATTCGAACTGCCAAATTGAAGGCAGCCGGCAATCAGCAGAAGTAGCCTGCAATACTGCACTCTAACCACTAGACCACCATGGCTCAGTTTTAGGTTCAGTTTTATGGTTCAGTATTTTCTGCCTTGTTCAGACTTCAAAAAAATGCAAGAGTAATGTTGACTGCCTGTTTTTCCTTGTATTTGTTTCAAAGATTAATACCGGTCTTTGCTACCCTAGGTATGTGACCATGAATTGCAGTGCCAGTGCAAAGAAGGATCAGCACCTCCTCACTGTGATGACCCCACAGGAAATAAATGTGAGTTAATTCAGGAGGGCACTTGTCTTCTCCCCCTCCCAGAATCTGGAGACATAGATTTTTTTTTAAAAAAAATCCCTGGGGTGAGCGGATCGTCCTAATAATATTTGCTACTCCACCTGCAAATGCTAATATTTATTTTATTTATTTATTTGTTTGTTTGTCAAACATGTACAAGATAGCAGGTATAGGTATAAACATAAACATAATCAAGGTGAATACAGATAGATGAGGACAATAGGACAGTAGGACAGGGACGGTAGGCACGCTGGTGCGCTTATGCACGCCCCTTACAGACCTCTTAGGAATGGGGTGAGGTCGACAGTAGACAGTCTAAGGTTAAAGTATTTTGGGTTTGGGGAAGAAACCACAGAGTCAGGTAGTGAATTTCAGGCATTGATCACTCTGTTGCTGAAGTCGTATTTTCTGCAGTCGAGTTTGGAGCGGTTTACATTAAGTTTGTATCTATTGTGTGCTCGTGTATTGTTGTGGTAGAAGCAGAAGTATTCATAGACAGATAGGACATTGTAGCGGATAATTTGATGTACTATGCTTAGGTTGGATCGAATACGGCGAAGTTCTAA
>QLTV01000276.1:128460-151225 GCA_003457575.1 Thermophis baileyi
CTTTATGTAATGTATGAAGCGTGTTGGTCCTAGATCGCTGCCTTGAGTGACACCACTATTGACAGGTTCAGGATTTGATAGAGAACTCTCTATTTTAACAACTTGTTGTCTGTTTGACAGGAACGCAGTTATCCAATCATGTAGGGGTCCAGAGATGCCATAAGATTTTAGTTTCAGAAGTAGTTTGTCATGTAC
This sequence comes from Thermophis baileyi, assembly GCA_003457575.1. Taxonomy (NCBI): domain Eukaryota; kingdom Metazoa; phylum Chordata; class Lepidosauria; order Squamata; family Dipsadidae; genus Thermophis; species Thermophis baileyi. The sequence goes on from QLTV01000276.1 coordinate 128,656, forward strand.
CACTGAATCAAAGGCTTTACAAAAGTCTATGTAAATTGCGTCTATTGCTTTACCCTGATCGAGTTGTGTAGTCCATATGTTTTTGCAGTGTAGGAGTTGCAGATTACTTATTATTATTAATAATTATTAATAATAATAATAATTATTATTATTACTTATTATTATTATTACAGTATTATTACCAATACTGGACATTTTGGAGATCTTTCTTTTCTCAGTATATTTTATAGCAAATGTACCATAGTATGACATCTTCATACGAAAACAGGAAATGATGGATGGAACTCTTTTTAGCTAGTACCAATAAATAGGTCAGAGGTAGGATATGTTTTAAAAAGCAGGCAAATTGGTAGCTGCAAGAGTGTAATTGAAGCTTGGCCTTCTCTCATGGGGATCATCACATCGAAACAAGTGGGCGGAGCTTCAATCTTATCATCATAACCACCAATTTATATTTTTGACCATGGCCTATGGCATCCCACTAATGTAGCAGTCCTCAACCTTTCTGGCTCTGTGGACCAGCACCAGTGGCAGCAAATGGTGGGGGGAGGGGATGGTTTTGTGCAAGGGCCTGCTGCTTGTGCAAATGGAGCTTTGCGTGCTTGCCCACCACTAGTGTGGTCTAGTTCCCAATGAGCCACGGACCGGTCCCAGTCCACAGACTTGGAGTTGAGAACCCGTGCTCTAATCTCCCATCTCCTGAATATTTTTATTGTGGATAAAATATATAGGGAGAAAATCCATCTGATCATTTCATTTTAAGGTTCTATTTATTATTTTTATGAAGATTAGTGATATGCCTTAGTAAGGCCACACCTAAACTACTCCATCCAGTTTTGGGCACCATGCTATAAAAAAGATGTTGAGACTGTAGAAAGAGTGCAGAGAAGAGCAACAAAGATGATTAGGGGACTGGAGGCTAAAACATAAGATGAACGGTTGCAGGAACTGGGCATGGCTGGTCTAGTGAAGAGAAGGACCAGGGGTGACATGATAGCAGTCTTCCAATATTTGAGGAGGGGGTCAAGCTGTTTTCCAAAGCACCTGAAGGCCAGACAAGGAATAATGGATGGAAACTGAACAAGGAGAGACTCAACCTAGAAATAAGGAGACATTTTCTGATAGTGAGAACAATCAACCAATGGAACAGTTTGCCTTAAGAAGTTGTGGGAGCTTCATCACTGGAAGCTTTCAAGAAGAGACTGGACTGCTATCTGTCAGAAATGGTGTAGGGTCTCCTGCTTGGGTGAAGGGTTGGACTAGATGACCTACGAGGTCCCTTCCAACTCTGCTAATCTGTTAAATCTTTTAAATGCCATTATGACTTTTCCATAAATGATAAATCAGTTCCTCTATGGGTTATTCCATTTTATTATAAAAATAATTGTATTTGTCATTTCTTTACCCAAAGCAATTCCCTTGTATTCCTTTTTCTGATTTTCAGTAGTTACTTCTTAAGTAATTTTCATTACTTCCATATTGTAAGTAATAAAGAATAATCTAATTTAGCCTCAGTTCATACAGTAGAAAGCATCCACATTAATTTGGGACTAAATTATTGCATGGAAATGGGGATTTATTTGAATTTTAGACAAGTTAAATAATCCTTATTCGAAATAGGGTTTGATATCTCCGTTTTTGTATTATTAGCTAGCAACTGAGTATTGTTAACTATTAGCAAACTATACTTTAATTGGAAGTTCTATTTTTAATCTCATTGTGCACATGAAATGAAAAGAAGGGGGGGAATAAGTTTAAGCCTTTCTGCAATTTATTTAACTATGGATAGCAAGTGTGATTAATCTAAAGCTACCTAATAGTGAAAATCCAAGTATAGATTTAACAGATGATAGTTTGCTTTCTTAATTATGCTGCTACATCCATTTACAAAACTATCTTGGGAGGTCAGTTAGATCTTCCTTGAACCAGAATTATTCATCAATAAGGGAACTGTAATCCCAACACATCTAAAGGTCATGGAGTTGAGTTAGTGTGTTAATCTTAAAGGATGATGACTAGTTAAAGTCATTCATGAAATGAGGTGTATTGTATATCACTTGTTTTCCTAGGTTAAATTTGATGCCCAGAGTTGGTTCAGAGTTGGGTAGCCCCTAAATTGAAATAATTAAATAAATAAATACATTCTAGCCAATTCTCAACAGTGGCTTTTAGGAAAGACTCTTATTGCATGAGAAATGCAGTAATATAATTTTCAACTGATTGTCTCTATGTTTCCACTGTGATTTCATCAAATCTATTCATAGCCTTTTCTCTTTATCTTTTAGATATCATCACCATTGTTGTAACTGTGGTATTAGTCTCAGTAGCCATAGCCATCCTCCTTGCAGTTCTCTTCTGCTACATTTTAAAGAAGAAGAAAAGAGACAGGTGAAGCTTTTGAATGTTCTCAGCCAAGCTTCTTTTAAAAGTGGGGAGATTACCAGTTTGCTGAGTCCCATAAAAACAGCAGTAGTGGGTTCTCCCGACTTAATGGGGAGGCTGAACGTATACTGACTTGGAAAAAGCTGTATAAAACTGTATATTCAGTTCAGGAAATCTCTCATTGAAGTTACTAGATGTTGACTGAATTATAGTATGAACTGAATTATAGTATATGTATAAAACAAGTTATAGGATATCAGCAGTTTTCAGGTAACTAGTTACCTTAACAGGAGGGGAAAGAAAGAAAGAAAGAAAGAAAGAAAGAAAGAAAGAAAGAAAGAAAGAAAGAAAGAAAGAAAGAAAGAAAGAAAGAAAGAAAGAAAGAAAGAAAGAAAGAAGTGGGGGGAAGGGAGGGAGGATGAAGGAAGAAGGAAGAAAGGTAGGAAGGAAGGAAGGAAGGAAGGAAGGAAGGAAGGAAGGCAGGCAGACATTTAATGTATTTCCAGTGTTACCTTGACTTTGGTGTTGGGTATAGTTCAGAATCCTATCCTAACTATAATATTCTATTCTTCTATGGCAGCATTCACAAAAGTGCACCTGCAGCCACAAATCCTTCTTTCTCTGGTCCAGATCAGAAGAGAAAACAGCATCTTGGTCCAGTGTCCAATGATCCAGAGGTGAGAGGTCAAATGGGTTGCTTGAGCAGAGTAGAACACTGAAATTTTATAAAATGCTTTATCCATTGGCTTCATAATAGGTCATAAGAAGAATGGTTCCCCAGTGGCAATTTAAGGAATTGGGGAACCTGGGTGGGTTTAGAGGCTCTTTACCCCACGCACAATGCCTAGAGAAAGAAACAAGATATTGAAACTGTGCTAAATGTGGGAGCTTTTCATCAACACACAGACAAAATGCTTGCCTTTTTTATTTGTTATACATAGAAAGAAACATGTTATTGCTTCTGTTGCCATGATTGTAAGATAAGGTCAATCAACCTGTAATCTTTCAACATGCAACACAACTCTTTGTTGTTTTCAAAAACAAAAATAACACAATTGCTATAAATACTGAACTAACCTGTTGTTTGCACAATAAATTCAATAGAATGTGTTTGTAAAGAAATCAACACAAAATAATTAAGTTTAACCTTAATGGAATTATGTATGTAAGGAAGTGCACCTACAAGGCTTCTAACTGATCTGGCTAAAAGTTTGAAGATATTGGCTTTAAAACCAATATACTCCAACAGTCTGACTGTTTCTTCCTTTCAGATAAATTCTTCCAGATTTCTCCTCCCAATTCCATTCCAAGCAAATACACCAGAAGTCCATGTTGTGAGTAAAATTCAATGGAACAATTCTTGCATATGAGTCTAAAGCAGTCTTTAACAAAGAAAATACATATATTTCACAAATAAAATAAAATATGCTGTGTATTGTCAGTGGTGTGAATGTATGCATTACATTGAGTCAAGTAAGTGTTATTTTATTTCAGGTTAGCATGTTGTATGAATCAGAATATTGTAGTTTATCAATCATGGTTTATGGTTAGTGTAAACTAAGCATTGTGGCTCATACAATATATAATGATTAGAACAAGATAACTTATTGTGATATGTGAATATAGTTACTTGACAAATGTAAAGGGTTTTAAACAAATGTGAAAAAATTTCTCTCTAATTTATTAATGTTCATTTGGCTGCAATACCCATTGGACTCAATGTACTTCTTTATGAGCAGATATAGAGAGATTGTAATTGTACTTAAAAAAAATAGATATGCATATAAGATTTTTTTTTCAAATTTAGCAACTTTAAGATCTAGAATGTTGCAAATGGAAAAAACAAAACAAATAATCTACACACTTTTTAACCCGATTGTTGAAAAAATCCATACTAGTATTCTGAAACACAATAAGTAGTTTCTGATTATTTAAATTATTATTTCCTTTCTGCACTCTAAATCCCTGTATAGAGTAAGAGCCGAGGTGGCGCAGTGGTTAGAGTGCAGCACTGCAGGCTACTTCAGCTGACTGCTAGCTGCAGTTCGGCGGTTCAAATCTCACCGGCTCAAGGTTGACTCAGCCTTCCATCCTTCCGAGGTGGGTAAAATGAGGACCCAGATTGTTGGGGGCAATATGCTGACTCTGTGAACCGCTTAGAGAGGGCTGTAAAGCACTATGAAGCGGTATATAAGTCTAAGTGCTATTGCTATTGCTATTGCTAGAGTAGGGATAATCTGCATAATATCCAATGTTATAGGAACATCATGATTCTATCGTAAGGGAGTTCTACAAAATTAGGGAGTTCACACATATTCTTAGAAAAATCAACTGATTCAACTGATACTATTTCATTATTAACAGAAAATCCCAGATGAACCATTAAGACACACATATGAAAATGCCAGAATGGTAAGTTTCTAAATGAATGGTCATTTGATCTAACAACTTCAGAATACTGGTAGATGTTCCCTCTGATTCTACTAATTCCCTGACAATTCTCTCTTCCCCCCCTTTTTTTTTTTGGAGCGCCATGCCTCATTCTATGAAGCCTATAGAAAAGTGAAAATCTTATGGAATGAGTATTTTTGAAGACAAGAAATCAACTGTCCTTCATCTACAAATGCTAACATGGCGTATTATGCTTAAATTTCCCAAAGTGTCCATTAATATGGTATTTTCTACAGTGCATTCCCAGCAGAGGTTTTTTCATAAACTGGTAACAAATCAATTGGAAATGCAAATTATTGGATTATGTTAATTATCCAAAAACATTCTAATTCTGTTCTGAATTAGGCAGATTTCCAGAAAATAACCAATAACAGGTCAATCATTATGAGCGAAGTATATCAATACCCAAAGAGATATATGTAGCCAGAGGGCATTTAAGTGATTTCATGACAGATAATGCATCCCTTGACCAGTTTTTGTTGCAACACATCCAAGATAAATAGAATAGGACAATCCAGGGGCTAAAATAATTCAAGGCATTCCTGGGCTGTATTAATAGAAGCATTGTGCCCAGATGTAATGGTTCCATTGAATTCTGGCTGGTTAAATCTTGTTTGCTGAACATATTAGATACAATTTTGGGCACCATAATTTAAAAACAATAGGGAGAGTGTTGCAAAGATTGAGTGATATAGAAAATCAGTCTGAAGGACTTGTCAGCCCAACAAAGTAGAAACCAATGACATATACTGTAAGTCAAGACTATCTTTATTGCAATAGAGTAATAGAATCTTGTAAGTCTGAGTGTGTTTTCTCCTTCCTCATTTTATCTTCATGTGAAATAGTGAGGAACTTGTCTGATATGTTTTCTTAAGTTATTACCAGGCGTGAAGAAACAGGACCATAGGTTAAGTTCCAATTAAGCTGATCTATTGCTCATGCCTATACACAAGAATCTAGTCAACTTACGGTCAGCACTAAACTGGCACTAGATGAAAGTTAACGGAATTCAAGAGGGGTTGGACTTAGACTGCTTATGGGAATGTAAGGACTCCAGGCTGATTCCCCTCTTGACTCCACCTCCAGGCTGTGACTCCTTCTCCTGCAGTTATCTCCTTGACACAGGCTCAAGTCTCTCTTCAAGCCCCTTCCTCCTATCCTTCAAGACCATTCCCTATGACCTCTGCAGAGCTCTAGAATCCTACTAGATACAGTTTCCTGAGAAATAGCAAGATTCTTATATACTTTCGCTTCTTCTAGTTGAGGAAAGGATTTTTTATGGCAAGGTACACTAAACTCCCATTGGTGCCTCTATATAGCAGGCATGCTAACACCCTTGTGCCTTTCCCTTGTGACTCCAACAGAGGGCGATCTTGTAGGAGAGCTACCAGGATGATTGATAGGCCTGGACTCTCTGTTCTTTGAAAAGTTGAAGGATTGGGAAAGTGGCGATGTTCGGTTTGTGACAAAATGTAAGGAACTCAGTGCCAGACATTGACAAAGACTTACAGATATGTAAAGGGCTGCCATATGCTAGAGAAAATAGGCCTGTCCTCTGTTGAAACAGAAATTGGAACATGCCTCGGTGAATTGAAATAACAAGAAAGAACAGTGAGGATGAATATTAGTGAAGACTCTAATTAGAACAATGGCAACTCCCCATTATGAAAGTTTTTGAAATAGGGGTTGGATATCCATAGACCAGTCTATCATCCCACCTGGGTAAAATAGGCAGGAAAGAAAGATTAACTTGTTCTACTTTATTGTAAGGCTACATTAATAAAATCTTACAAGTCTAAAAATACAAACTTCCACCCATCACTTTAATTACCTAATCAGTTAAAGTCAGTCCTTCCTAACTTTCTTCATCTGACTATTAAGGTACTGGGGGGCTACTTCCTCTCCCTCTCTTCCTCTTCTCTCCCAAGGACACCCTCACATACCACTACTACACACTCCATATATATTCTACTCTATATTCAATTTCATATAGTCTATGATCCTATGATATTGAACAAATTTGTTGTGGGTTTCTATCTGAATTTTCTGTTAGAGCTTTCCTCAAAGAACCAGGGAAATTTTTCGCTTTGTGAAAATGCTGAGAATTTTGAGTTCATACAACTAACTGCACATTTGGTGGACAAAGGGAATAAGGGTTAATTTTTGTTGCAGACAGATGACTCAAATTTTAAGCCTGACAGGAAATATGATCTCCAATAGACGTTGAAAGCACTTTTTAAAATGCATCTTGACTACTGTGTGCAAAGGGAACTAAAAAAAAACCTTCCAATTTTCTTTCATTTCAGCCCATTGTGAAACCTAATATCCCTCCACCTCCTGTTCCAACAGCAAAATCCACCATATATCCAGCTATGGTATGTCAGCTTCCTAAACATCATTCTTCCAATATATTTTGTTCCTTTATAGCAGGATGCTAGGGTGAGGCTTTGTGATAATAATTCCTTCTAGCCAGTGTGACATTTTCACTTTTCCAGACTGCTGGATGAAAAATAAGGCAAAGAACTGCACTGGGAGCAAAACTTCAACTGGTGGGTTACTGGTGGGGATTTTTTTTAATGGGCCTGACCCTCCAGGGATTGTGCCTAACCATATAGTAGCTTAAACTGCTTGTTGAATACAACCAGACTTAGTAGTAATTCAATCCTTTCTTCCTAATGCCAAGAAAGACATAAAGCCTTTGGAATGTTGCATATCAGGTCTAGGTCTGATGCTTTTGTAAAGGGAGGTTGAATTGCCACTAATATATTAAATTGCATTATGGCCTTATTCTTGAATCTCCATCTACCTAGGACAGTTAATCTACGATAGTAACTGTAGGAGAAGACCAGAGAGCTGGGCAAGGTGGGGGGGCACAGTTAAATGAGATTAATGTCAGGCACAAAGAAACAGGATCATTCAAAAAGTTGGAGCATAGAAGATTTATTCAAACCTATACACAAGAATCTAGTCAACTAATGGTCAACACTAAATTGACACTAGATAAGGGTCAACAGAATTCAAGGGGGTCTGGCCTTGGGACTCTTGTGACAATGCAGGGACTCTGAATTGATAATGCATTTAACTCCACCCTCCAATTCTGCTCTTGCTCTTTTGTACAGTAACAGGGTGATAGTATTCCCATGCAAGCTTTGTCCAAACTCCAGTTTTAATGGGAAAAGGTTGGAACATGTTCCATTATTAAAATACTCCCTTCCTTCATGTAAGAACTTAAGGGGCCCAGAAATACTCACTTTCCAGATTTTATCCTTGAAAGTTCCTTTTTCAAAGAAACAACTTCCCATAAGAAAACTGAAGCCATCCAATCTTAGTGCAAAACTTGTAACTCTTCATCATGAATGGCCTTTCAAGCAGTGAATGACACTCTTTGTAACCAGCTAAGTTGTTTTAAACACATATTCTGAAGATCTTGGATTACAAAGTTTCTTGCAGATCAATCATTCAACAATGATGCCAGAACATGGGCATTAGGCAGAAGCTGGCTCATTTCTTGAAATGTTATATATCACAATAACACCTGTACTGCTTGATGCTGTTTAAATTTTTACAACCAAACCCAAGTTTTAGATCAAGACTACAGCAAGGGTTAACTCGAGATTAAAAATGGCCTTCCAGGATCAATATTGCAGCTGCCAAATTCTATTCAGAATGTCCTGGAGCAAAATGCTTGGCTCTCTTTCATTTGGGGAGGGGGGGATAGGTGGGCAATATTAAGAAACAAAATTGGTACTTAAGCTCTCTATTTTATCCATAAAAGTTCTAAAAATGACCTTTTATCAGTTCAATTTTCAAATATGACCCTCAACTTTCCATACAAACCTGGTGTAGGCAAGTGTAAAGTAAGTAAGCAAGAGTAATTCGATTTAAACATTTCTTTGTATCTTATTTGTTTACTTGTTAGAGTTATAAACTACTGAATCAACCAAGGACACTTGGCTGTTTGCAAATGACAGTTTAGCAATAGTATACTCAACATATACTAAATGGCTGGTTAATATTTAACAGAAATAATCTGGCATTTCTCTTACAGACAAAAATAATGAATCCAGCTCCTTCTTCTCACCTTCAGTCTAAACCAGCTCCTCCTCCCCCTCCATCCCAGGTAAGAGGCAGGTACTCTATAAAAATACAAAAATAATAAAGATGTTAAAGAGTTATGACTTTTTAACTGGTAGAGGTAGAAAGATCGAGAGGCTATGCTTTATTCTCATGTGACAAGATTACATTTGGGTAGAAAAGTGCCATTATTGGAAATGGCAACATCTTTTTTTTTTATAAAAAGTTTTTTATTTTATTTTTTATTTTTCAAAATACAAACATTCCATCTTTCCTTAAACCCAGTGTGTCGTCTGGGTTGAAATATCTCTGTGCATCAATCTTCTACACTTACAACATCATTCACTTTAATATAATTCTCTAATCTTAAAATTAAAGTATGTTAAACAGTTAAACATTATAATCCTATTCATTTTTCCTCTTAACATGTCTTCTAGTAAAAATACAATAATAATAACATTAATTATCCTCATCATTATAATACTAACAATAATCATCATTTATACCTCTATCTTAACATATTTTCTATTCTTCTTTAATCTTCTCCTTTTATTTCCAATTCCCCTTTTTACTCTCTAACCATTGATAAAATACTTCCCATATCATATAGTATTCGGTTTGTTCTTTCTCTTTAATTGCTAGTGTTAATCTGTTCATTTCTGCACATTCTAATATTTTCCTAATTACCTTCTCATCAGTAGGAATTTCTTCACTTTCCCAGTGTTGTGAAAATACAATTCTAGTTGCAGTTAAAACATGGATAATTAAATTGATATTCTCTTTGTTATAACCTTCGGGTAATATCCCCAGCAAAAATATTTCTGGTTTTAAATCAATGTGTTGTTTTGTCATCTTTTCCAACCAAGTCCTTATTTTTGTCCAATATTTTTTGCTTCTACACATGTCCACCACATATGATAGTAAGATCCAGGTGTCTGGTGGCACTTCCAACATTTAGCTGACTTATCTTTAAACATCTTTGCCAACCTCACAAGGTGCCATCTATAAAACATCTTATACAAGTTCTCTTTATATGCAGTCGACATTGTCAATTTATAATTCCTATCCCACAATTTCTGCCACTTATCTAATTCTATCGTGTAGCCAAAATTTTTCGCCCATGCTATCATTGTCACCTTAACTTGTTCCCCTTCCAGATTTATACCCAATAAGTAGCTATACAATTTTTTTTTATCAATCTTTCTTCTGTTCCCATTAGTATTTTATCTAATTCTGTTAGTTCTTTATAAAAAACATATAATTTAACATCTTTCTCATATCTAGAATGTATCTGCACTTGTGAATACCATGTTATATCAATCCCTTGCTCACTCATTTCTTGTTTAGTTTTGAGTTCCCCCTTTTCATTCAAAATATCTTTATATCTAACAATATTTCCCATAGTAATAACATTTGTATGAATCAATGCATATCGCCTTGTATGAAATATATCGCCTTAATCATATTAACAAATCTCTTCCCAAAATCCATCTCTTGTAGCTGTGCTATCATAAATTGCCAGTTCACATTGTCAAATGCTTTCTGTTCATCCAGGAAGATCAGCGCCGCCTGTTTCTCTGGATGTGCTTCATAATACTCCAATGTGTTTAGGATTGTTCTCATATTGTCTTTGATTTGCCTCTTAGGTAAAAAACCATTTTGGTCTGGATGTATAAATTGATTTAAGAATCGTTTTAGTCTTTCTGCAATTATTGAAGCAAATATTTTATAATCCGCATTCAGCAAAGATATCGGTCTATAGTTTTTTATCTGTTGTAAATCTGCATCTTCTTTCGGTCAAAGAGTAATATATGCTTCCATCCATGAATTTGGTACCTTTGCCTCTAATAAAAGTTCGTTGAATACTTCCAACATTGGAATATTTAAAGTGTCTTGCAAGTCTTTATATAGTTCTACTGGTAGTCCATCCAGACCTGGTGTCTTCCTGTTCTTTTGTCTCTTAATTGCTTCTATTAATTCCATTATTGATATATATTTGTCAAGCATTGTTTTCACTGTTTCAGGTATTTTAGGTAGTTTCGCTTTTTCTAGGTATTGTTTTATTTTTTCTTTTGCAATTAACTCTTGGTCATATAGATTCTTATAATAGTTTTGAATCACTTTCTTTTTATCCTCATTTTGATGGCGGATATTTTCTTCATTATCCACTAGTTTATATATCAATTTCTTTTCCTTTTCTTTTTTTAATTTATGCGCCAGCCATCTTCCTGGTTTATTTGCATTCTCAAAGAAGTTTTGTTTAACACTTTTAATTTTCCTTGCTAGTTCTTCTTTATCCATTAGGTTCAACTTATGCTTTGCTAAGTCCATTTGGTTCTTTATATTCTTTTTTTGTGGATCTTTTTGTAATTCTGTCTCTAGTCTCTTATATTCTTCTTCTAGTGTCCTTTGATTTTGTCTCTTTTTTTGTTCAGTTTTCCTCTATATGTTATAATTAATCCTCTAATATATGCCTTAGCTGTATGCCATACAATTTGTAATGAAGTTTCTTCTTTCCTGTTTACTTTGAAGAAAAAGTTTAGTTCTCTATCCATAAATTGAATAAAGTCCTTTTCTTTTAATATTTCTTGGTTCATTGTCCATCTTGGTTTTCTTTTTTGTCCCTTCCATACAACTTTTATTAGATTATGATCTGCCCAATTACTCATTTCTATACTTATTTCTTGTATATTGGCTTTTAATTCCACTGTCATCCATATCATGTCTATTCTTGACTAAGACATATGTCTATTTGAATAAAATAAATATTGATTTTCCTTGGGATGTATCTCTCGCCATGCGTCCTGAATGACTAGTTCTTCCGCCATTTTGAAAAAAGCCTTAGGAAGTATCTTCCTTGGTTTTTTATTTGTCCTTCTAGTTTTATAGTCCATTTCCACATCCGCGATTGCATTAAAGTCTCCCAAAATACATATATTTTCATTCTGCTATTTTTTTATGAAGTTTTCCATAAAAGTCCTCTTGATTAGTGTTTGGTGCATATATTGCTACCAAAAGTATCTGTTTATTGTTCATCGTTATCTCCACCATCAAAATTCTTCCTTCCTCATCCGTAGAAATTTGTTTAGCATTTATTGTTTCTTTTACATAAAGGGCTATTCCCCTCTTCTTTTGTTGTGGTAGGGAAGTGCATAGCTTCCCAATTTTAGGATATTCCAATACCTTCACATGTTGTTTTTTAATGTGAACTTCTTGTAAACAAATTATGTCTAATTTTAGTTTTTCTAGTTTATTAAGGGTCCTTTTCCTTTTTATTACTGAATTCAGTCCATTTATATTAATTGACATTAATTTAATTTCTTCTTCCATAGTTACTTGTAGATGGGTTTTGTCATTCTCGTCGTTCTTATCTCTCTCGATTCCTTTGCCTTTGCCCCCTCTCTTATTGCTATTTCATCCCGGTCTCTTTCATCTTCTTTTTGCTGCATTTCCTCTCTTCTGTAACTTCTTCTTGTCGTTTAGCCTCTTCTTTTCCACTTATTCTTGTTTCCTCTTGTGGTCCAAAATATTGTTCATAGAATTGTTCTGCTTTTTCTATAGAATCCAATCTATGTCTTTGCTCCATCCAAGTCAACAATATTCCCTCTGGAATCAGCCATCTAAAGTTCACTCCATTCTTCATTAGTTGTCTTGTCAGGAATTTCCCTATTTCTCTCACTCTCCTCGGAATCTGTTTTAATACTAATATTTCCTTCCCTTTGTATTTTATAGGTTCATCTCTCACTCTTTGTAAAATCTCTGCCTTTATTGCTTTTTTTGTAAATCTCACATGGACCTCTCTAGGAAGCCTGTGTCTCGCCGCATATCTAGTGTTAACTCTGAATATCTCGTCAATATCTTCAAGGATTTTTCTTTGTCCACCTCTAAGGCATCTCTGCTAGATTTTCTCCTTTTTCTTCCTCCATGTTCTGGAACCACAGATAATAATCAGCCTTATCCATTTCCAGTAATATTATTATTCTTTCTTTATTTTTGTCTGCTAGTATAAGTCTATTATCAACTTCATCCACTTTTTTCTCTGTTTGTTCCACTTTTTCTTCTACTTTCTGCATGTGTTGTTCATTACTTGCCATCATTTGTTGAACATTCTGTAATTTATCCTCTACTTTCTCTAATTTGTCTTCTACTTTCCCTATTTTTTCTTTGAAGTCATCGTGCAGCACTTGAATCAATCCTTTTAATTCTAGCTGTATCGCATTGGTCTTCTCCTGTTGTAACATAGCATCCAGGGTCCTCTGCCCAGAAGGGCTTGAAGTTGCCGACGATGATGGTGAAGATGGTGCCGATGGTGTTTTCCTCATCTTGGGTTATTTTAGAATTTATAATCCACAAGGAGAAGGAAGTGTAATTATCAATTATAATCCAAGAGTTTAAAAAGTAAAAAAGAGGGGGGGGGGGACAGAGAGAGGACTAAGAACAAAAAGAAAAACAAAAATGGCTTATAATCCAAAAAAATTATCAATTTTTTAGTCCCATCCTTCTTATTGCTTTCTTCAGGTTCTTCAGACCCTAATCCTTTCTTATCCAACAAAAGGGGATAATACATCGATAAATTGTAATCCAGATTGGCTCGCCAAACCCCAATTGTTTTATATTTACTCACAGAGAGTTCACAGAGCAAAAGAAAAAGGAATGAGTAAAAAAAATGAAGCCTGTTACTGTTTATATTTCCCTTTGAGTTTCAAGAGCTATACTATTTAAAAATAACAAGTCTCAGTATTCCGCTCTCTATCTCAGTTATTCAGTCTGACCAGCTTATCACACCAGAATTGTTTTCTGGCAGTCCTTTCTTATCTTCTGTTCAAGGTTATGCACTGTATGGCTTGACAGCTCCCAGCTTCCACTTTCCTCTTCTGCCAGTAGATGGTACTGTGGCTCTGCTACTCTCTCTCTCTTATACAGTATATTCCATTTTAAATTCCATAAAAAAATGATAATGATAAAAAAAAACAATAAAGCAAGTCTGTATATCCAAATATTGTAGTCTTCAAGACTTCAGTACTATCCAATAATGTATTTGAGGTACCCAGTCCAGTTTTTAATTACAAAATATTCTCTCAGCAGTTTCTAAAAAGTCCACCATCTTAACTTCCTCTTCCAAGATGACTCTAAAGCTCTCCTCGCTGCTTCCCAGGGGAGGTGGAGAAAAAAAAAATTCCACCTCCTCTTTTAGGTCCCGGTTTCACCAGCTATTCTCCAGGGGGTCTCTTCTCTCCATTAGTATTAAAAATTAAAAATTGGAAAAACTCGATCACAATAGCAGTCAATGCTTCCTTCCTGTGGCTGCCCCAGCTTCGGTCCAGCACGCAATGACCGTCTTTTCCTCTCCATCAGGTTTGAGAGCCTTCTCTGGATCAATCAGGGAGTTTGTGGGCTCCCTGAGATCAGCAGAGTGTGCTCTCTTCATTCATCAGCCCTTCAAGGCGATTTCAGGTCCAAATGGACCTCCAGGTAGTCCAGATTTCGGTGCTGTCCCTGGAGTCCCAAGGGGAGGGGCGTGACGTCAGCCACGCTCCTCCAACATATGATCTTTGATACATATGTTTGACAAGAGTGGTACAAAGGGAATTGCACCATTTCCAAGGTCAAATAATTGGCTGGTTAATATTTAACAGAAATAATCTGGCATTTCTCTTACAGACAAAAAGAATGAATCCAGCTCCTTCTTCTCACCTTAAGTCTAAACCAGCTCCTCCTCCTCCTCCCCCTCCACCCCAGGTAAGAGGCAGGTACTCTATGAAAATACAAAAATTATAAAGATGTTAACGAGTTATGACTTTTTAACTGGTCGAGGTAGAAAGATTGAGAGGCTATACTCTCATATGACAAGATTATATTTGGGTAGAAAAGTGCCATTATTGGAAATGGCAACATATGATCTTTCTTTGATACACGGATTATTGACAAGAATGGTACAAAGGGAATTGCGCCATCTAAGCTAACATTTCTGAGATAAAATAATTTAGTTTAGAGAAACTGCCTTTGTGGGATGAAGAGGTTATCTGTGGACAAATGGAAATAGATATACTAGTTCTTTGTTTGGCTGTTAATTCCTAAAATAAAACACCCTGGAGACTTGGATGGATGGGTGCATATTGGCCCTGTTGGGTATAACTTCTTGCAGTGATTTCACCCCCAAAAGCATGGTCATCAACTTGATCAGTCTGAACCTATCATAATCAATAAACATGCAGTATATTTTTTCAGGAAAAAAAATCAAAACAACAAAAGCAAAGCTTATTTTGGATGGGGAAAATTTATCTTCTTTACCTATTTATTGTGGCACAGTGATTCAGTGGTTAAGATGTTGGGCTTATTGGCTGGAAAGCTAGCAGCCCAGGTTTGAGACCGAAGTGCCACGTGATGGGGTGAGATCTTGTCCTTGCCCAGCTCCCGCCAACCTAGCAGTTTAAATGCATGTCAATACAAGTAGATCAGTAGTGGGTTCTAAAACCCGTTGCTACCAGTTCGCGCTCGTGCTTGCGTGTGCGACGCTTCTGCACATGCTCAGAAACATCCCAGGTGGGTGGGCGGAGCATCCCAGGTGGGTAGGCGGAGCCTCCCACTGCCGCCGCTACCGGTTCTAAGAACTGGGCTGAACCGGGAGCAACCCACCGCTGAAGTAGATAAATAGGTACCACTTTGGTGGGAAGATAACAGCATTCCATGCACCTCAGCATACAGTCATGCTGGCCACATGACCATGGAAGTGTCTTTGGACAGCACTGGCTCAATGACCTTGAAACAGATGAGCGCTGACCCCTATAGTTGGCAATGACTACTGGAGTAAAATCTGCAGGACTCCTACGTGTTTATTGCTTCCTTCCCTATTCCACTCTGGTTTGTTTTCCAACTTTAGGACTGATGACTTAAATCAATTTATAATGCTTTGCTTTCAGTCATTTGATTTCAATATCTGTTTGCTATTGTTTGCAGGTGCTGAAACCTACTAAATAATCTCAGGGTATGAAACAAAACAAGAATCAGAAATAATACCGATTCTCTGATTTCAAAGAAGACCTTTTCCATTTTCTCAGTTTCCCTACCTGCAAAGGACAACTGAATGGTGACTTCCTTCCACAAGTCTAATGCTTCCTCTGCAGCGGGGAATGTCTTTTTAACTTTGGGGACAGCATCACCTGTAGTAAGGATGGGAACTGATAGGAAGATCTTCAGCGTTCTTCCATTATGTCCTTGGATATCAAATGGGGAGATCCTAGCAGAGTTGGGATGATTTTGTAAATTGTGAACCGAGCCAAAAGATGCATAGAAGCAAATGATGCCTCCATAGGGGATTTAAACACCCATCACTGCCAACTGTGGACAAAATCAAAACTAAGGAAATATTTTTTGATGCTTGATGCAAGTGGAAACAGAAACTGTCCTGCCTACTGAATTAATCACTTTATTCTCTTGGAATAAAAAATGACCGAGTCTTTCATGATGCCACCAGATTCTTTGACATAAGCGAAGGCTGATCTCTTTGAACCTTCTCTCTACCTGTGCAAACAAAGAAGCAGGGATGAGACTTAGGAACTCCAGTGCCTATTGTTCATTGCTCAAGGACTTTTCAAGGTACAATTGTATTAGCTCTGCCAACCTTTTTCACCAGACTATGCTCTTATTCCCTAAGGCTACATGTGACCTTTGGCTTAATTTCAAAAGCCATTGGCAAGTGGTCCTTTCAGGCTTCTAGTAGAGATACTTAACCCTTTCGGGGTGTTGCTTGAGAGAAAAGGAATACTTAAAAAAAACAATACAAGAAAGATACAGAAGTGGAATTCCTGGTGCTTTTTGCCTCTGGTCAGCCTTGACCAGTTTACCTAGGACATTTGCAGCACACTGGTCAAGATAGTGGCTCTGATCATGCCATTGAAGCTCCCCCCCCCACCCTTTTAGATATGTGCATTAAAAGAGGCAGGGCATTGATGGCATGGCTGCATCTTGACTTTTTTTGACTCCCCTCCCCATGGATATGCCTGAGTATAACTCTAAAGGACCAGCTGTAATCTGCAATAGGTTTTAATGCTGTCAAAAGCTTCTTCTACTGATTCTTGCAGATCAACCTTCTCGTAAAGCAGTGGTTCTCAACCTTTGCTTGCCTGCGAGTCGCCGGACAGCTGATAGCGTGGAAGCAGGAGACTTCACCCGGATGCCGCCATTTGGGTTCTTTTACCCTCCGCGCATGCGCAAAGCATTCTGCGCATGTGCAGAGGGTAGAAGAACTCAAATGGCAGCGTCCGGGCTACGAGCTGTCCGGCGACCCGCAGCACGGCCGAACCGGGACCTTTTCACCCCTGCAGTGACGGTGGCACCAAAATGGCGGGCTAATGCGCGCGGCGACCCCTGTGAAATGGTCGTTCGACCCCCAAAGGGGTCACGACCCACAGGTTGAGAACCGCTGTCGTAAAGGGAAAGAGTAATGAACCATCTGCAAGAAAAGAACCAACCAAGGACCCAATAGTTAAACATTGAGCCACATATGTTCTTGAGTATTTAAAAGGAAAGGGACAGAGACAGAGATAGAGACAGACATGAAGAGCTGATAACTCTAAATCATAGAAGGAATTCATTATTAGCATTTGAATAGGCTGAGATCTCCTTGGAGGTCATTTTAAGTACTTTCTTTTTGTTACATTAAAAAAAAAACATTTAAATGGTTAAACCTTTCAAGGATAACATTTTCATTAAGCAGCCAAATAGTTCACGGGTTAAAATGATGGGAAAGGTTAGGAGGCAGGATTGCATAAAGCAATACAATGTTCTTTTTTTAAAATGTGCTACTGTTTGAAAAAGTCAGTTGTGAGACTAAGGGAGATATCGGGATGGGTGCAATAGGAGCCAAAAGATGTAATGTGATTTGAAAAAAACAGGTCAAGGAACAGAACCAAAAGTATATAATTTTGTTGATTTTTTGGGGGGGTATTTTTTAGTTGTGTTTTAAGTAAGGCCACTCTGAAATCCTCCACATCTAAAATTCTTTCTGAGTTTGTAAGCTTTTGAATGACTAATCCTCTCTGTGATTTTCCATTGTATTTTTGTGTGGAAGAGGAAGTGACACTGTTGGCTCAGTTTTCACTCCATTCATGTTTCTTCCCCCTCCCTTCTTCATTTTGCACATGAAAAAACACTGCAAAAAAAAAAAAAAAGCAAACCTGATACACTTCTCCACATCCACATGATTTGTTGTATATGTTGTTTTGCCTATCGCAAGAAACACCCAGAACTGGAAGAAATTACAATGCACCTTCTTGGGGTACCACAAGGCTACTGTTTTGCAGTGCTTTTTACTGTCCATTTTGCTCAACAGAGGGTGCAAAGGCATCAAAGAAACTGAGGCAACCTGTACATGTTTAGGAAATGTCAGTTGAATTGAAATTTGAGAGGAATGACATGGAGAGCTGCCTTGATTGCTGCAGCTGGTGACTTACATTTCTCAGTATGCTTACAGGATTTCTAACACACTACAAAGATGCAGAAGTTGGGAATAATAATGTCAGCTGAATGAATCAAAGACTGAGGGCACATGTCTATCAGTCTAAGTTGGGTATACCTTGCATATATGGAAGACATGACTAGGACAGCATAAATCTGTGATTTGGATTTTCAGCTTGAAGGCAATTGGGTCAACTTTCCTACCAGAATACCAGAATAACAGAGTTGGAAGGGACCTTGGAGGTCTTCTAGTCCAAAGCCCTGCTCAAACAAGAAATGCTATACCATTCGAGACAATGATTGTCCAATCTCTTCTTAAAAACCTCCAATGTTGGAGCAAGCACAACTTTTGGAGGCAAGTCCTTCCACTGTTTAATTGTTAATTGGATCTCTCTTTGATTAGTTTCCATCCATTGCTTCTTGTCCTGCTTTCAGCTGCTTTGGGGAATAAATTGACCCCCTCTTCTTTGTGGCAGTCCCTTAAATATTGGAATACTGATATCATATCACCCCTAGTCCTTCTTTTCATTAAATCTGAATCAGATTCAGACCAGAATCTGAAAGTCAAGAAAAACTGAACTGTTTAATTGAATCAGGTACTTGCAAAATGATCTGAAAATGTAAAAAGCTTTTGCATATATAAAAAATCCCCTTTCCCCATTAATTCAGAAAAAAATGTAATTGATTTTCTGAATTGAATTGAAATTAGATTTCAAGGTGTTTTCAAAATAGCCTTCGGGTCTGAGTAAGCATCTCATGTTCTGTCAAAGAAAGTTATGTCATCTTCAGAAAGACAACAGTCAATTACAATTACAACTAATTACAATTAGGATTCCATACTGTAAATAGCTTTCTAAGTTGGCACCTTCAAAGTAGTCAGATAGATAGCTTTGACAATCTTAGAATTTTCTAAGCAGCACAACCATTGATCAAGATTTAACAAGGCATGGAGAGGCAAGCATGAAAGCCAACATTGCCTGATGAACAAAAGAAACACATGGGCATTTGTGAAGTGGATGGGACATTGTTCTCCACTGCATGTCCTCTGCACCAGAAATAGCCCAGTTTGACATGTGGAAATCACCATAAAATATGCTTTATCTGTACTGATTGTACCTGTTGCATCACTTCTCTTCGAGTGGCATTATCTTATTCTAGAGGAGGTGTGGGCAGGCTCTTCAAGTGTCAAATGTTATTTAAAAAAAAGATGAATTGGAATTATACAAGGTTGCAAAGTCTTAAAAGATTTCAACTTTTTACATGTTCTTATATATGAATGCCAAAGCTTTGCATGCTCTCAGCTGAAATCTTGCATTATTTCATTGTAGAACACTGACATCTTGTGGATTTTGGCACACATCTAGGATTTTGGCTGTTTTAATAGAATTAAATATATTGCTTTTTAATTTTAGGTTTCCATGTATGCATAAATTATATGTACGAAACTTCAAGTTCAATTTGGGAGTCAGGTATAAATAGAGAATATTCATTTCTGTTAGGAGTGAGGGAGCATATATACTGTCTGGGTGACAGTTATCACCAACCATCCCTTTTCTGTGTCTAAATTTAGCAAGATTGATTGCTAGATCAGAAGAGGAAGGGGTATTTGCATTGGCTTGAATTTACATACAGGATGGTCCTCAATTTACAATGGCAACTGAGACCAAAATTTCCATCACTGAGTGATGCAATCATAAAGCAAGGGTGTACAAGAAGTGCTGGTTAGGAAGGGAATTCCAAAGACGTCGTAACACCCCCCCCCATTCAGAATCACTGTAATTTCAAATTGCTGAAAGAATAATTGTAAATCGAGGACTACTACAGACTTATCCATGAGATTGGATTTTCTAGTTTATAGGGATTAGAAAATTAGTGTACATTAATATACATTGCACATGCTTGTCATCTTCAGAACTGAGGATTTTTAGTGGGGGGAAAACAGGGTGTTGGAGAAAAAGAATACTTGCAGATGAAAAGTAGGATTCTAATTCTCTTCTTGGCCTCTGCGATTCCCCTACAGTTTCTCCTCCAGGCCTGTAGGACTGTTAGAAGCAAATGGCAAATTGCTAGTCTGGTCAAACTCTCAAATTAAATGCAGATCAACTCAATGTTGCATTGAAATCTGCCTTGCAATTTCTCAACTGTTTGACCATTGTAAATAAAGACGTTCTTCTGTCTTCTTTTCAGAATGCTTATGGGTTTCTTTCAAACTTGCCTGGTTTGTTTTCTTCAGCTTATTTTATTGTTGTTATTGGCAGCGGGGACTTCTCTTAAACCTTTCTCTTACACATCTTCCCACCCCAATCTGGAAAACTCAAGGAATTCTTTCCTTGAGGTCTCTGCTAGAAATTAATGGAAACATGGAAAGCCATGGAGGCTGCAAAGTCAACCTGTGCAATTATTTTTTTTTCTTTGCACAAACACTTTTATGTCTAGTTAAATTGTGATTTAAAATATTATGTTGTTATTATTATTATGTAAACTATGTATTTGGAATAATACCTCTATTTAAAATGTTCTTATATAAAACTTTGCTTATAAAAATAAATATGACCATGTCTTTCTTGTTAAGAGGCAAATGTTTGTGATCTGTCCCCTTTGGTGGGTTTATGATCCTCCAGGACTAACAAGAACCAGGCCAGCCTGGAACCAGATTCTCCAAGGTTCATCTTAGTTACAGGGAAGTTCATGTTTCCCAAAGTGCCTTCACTGTAACAATTCCCTTTGTTTCCGCTCCCCAACGCCCTGCCTGTTGCAGTGCTACATTTCCTTCATACAGAAACAATGCATTTATTAGTTCTCTAGTAAAAGGTGTTAAAAAGAGGTCAACTCCTGGATACAACTTTACAGTTTTCATGGAGCAGTCCAGAAGTGCTATTTTCCTGGACTACTACTTCTACTTCTACTTCTACTTCTACTACTACTACTACTACTACTACTACCACCACCTCCTCCTCCTTCCCCCTCTCCTTCTCCTTCTAAAAAGCTTCTTGCAATAACTTCCTTTCATCATGAAAATCCTTTGAGGGCTTCCCAATTACCCAAGGTTCTGGAAAAATGTAAAGACCTTTTGAAGAGAAAGAAAAGTCAGGCTGTAAGAAAGAATTGGAGGAATTTAATTTCAGGAGCAAAACATATGAACTCCATTTGGTTTTGGCATTTAATCAATTGGTGCTTTAAAGATAGATGCTGTAGTCCTAACACCACAAACATCTGCAGGAAAATGGGAAGATCACTTCTGTGACACCTTTAACAGGGATTCTGGTGTAATCTCATAAGGGATTTGTTAGATAGGCGCGGGAATAACAGCCAAGACGAAAGACCCGTTCAGCACTTTAATAACGGCTAGCACTAACTACAGTAGACTGACGGCTGGCGGCAGGGAAGCCGCCTTTATGGAGCTCCCCGCAGCCAGCTTGGCCAGTGACAATGCTTCAAACTCCCCGCCACTGATTTAACCCAATCAGCGGCGGGTATGCAAATACCTGCTTGTTAAGTCGGAACACAACACCCCTCCCCTCTTAGTTCAGCAATTGTCCAATCCGGTATTAGTGTGGGTGACGTAGTCGCGCAAATAGGCGGGCCGCCGTAAAGTCCTACTGGGCCTGCGCGATTCAGTCTCTCTGGAGTCTTCGTTCGGCGTGGACATGGCTTGTGTTGCTCCGTCCTCGTCCTGTGGAAAAATCTGGAACCGGCCTCCAGGCGTGGAGGCTGAAGATTCGATCTCCCGGTCCTCTGGCCCCGGTCGGATTCGTTCGAGCTCCCTCGTGTAGTCGCGCAGGCCGCCGTAAAGTCCTACTGGGCCTGCGCGATTCAGTCTCTCTGGAGTCTTCGTTCGGCGTGGACATGGCTTGTGTTGCTCCGTCCTCGTCCTGTGGAAAAATCTGGAACCGGCCTCCAGGCCTCCAGGCGTAAGATTCGATCTCCCGGGCCTCTGGCCCCGGTCGGCTTCGTTCGAGCTCCCTAGTTCCTGGTAGGTGCCTCCGCTCGCCTTCTCGGGTTGAGATAAGTGGTCTATGGAGTCGTGTAGCTAGGGCCCGGTCTCTCACGCTATTGTCTGGTTCGCAGTGACTGTATGGTTGGCGGGGCGGAGACCCGCATTTTTGGAAAGTGTCTGTTTGATTCCGCGATGGTGGCTCGGCTTCGGGTGGACGCAACCACGAGTCTCCCACTCTGTGTCTTAGCTGATCGATGTGTCGCTTCCACA
>QLTV01000276.1:153953-174035 GCA_003457575.1 Thermophis baileyi
TGCCTTTGTTCAGTCGTCTTCTCCCACTGCCTTCGTCGCCAGTGTTAGATAGGCGCGGGAATAACAGCCAAGACGAAAGACCCGTTCAGCACTTTAATAACGGCTAGCACTAACTACAGTAGACTGACGGCTGGCGGCAGGGAAGCCGCCTTTATGGAGCTCCCCGCAGCCAGCTTGGCCAGTGACAATGCTTCAAACTCCCCAAGATGGCCGATGGATGCCACGAGGTGCCTTTGTTCAGTCGTCTTCTCCCACTGCCTTCGTCGCCAGTGTTAGATAGGCGCGGGAATAACAGCCAAGACGAAAGACCCGTTCAGCACTTTAATAACGGCTAGCACTAACTACAGTAGACTGACGGCTGGCGGCAGGGAAGCCGCCTTTATGGAGCTCCCCGCAGCCAGCTTGGCCAGTGACAATGCTTCAAACTCCCCGCCACTGATTTAACCCAATCAGCGGCGGGTATGCAAATACCTGCTTGTTAAGTCGGAACACAACAGGATTCCCTCTCATAGTGACCTCCTGGATTGGGAGGTTAGGGCACTAGTTTTATTCAGCGTAGAACAAAAGCTATCAATAAACTATCAGAAAACCAAAGTTTTAATGTTTGCCTAATGTGGGGGGGGGAGGGGGAGCCCTGGAGTTTTGGCTGAGGGAAGAAGAGGCAGGGAAGGGGGAGGGGGGGTTCTGTCAGGTTTTGGCAGGAAGACTTTTTGAGGCGAGAGCTGAGAGAGGAAGAGGCAGGAAAAAGGAGAGAAGGGGAATCTGTCAAGTTTTTTTTTACTTTTATTGATTTATCAATGTATAAAATACAAAGAAAAATTAAAATAGGAAATTAAGGGAAGAAAAAAGAGAGGGGGAAAGCAAATATGAGCTACAAGGGAAGACAGAAAAAGGCATTGACTTCTGACCCTTTTTAGCACAGTACAAGATAACATTACAGCCTTTTTAGTTGTACACATTAGTATATAACTAGCATTTCTATAACAACAAATCTATCTAATCAGCATAACCTAAGCCAAAGTTTCATTTTGTTTTCATCACAAGCACAACATCCAGAAGTGATATCCAAATACAAAACATAATTCAATATATTCTTCTCTTTATACAACAATAGAACAATCAATTTAACCATTTCTGCTTCATCTTCCTTGCTGTGGAAATAATATGTATTTCTATCTGAACTTAATAATCTTTATCAACTATCACCATTTATATTAACAAGATTCATTGTATTCTTTCAGATTATTTAACCTTAAAGGATAAAATCATTTTTTTTCATCCATTTTAAAACACTAAGCTTTTCTTTAAAAACATTTCTAAAATCAAAACATTCTAATAGATCCTTGTTAGACTAGGACTAGAACAGGAGTGTCAAACTGGCTGCCAGTGGGCTGGATGCATCATTTGCAGTCCATGCCCACCACAGCTCCACAAAGGCAAAAAAGTCATGATATGTCACGTGACATCACATGACGTGATGGAGTTTGACACCCATGGAAGAGAAGCTCTTCCAATCCTATTATACTATTAAAATTCTAAGTGCTGACTCCATTACTAATAAAGATTGTCTGAATTCAAAAAGGTGCAAATTCCCTAATTGCAGATTCCTACATTTTTTATGTTTTAAATAAGCTACCGTATTTGTTTAGGCAATGTTTCCACTATACCTTGAGGGCATTAAAAGACATCAGTTATAAAGTTTTAGATTTTTAAAAAGTGGATTTTATTTTTTTTAAAAAAGGTTGTTTATATGTGGAACAACTCTGACATCTACTGTTCATTACTCTCAACTGCATCCTTAAACACAATAACACGCTATTTATTTGCTATCTATATGCCAGTAACAATGTTTGATAGTTCTTCCCTATTTGGCAACACGATTTTGTGAGCAATACAGTTAAATAAAGCCCTACTGATATGTGGATTTTGGAAATGTAAAGAGAGTTAGCTTTGCATTTCTGGTGCCAGATCTTCTTTTACAGACTACAGTACCGATGACGTGCCAAATAAAATCCAAGAGGATGGGAAGGGATGCCATTTCTCATTTTTATTAGATAGTATTAACTTTGGTTTTGAAAATTCTAATTGAGTCAAGCTGATAGTAATGGCAGATATATTTCCAGACAGAGTACATGAATTTGGCATTGTCCTTTGAATTAGAAATGGTAATGTGGGAAAGACCTTGGGAGACTGGGCAAAAAGAGGGAACATCAAATAAGAGAAAATATAACCCACAGCTGCATAGTAGGTGAAGCAAGAGGCTTAGAAGGGACCCTCCCTAGTTTCTCAGACTGTAAAAGAGACAGTGGGAGATTTGTACTTTTACATTTGCAAGATTCTTGCAAAAATAAAGATTTATTTAATCTAAATAATTTCTGATAATGTAGCTTTACAATAAAATAGAATTAGTTTTTCTGGTCATGTTTCCTGTCTGAGTTAACTGATAAAGATGACAGAGTCCAATTTTATACCTGATCCTTTGGACCAGAAAAGAGAGAAGGAACTTTCCAAGGGAGTAAGACACAATTGGAGGTATTAATCAACCAGATGCACATGACATTACTGAAAAGATGCAGAGATGACTGATTTCTTTAGTTGGTTCTTATTTCTATATTTGTCCGTTTCTTAAAAGTGAGAATGGGATAAAAAAGCTTCTTGGAAGTAAGCTATTCCCATTCCCATCTTCAAAACTCCATTTTGTCTACTTCTACAAGCCAATGAGAAAATGGCCAAATTTCAGCATTTCAGCTTTAATTACTTGAGGGTGAGGTGGTTAAGAATAGATATTAGAGGAGTTGGCTTTCCAGAGATTCATTCCTCCACTTCTGCTGCTATTTTGGAGTAGGAAAAGCTCCTGAAATAGAACTAAAAATTGCTCACTTGGCCCCTGGTTCTCTTAATACTGTCTTAAAATCCATAATACAAAAGCATCCACTTTTACTTTTCTTCAGTTCCAGATTTTACACCCATCGGTGCAATTCCATTTTACCACTCCAATGGAACCGCTTACGTCCTGAAGTTGTAGGTGCTCCATTTGACCAGATCAGTCAGCAAGAGTAACTCACTTGGTCAGTTAAAACTACCACCTGCAACATTTAGCAACAAAATGCCATTTAAAAGCACGCATTCCATCTCTTCCTGGCGTTTGTCTTCCTTTCATCTTAAAAAGTGATGTAAAAACTCCAAGCTTGTCTTATAATTTGGAACTGAGGGGGGATCAGATTCTCCTAGTCCTGAATCAGATTGCCTTGAGTGTATCAACCACATTCTTAACAACATGGTAAATTTTAAGGTGAAAAAGATGTCGGGCTACCATGAATGTTTTTGATAATATACCTTAGATTCTGGAGTGTTTACCATTGTATTTTTATTTTATTTTATTTTATTATTTATTTTGTTATTTTATCTTATTTATTATTTATTTTATTTAAATTTTATTTTATTATTATTTATGAGCTGCCCATCTTGTTCAGAGACGATTCTGGGAAGCTTATAAACATTAAAACTAGTACATATTAAAATAAGAAAGGGGAAAAAATAACAGCAGTAATAATATTGTTAACAGATGGAGAGGAGGGGAACACTAAGTACATGAGGAAAGATGGGGGTCTTTCTTTCCCAATCCAACAGCCACCTCCAGAATGGTGAACCCCAGTTGGGGCCTCAGGCCAGCTGGCAGAGCCAGGTTTCCAGACCCTTATGGAGGCCAAAAAGGAGGGTACAGATCTCACCTCCAGTGGGAGAATATCCCGAAGGGCTGGAGCCAGGGCAGGAAAGGCTCTTCTCCTAGACAGCATCAGCCAAAATTCCTTCATTGATGGAGGTGCACACCATGCCCCCTCTGCCACCATGGGTGGGGTGGACCAATCCATTGATCTGAGATGATTAATTTATTATTCCTTTTCTCTTGTAGCTCAAGTCAGAGCACAGGAGGAGTCTGGTCTTTCTCATTTTATATCTGCAATAATTATCATTTGAGAGAAATTGGAGTAAGAGGGCAATCAGCTAATAGTGATTCATGGTTGAGGATAAGCTTAGAGTTGGATCACCCCAATCCAAACTCAATACCTTAGTTGCTATGATATACTTGCTCCTCTCAATGGCAGCTAACTGGCAATCCTTACATTTACCGCATGGATGGAGAACTTTTTCCTCTGAAGGCCATGTGGCTTCCTGGATTGGAAGTTGGACACTGCAGAGATTGGTCTCCTGTTCATAAGTGTATTTTTGTTCACCTTCATATATGCAAAAGTCATCTTGGCATAGACTTTAGTCTCTTTCTTGTCATCTCTCCACCAGTTTTGAGAAGCAGCACTGGGAAATGATGGATCCCTGATAAAGGTGACAAAAACCAATTTTACTCCTCATGTTTTGGACCAGAAAAGAGATGGGGATTTTCCAAGGGGTGACCATTAAGCAACCAGCTACACATGACATTACTGCAAAGGTGCAGAAGTCACAGGAAATGACATGGCTGATTTTTGTAGTTGATTCTTATTTCTATATTTGGTTCTGAGAATGGGGTGAAGAAGCATATTCCCATTCCCATCTTCAAAAGTCCATCTTTGCTACTTCTAAAACCCAATGAGAAAATGGCCAAATTTCAGCATTTCAAGTTTAATTAGTTGATGGTAATAAGGTTAAGAAGAGATATTAGAGTGGGTCGGCTTTCAAGAGTTTCATCCCTCCATTTCCACTTCTACTTTGAGGGAGGAAAGCTCCCCAAATAAAACCACTGAAAATTGCTCACTTGACCCCTGGTTCTCTTAATACACTCTCCCAATCCATAATTCAAAAGTATTTTTACTTTTCTTCAGTTCCAGATTTTACAGCCATCTGTGAAAGCCCATTTTACTATTCCAATATTAATATTTGCCTACCGGAGTTGTGGGTGCTCCATCTGACCAGATCGGTCAATAAGAGTAACTCTCTTGTTCAGTTAAAGCTACTGCCTGCAAAGTTTGGTAACAAAATGCTGCAAATGTTTTCTTATTATTTCCTAATCCCTGCCATGAGAAAATCTAAATGTCAGAGTGCATATTTATTATTACAATTTCTTGACACGGATGTGATTTACTGTGCTAGATTTTGTTCTTGTTTTTCAAGGATTAGGACCATCTCCTTTGCTGGAACTCTTAATTCTTCCAAAGCTATTGATTAGATTAAAAGATCATTATGACAAACAGAATGGAGATTTGATATGTAATGCCATAATGAGGAAGACCAATGAAATGCCATCGCAAGGCATGTGAAAGTTTTGTAAAGGTAAAGGTGGACAGTGCCAGGTAAGGCTATATGGACAAGGCCATTCATGAGGCAAGAGAGTGAAGAGATGTTCTCTTCTTCTGACGTTGCCTTTTGAGCCACTGCTGTAAATGTGGGTTGTCTACTCTTTTAAAATATGCAAGCAGCATGGGAGGTAGACAACCACATAGTTCAGAAATGAATGTAACATAAAGAAAGCCAAACACCAAAGGATTCATTTC
Organism: Thermophis baileyi; assembly: GCA_003457575.1. Classification (NCBI taxonomy): domain Eukaryota; kingdom Metazoa; phylum Chordata; class Lepidosauria; order Squamata; family Dipsadidae; genus Thermophis; species Thermophis baileyi. The sequence continues at coordinate 159,440 of QLTV01000276.1, forward strand.
AAAAGAAATAGATTTTGAAGAAATAGGTCTAAAAACAGTATTTTTTAAATACTGAGTATTTTTTAAATACTTTAAATTTCTAAGTATTACTCTTTGCATACCTCTCAGGAACAAAAGAATATGTACTTAAGAACATACACTGGATTGGACCTCTGGCCCATCTAATCCAGCATTCTTGTTCTCATTATAATCAACCAAGAAACCCTTTGGTCTCCCAGCAGACGGCTTTCAGAGATAGTCCCTCTGCCTTCAAGGCTAACAACTGCTGATCTCCATGACTTCTATGAATTAGTACAACTCTTTTCTGAAAAACAAAACAAAAAGGTTGAGGGAGCTATGCATGTCTAGCCTATTGAAGAGATGGATTAAGGGGGACATAATTGCCTTCCAGTATCACAGAGAAAAAGGGATATCCAATCTAGAAGTAAGACTGTGAAAACATTTAATCAATAGAATAGAGCTGTGGGTGCTCCACCACTGGAGGCTTTCAAAAATGGATTGGACAGCCATTTGACTGGGATGGTATAAAGTCTCCTGCTTTGAGCAGAGCATTGGACTGGAAGACTTTTGAGGTCTCTTCCTGCCCTATAATTCTATGTTCTATGAAGCCAGCCAAGCTAGTAGACAGTGCCACCTCTGATAGTGGCCAATTCCAAATTTGAATTATATATTCTGTAAAAAAAAAAACAAAAATTAAAAAAACCCTGGGTTTTTTTTTTGCCTGTTCTAATTCTTCCAGGATGAAATTTAATTGACTGATTCTGCTTCAATATAACCTCTTCAATTTCTTCATCCTGTTTATGGGCAAAGTAACCGAATGAGATGTCTCAATAGGTAAGAGAAATTCTCAGGTTTCTTCCATTTTCAGAAGGCTATCATGCAATTTGCAACTTATATAAAAAAAAGGTTCCTAAAACAAAGGACACGTGTTAGAGCAACATTACTACAAAACATGAAATTCTCTTTTGCCTAATTGATTTGAATCTCAACTTTCACCTCAAATTAATATTTCATGTTATATATTTACAAGTTTTATCAAATTAGACTATGGAATAATCTATGAAATAAAAATCTTTGCAAATTTTTACCAAATACCAAAACTTCATTTCAACACAATCTCCATTGCAGCAACAATTGCTCATAAGCCTGGCAAGAATGGTCTATGCTTTATCTTCTTGTCAAAAACAGATCATCCCAGATAAACATTATTGCTTTTTTTGATGAATTGACTAAGTGGTAAGATAGAACAATGTGAAACAGACAATACCACCACCGGATAGATGGGGGGGATAGCAAGCACTTTTGCATATAGGCTCAAGATTCATAATGACCTTGAGATACTTGAACACTGGGCCCTATCCAACAAAATGCAATTCAGTGGTAAGAAAATGAGATAGGGAAGAATAACCAAATGCATAAATATAGAACAGAGGCTAAATCATATGATGAATGATTGAGAAAAATAGGCATGTCTACAAGTCTGTAGAGATTCTCAGTCATCCAGGTCATGGTTGTCCCAAAGGTGTTTTTTCAGGAGACAACTGGACTTTCTTGTTTTTTCTTTTGAAGACGTTTCGCTTCTCATCCAAGAAGCTTCTTCAGCCCTGACAGGATTCATTCCCCTTCCATTCTCCACTATCCTGTCAGAGCTGAAGAAGCTTCTTGGATGAGAAGCAAAACGTCTTCAAAAGAAAAAAAACAAGAAAGTCCAGTTGCCTCCTGAAAAAGCACTTTTGGGATAGGCATGTCTACTTTAACAAAGAGATGGGTTAGGGATAATATGATAGCAGTCTTCCAGGATTTAAGGAGCTGTCACAGAGGAGATAAAGTCAACTTATTCTCCAAAGCACTTGAGAGCAGGAGAAGAAGTAGGAGATCATTAAAGAGAGATTCAACCTAGATCTAAAGAGAAATTTCCTGACAGTAAGAACAATTAATCAGTGCAATGTCTTGCCTCTGGAAGTGGGTGCTCCATCACTGGAGGTTTTCAAGGAGAGACTGAACAGACATTTGTCTGGAATGGTATAGGATCTCCTGCCATGGGCAGTGGGTTAGACTCTAAAACCTCCAAGGTCTCATCTAACAGTATTATTCTATCTTCTATGATTGTTTTCAGTTATTTGTGCCTGACAATATGTCTATAATTGTATTATGGAAACTGCACATTTTGGACAATGCTGATATTCAGAGGTCTCCAGGAACAGGTCATGGTTGCAAAGACTTTAATCTGGCCCTTCTTTCTTTGATGCCTACAGTCCAAGAAAATTAAGACTTTAATCATAATGCAACAAGTGTGTTTGAAATGACTGCTGCCAGTTATGGAATATTGTGGTTTGGCACAGAGCCATTTCTTCTCAAGTACAGTAAAGTATCATCCTCTTGTCCAGGTGGGAACTCAGAGAAGACTTCAGCTTTTTACTGACAGGTCCTAAGTGACAAATTAAACCTTGGTTTCCCTTCTTGTCTGTTGGTGCTGTGACTCAGGAGGGCTTTTGGTCAGCAACTTTCAACATCTGTGCCCACACAAACATTTTCATTTTTTTCTTGACCTGAAGTGAAGTTTCTATCAGTTTAGTATTAGTTCCTTGGAGAAAATATTTACTTCTCTGGTGGTCTCCGCTCAGGTGTTGTTTTTTTTAAAGGCTAAAAAAAACAAGGAAGATTGATCCAAGCATGCTTTGAACCATTTGCACATCTTCTGAGTCTAGCCTAGATTTCCAATTCATTTTAAAAAAAATTTTTTTACTTTGCTATTTTTGAAGTGCCAGTATGATATAGATCAGGGGTGGGTTCTACTTACCTTCCCTACCAGTTCTGATCGCGACAAAAGTGCTTGCTTTGCTCACATGTGCGCCCCCGTCACATCGTGCAAAACACCCAGAAATGACCCTCTGCGCATGCGCAGAGGATTATTTTTCAAGCCGTGGCGACCGGAGGACTGGTTTGGGAGCGTGGACCACTAGTGTTTGCTACCAGTTCAGCGAGCGGCGGTAAATTTCCGCTACTGGTTCTGAAGAACCAGTCCGAACCGGCAGCAACCTGATATAGATTAAGATGTTGGATTGGGTTCAGGCTACCCATGTTTAAGTCTCCAGTTACCATGTATTTCACTGGACAAAAAAGTAATTTGGACAATTACTTTTCTCTAGCGTAACTCAAGATTGGTGCTGTGAGGATAAAATGAAGGGTGATTTTGAGATCCATGGACAAAAGATGGTAGATTTAAGAGATTAATATAAATTCTTGATTATAGCTTTTATGCAACAATTTTCTTAAATTATATTGATGAGTTTTCTGTTTCTGTTTCTTTTCTTTGACCAAGACAAGATCATTTGATTTAGTTCCTAATAACTACTGGCATAAGAGAATAGATAATGATTGACCAGCAAATATAACATAAAAATCGCAAGCAAAAAGGATAAAAAGTAAAAATATATTTTTTCTAATAAATAATAAATTAATGATTATAGCTCATTAATTGGGGGGGGGTTTATGTTGTTCAGTTGAGTAGCAGCTATGAAAAATGGCCTCAATCCTGGAATTTTGTATTTTTTAATCTCTTCATTGATCATTCTAAAATAGAACCAAGTTCTCACTTCCAGAAAGCTCATTGCAAAAGTCATTATTAAGAAGGCAATGGACAGGAAAGGTTTTCCTCCTTTTTTCTATTACGAGAGAAGAATTATAAGACTCGCATCAAATCAAGATTTAAAAAACTTTAAAAGCAGGCTTATGTTTGCAGAGGCATGCATATATAATAATACTGGCTTATCATTTATCCTCCCCTAAAGCAGAAAGGCTAAATTCAGGATAAGATGTAGCTTGAGGCTACTTTTATAGCTCTTCTCCTAGACAATTTTTGTGATTCTAATTAGTTTGGTATCCTTGTTGTAAGAGAGGACTTCTGGTGATGGTAAGGGCAGAAGTTCTGAAAGAAAACAAGCTGGCCACCAAAGACAGTTTCAGAGGCTTACATACCTCCTTGTTTCTAAATGAAGAGAAGGTTCTTTTCCTTTGTCTGTGAACTTTCCCATTCAAAAACCCTTTAAATAATACAGAATTACAGAGTTGGAACGGACCTTGGAGATCTTCTACTCCAACACTCTGTCCAACCAGGATTTTCTTAAAAAACCCCAGTGCTGTAGCACCTGCAGCTTCTGAAGGCAAGCCATTCCACTGATGTTTTCACTTTGAATGCATAGTATGCCAGCTGAAATTTGCACCACCAACACATAAATCTTCTGTTTCAGAAAAGGGGCTGGTGGAGATGTTATACAAAGGCTCCTGGGGTCTCTTAAAAACTGAAAGATCTATTATGGCATAAAGCTTTTGTATTCCTGTAGTGAAGTCAGGGATCCCTTAGGTAAATACATTGACATGGATTCAGTCTTTCCCACAATGACATCATTTTTCAGAGGCTACAAGTCAGCTCATTGAGCTTCCTGATTAGCAACCAGCACTAAATGCTAGCAATATTGAAAGGATGCAAGATTGCTCAAAAAGTGCCTCTTACTCACAGAATACTATGAAAACCAGGGGTGGGTTCTAACTTACCTCGCTGCCGGTTCGCTTCCTCCTGCGCCGCATGGCCGCGCCTCATGGGCGCGCACAGTGCAAAAAAATTAATTTTTTTTTAAAAAAGCCAAAAACATGCGCAGTGTCGGAAACTCAGCTTCTGCGCATGCGCAGAAGAAAAAAAAAATTCAAAAAAAAATATTCAAAAATATAAATAAAAAATTCAAAAAAAAGATGGCGGTACCACGGACTGGCACTGACCGAACCGGATCCGTGATGTCATCGTGACGTCACCAGCAGGTCGCTACCGGTTCGGTTCGGGCGAACCGGTCCGAACCGGGAGGAACCCACCTCTTATGAAAACCAACTCCTGGCATTTAAGATCCCATGTCCAAGAGGCCCCAAATTGAGTTGTATAACATGTGAGCCAGGGAGAGGACTGCTGTGAGCATTTAATCCTCTCCTTTTGGCTTTTGCTTTGAGGGATGCCTTGAAAGAAGCTTTCCAGGTGTCATTGTTGGAGTGACAAGCACTAAGCCAGTTGGAAAACTGCCCTCCAGTAATATTGTTACAACTTAGAATTTGGGCAAATCCATTAGGAAACACCTTCGCATATAAGGGCATGAATGAAGCTGAAGGACTCATTACTTGTTTCTCACAGTCAACAGGAGAAGAGCTCAGGTTGGCTTGAGAGCAGAAAGAGATTCCCTGTCCGCCAGCCCATCCAGGCTCCAAAATGATCCAAGCTCTCTTGGTAACTATATGCTTAGCGGTTTTTCCATATCAAGGTAAGATGTTCTCTTTGGTTTCCTTGTTCAGATTCTTACTGCTAAAAGACTACTGCACCCAACAGATTACTATGGTTTTTCTTTTGATGCTTAACCAAAATTTGTTCCACTACAGTTTCTACAGATCTACCAAAAGAACACTCAAAAATTGCATTTGTTATGAATTTACATAAATTGTCTTTTTGTAATTGCTTAAACTTTGTGAATCAGCAAACAGATCTTAAAAAAGAAAAGATCTAAGAGCCTCAAAACAAAAGCATGTTCAAGTTGGATAGAAGGTTTTCCAATAATGTGAGTAGAAAAGGATTAGAAGACTGAAGAAGACACAGAGAGAGACTTTGTTGGAAGAAAAATTCAGGAAGGAAAATATTAAAGAAACAAAGTATTTTTAGTTTTAATTTTTTTTCACTATGTCAATTAGACATCATGTAATTAAGCTTGCATAAACCACAGCTAGTGTTATTGTTGGTATCTTCAGAGAATCTTCAAATGGTACTGAAGCTAATCTTCCTTTTGTGGGCTACCTTTTATATGCCAGTTAACCAGTCTCTTCCTGCTGTCTCCCAAGCCATTCCCACATATGATTACAAACAACAATCTTCAACTGTCTTAAATTTAACAGATGAACAGAGTTGGAAGGGACACCATGCAGGTCATCTAGTCCAACCCCCTGCCCAAGCAGGAGACCCTACATCTGCCTCTACCTAGGATCGAACTCACAAGCTCCTGATTGTGAGGCAAGAGCTCCAACTCTAGGCCACAGCAGCTGGCTGTGGTTGCCCAAACACAATTAAGGGTCAAAAGCTGGCTAGAGTAGCCCTGATTTTTTTTTAAAGTAAGGAAAAATGGGGTTGCCCTTACCAAGTGGGAAGCTTCCAAAATTAGAAGAGTAATTGATGGAGAAAACATAAACAAGAAAGGGCTTGTGCTCTAAGCAGGAGGGAATAGTAACTTTTCTTTCTAGTAGGGGGAATTGAACCTCTCCCATGTTTCTTGGAATATCAGGTACAAATGGGCAGGTACATGAAAGTATGAGGAAGGTTTAAACTTCTGCCTGGGGTTAAGGCTGAAAAGATTTCCATCAGTCTCAGAAGATACATTTCCAAGGTCAAGTGCTAGTTGTATTTAGATTTCAGTCACTCTCTACTTTAAGAAATTTCCATCTGCCCCTCTCTCCTTTGCTCTCTCTCAATTTGGCCTTGAAGCCAACTATAAAGATTGTCTGATTTCTGTCAGTATTCTACAACAGTTTTTTCCCCATACTCTGTAGCTATTGATATTTTAGTTTATTGGTTGGTTTCCATTTACAACTATAAGCATTTTATTTTTGCACTTTTTTTGTAGCGAGGGTATTAATTAGATATGCACAACAACATGATAGAAAGACTGGATTAAATCTCTTTGCCAGTCTCCCAATTACAACATCTACTGTATGACAAGGAATCCTGAGTTGAATCAGCTTCTGATAATTACATGGTGATAGACAAGTGGCTTGCTTAGCTGCAGAATGGAAGTGGTTTTCCACAACTTTCTTCAGGGACAGTTTTCTAGCTTCCCAGTATAGTCTATAGTTCTGGGATTTCCAGTTTTAAAGACGTCCTGCCCTGCTTAGTGTTGGGGATATCAGTGCAGATCAGATACAAGTAGTCCTTGACATACAACCATTCATTTAGTGACTGTTTAAGGTTATAGTGGCACTGCAAAAAGTAATGATCTTCACAGCAACCCCAAGGTCATATAATCAAAATTTGGGTGCTTGGCAACTGGCAGCCACATAACCTTCAGACACCACAACTATGACAGTTGTGGTGTCTGAACAAGGGTGGGCTCCTCCTGGTTCGCACCGGTTCTCCCAAACCGGTAGCGGCCCGCTGGTGATATCATGATGACATCACCGAACCGGATCGGTCGGTGCCGGTCCTTGGGGGCCGACATCTTTTTTTCCCGATTTTTTAAAAATTTTTTTTACTTCTGAGCATGCGCAGAAGCCGACTTCCGGCACTGTGCATGTGGTCACCATCTTTTTTTTTTTTTGGTTTTTTTTTTCCCGGATTTTTTGTGTTCGCCCGAACCGGTAGCGGCCCGCTGGTGATATCATGATGACATCACCGAACCGGATCGGTCGGTGCCGGTCCTTGGGGGCCGACATCTTTTTTTCCCGATTTTTTTAACAATTTTTTTCCTTCTGCGCATGCGCCGAAGCCGACTTCCGGCACTGTGCATGTGGTCCCCATCTTTTTTTTTTGGCTTTTTTTGATTTTTTGGGGATTGGGGGGGGATTTTTTCCTACTGCGCATGCACGCGCCCACAAGGCGAGCCCACGAGGTGCAGGAGGGAGCGAACCAGCAGCGAGGTAAGTAGGAACCCACCCCTATGTCTGAAGGTTATGTGGCTGCCATTTGCAGCCTTCCCAGCTTCTGTCTCCAACCTTCTCCCTGCAAAAGATCTAACAGTAGAAATTCTGGTCCTAATTGTTGTTGTAAGTCAAGGCTTGATGCTGTGGCCCACAACATCTACAAAATATGCCAAGGAGCAAATAGCAGATGATCATTGAATGTCCACATGGTAACCAGCCCTAAATTCTTTGACACTTGATCTAAGTCTGAAATCACTGAATCTGATTATGGATATGTTCTTAGGTGCCCCGGTGATAACTATGATGCTATGGACGCTCCATAGATATTTTTGAAAATGAAAGGAAGTCAGTGAAACTATTAGGATGGCAATGAAAAAGAAGTTCAACCGAAAGGAATTCCTAATAAGCTGCATTTGCATAACAAGCTATGTATGCCTAGCTCTCTGATTAATGTACAGTATATATTAAATCATAATATAGTTTGGTTTATTGAATTGTGTCAATCAGATTATTGTGATTTCTGATTTTTCATTCATCCCTAGCACTCAGCACACAAACCTGGACAGTGGATGGCATTTATTTATTTTGCTGCTCAAAATTTTTCTTTTGGACCTTCCCAAAGCATTGTCTCCAGTTAGATTCCCAGCTATCAAGCATCATTTAGCAAATTTCATATACACCAAAAAGTTCTTAGATTTCTGTGCTGTGTTCCACTAAAAAAGGATTCCACTCTCTCCATTGATAACTGAATAACAAATTACATAGTAGATTTGAAAATAGTAGAACAACATAGCAAAGTGAATCTTTCTTTCTTTCTTTCTTTCTTTCTTTCTTTCTTTCTTTCTTTCTTTCTTTCTTTCTTTCTTTCTTTCTTTCTTTCTTTCTTTCTTTCTTTCTTTCTGATGAAGGGAGCTCTACAATCCTGGAATCCGGGAAAGTTAAAGATTATGAAGTAGTGTATCCACAAAAAGTCCCTGCATTGCCCAAAAGAGGAATTGAGTGGCGTGAGGAAAAGGTAAAAAAAAAAAACAACAACTTAATTTCATCAAGTTATTCATTGATGAATCTGACCCTAGATTTTGCTCAAGATTCATGTGAAGCAAAGTTAGAATTAAACTCTACTACTTTCAAACTTTTGCCATTAGGTTCTTCAAACAAATTTCCATGAAATTCCAACTGTTTTTATTGTTCATTTTAAAGTTTATTTATTGTTGTGTTTTGTAAAGGGAAATTATTACAAAGTCACATATTTGTCAGTGTTCATAGACTATGAAAAGTGACGATGGGGGGAGGTTATAATTGGGACCTATTACCTGTTTCATTTTTAGGTTGGATCTGATCCTATTTCAAACCTTAGAGATTTTACTATTTTGAATAATATTTGCATAGAGAGATTTCTAGAGAGAGCTGCAAGTAAAGATGACATATGATAAGTCTCATAAGACTGTAAAATTCTGAAAGTCCATTTCACTTTGATTAAAAATCTGTCAAATTGCAGAAATGTGAGAAAAGTCCATGTACACTTATCTCAAGATTTGCACTTGACGTAGTTTGAGTGAAACTTACACAGCTCTAATATCTCATGAAAATGAACAGTCCTACTGGGCAGGATGATTAAATCTGGATACATATTTATTATCAGCCAAGAGAGCTTTTGGTATCCCTTTGCTGGCATCTGATAGTTATCTGGATTTTTGCATTGCAATCTATGTGCCTGCTTGGATTATTTATTTATTAAACACATTTATATGGCTGCCTAATTCACACACAATTGAGGAGACTTAGAACAGTAATTTTCTAATGTTAGTAGGTTACTATAAGTAATAAAGTCTTGGGAAACCCCCAGTCAGACAGGGTGGAGGGATCAAGCAAGCAGGAAATTAGCCTTGCATCTTTGTAGAGTTGCAAGAGATCCAGGACTGACAAACCCCCTCCCCCCTGCGTGCCAAATTCCATGGAATCTTATCTATCTGTTCCCAAGGGAAGGCAAGCAGTCTAGGGAGATTTCTGTATTCTAGGCAGAATACCATGAACTCCACACATGTGAATCTGGTCACTTGTGCCTGAAATAAAGTTACTATTAATAGGTAACTTTAAGAGATTTCTTCTTCCTTTTTATGCTCTTGGATCATCTTTCATAGAAGATGATGGAAAACAGTGATAACTGTGAACCATGAGATATGAAATTATCCTATCTAGCTTCACAGAATGCATCATTTTAAAATATATAAATTGTGTTTCCAGGTGAAGATGGTGTAGTGGTTATAGCTCAAGGTTAGGACTAAGAACCAGATTCAAGACCATCATTGGATGACTATCAAGTCAGTCTCTCTGTCCCAGCCGTTCAGATGTTCAATTGGAGAATGAGTTCTTGAACTTATGCAAGAAAGTTTAATTTAATTTAAGAAGATTTTACAGTGCCTTTCAAGCACCAGATGAAATATACTCCGAATCTAATAAATGAACTGACTATGGGTCTCCATTTGACACAGGTGTAGACTAGTTAAGTGAATACACATTTATTTTTTTTTAAATAAACACTACACTCTTTGCATTTCAGGCCAAATATGAAGATACCATGAAATATGAATTTAAAGTGAATGGAGAGCCAGTGGTCCTTAACCTAGAAAAAAATAAGTATGTTAACTCAGAAGTTCGCTTAACTTTTTAAAGACAATGTGAAAAGTGTATATTCTTGGACATAATCCTACAGAAATAATAATCGTATTACCTTGTTTGGCAAATTAAAATTAATTTAAATTTAACATCACCTAAATGTAGATGATGTAGATATAGTCATTGAACATGTTAATTATGTCTTAGCCCAGAACTGAGAATTTTTTATTCCTGCTTTCAATGCTACTCTGCTTGACCCTAACAATTCTAAATAAAGTTGAACCACTCAAGACTCATAAACTTCTGTACTTTGAATTACCTAGGTTATTTATGAAATATTACAGAGATTTAAAAATTATTGTTTACACATTCATGCTGCTCCATAGACACCTCATCAATCTATATAATGTTTGCTCAGAGACCTATGTAGCTGCTCAAGTTTCATCAGAATTTACACATTGAAGCATGAAAGGCATGAAATGTCATGCCCCATTAAGGCATGAAAGAGGTAACCTAAATCTAAACATGCTTGATCTAAACAAGCCCAGATTTCAACACACCCTATTTTTGTTGTTAAGAATGCTACGCCAGTTGTCTCATTTGAACTGTAAACCAAGATGTTAATAAAGACAATAATAAATAGATTTGCTACCTGACTTATATCAGCATAATAAGTACCCATTGGAACCTGCTTTTGATCTTTCACTGACTCATCCAGCCAGGCCTTAGCACTTTTATTAACAGATTTTGTTCAATATGGGAAATAGAAATAAAGTAAAATAATTTTTAGCAGAACAGAATAAGATAGTTGGAAAGAGCCTTGGAGGTTTTCCAATACAACCCTCTGCTCAAGTAGGAGACTCTATACCATTATGAACAAATGGCTGTCCAGTCTCTTCTTGATAACCTCCAGTGATGGAGCACCCTCAACAAGCCATTCCACTGATTGTTCTCAATGTCAAGAAATTTCTCTTAGTTCAAGGTTGGAATTCTCACATGTAAATAAACTACTAACACCGCTAAAAGAAATTGTGCCATTTTCATTGCCATAAAACCAGTAAATGCCATATCACAGTTCAAATGAGTATGGCAGCCATTGCACTGTAAACATGGGAAGAGTTGGTTAGAATCCCTGCAGCCCTCTTGCAATTTAATAATAGCTTTAAGACCTTATACATAGTGGGAGCATTGGGAATGAAGTTCTGGCTTTGATTTTAGAATGTATTTTTGTATTGACAATCTATATGAACCCTCTAAATATATATTGCCTTTATTATTAAGTATAGGCTACAAAGAAACTGCCGTGTGTGTGTGTGTGTGTGTGTGTGTGTGTTACTTTAACTTATTTCATTGGAGACATTAGAAATTGTAGTGCTTCCCTTTTCTACTGTTTAATTATGAAGGTTGTGTAGAACTTCACAGGTAACATCTGGATCACCATGTTTGGACTTTGAAGCAAAGCAGAGCTAGAAGTGGGAGACTAGTAAGGAATACCAGGGATATGCCTAGACTGGAAGGTATATGCCAAGAGAACTGCATCAATGTGACACCAGGAGTAGAAAGTGAATCTATAGTATTGGCTTAGAACTTCAAGAGAGATGTTTCTGAATAAAGATTCAAGGCATCCCTTCCCTTGATTTCTGCCTGAAGCAATGTGAATCCCTTCACTGTTGAGTAAAGGGAGTTACACTGGTCTCCTTTGTAGACCTAGCAGCTTCATCTGATTGTTGCATAGATCAGAAGAATCAAAGCAATACAAAATGTCTTCTGGTCAATCATACCACCTCTGAGCCTTGATGAAGAGAATTGCACAGCTTCCTTGGTGCAAATCTCTTTGCTAAGGTGAATCTAGGATGGGCTTCACTCCTCTTAAATAGCCATCCACATGAGATTGAAATACCTGCTCCTTTCACTTGATACCAAACAATATCCTTAAAATGCCATTATACAGTAGTTGTAGACTTATTATGCAATTATCTCTGTTCCTACTTAATTCCTGGTATAAATAAGGACTTCTATGCATTCTTTCCAGACGACTTTTTTCAAAAGATTATACTGAGACTCATTATTCCATTGACGGCAGAGAAATTACAACAAACCCTCCGGTTGAGGTAATATTCAGCGTGTCTTCCTTTTATGAAGTAAATGGAAAGAATATTTGTGCACAATATTCCAAATATGCATATACCAGACCAGGCTATTCAAACAAGAAGGGCTATTTATGCATGAAGTGTCTTATATTGAGCATGTTTTGTGTAAGCATGTGTGGATTGTTAAAACCCAATCTGTTCCACTTATTGAATTAGTAGGACATATATTTCAATCAATCAATTCCTTGCTACTGATTAAAAGCAAAAAATTTGGGGAGTGAGCCCCACAAATAGGTTTGTTATGAGAACATCAAGTTGATAGGATATACTTTGCTTTTTAAAGCAGATTACAGTGATACCTGTAAAATCATTTCTTTGGAACACCAACAGTGAGAGGAATTCATTTTGCTTGTACAGAATATAGAAATCCATTATAGTTCCCTCTCACTAAAAGGGGCCAGAACCTGTTACAATATCACAGCACTAACATGCTTCCTTAGGTCCATGGTCACTCCCCACACAAATTGATAAAAAATAAATCCTACTTAATGTGTAACAGAAACCTGCTAATTTTGACATCTATAATGGTCCTGCTACCAGAAGATGTTAGTGATCAAAATTCAACTAACAGTTGGAGTCTTCCATGTTATATAGGCATCTTTTTTGGGTATTGTGTATTTATATTTCTGATGTATGTTTCCGAAAGATTTCATTGTGTGAGCTCAAGGAAATAATGATTAACTGATATCATATATGAGCCGCGGTGGCACAATGGTTAAAGTGCAATACTGCAAGCTACTTCTGCTGATCACCGGCTGCCAGCAGTTTGGCAGATCGAATCTCACCAGGCTCAAGGTTGACTCAGCCTTCCATCCTTCCAAGGTGGGTAAAATGAGGACCCAGATTGTTGGGGGCGATGTGCTGACTCTGTAAACTGCTTCGAGAGAGGGCTATAAAGCACTGTGAAGCGGTATATAAGTCTAAGTGCTATGGCTATTGCTATTAGTAAATGTGGAATTTTTCCTACATAAGATTTTAGAACATAGTTTGAGAGTTTATTCAGCAAATCCTGTGATGCAGTTGACCTCCAAGAAGACAAGGTTGGTGGAGAAAAGAGCTTGTTATTTGAACAGAACATTTTATAGTCCTTTGTTGATTATCTGCCCAAACGTTCTTAGCGTTTTACCATCAATGGGGCTCCCTCTGCAGTGTGACTTCCTTTAATGGAGACTTGTGATTATCCTATCCTATTTTCATTTTGAACAATCAATACTAAGCAGGGGGGGTTTTTTTTGTCCCCCTCAAACAAAACATTTGGACTAGTTTCCCTCTTACTCATTGTTTCATTGATGTGGTGGAATATATTGGAACTGTACTTCTGCTCATCAAATCACAGTGCAAACAAGCTTTAACCAGTGTAGTCCTCTTGCCCCCATACAGGATCACTGCTATTATCATGGACAAATCCAGAATGATGCTGACTCAACTGCAATCATCAGTGCATGTGACGGCTTGAAGTAAGATAGTGTCTTATCATTTATTTATTTTATTAAGAGTGCAAATATTATTACTGCTCTTGTAGTTGTCGTAGTTAAAGCAAAGACAATCAGTTTCTTTCAGTCAAATTACTTAGGTTTGATCCAAGACATCTGCAGAATTAAGAAAGGCTTTGAAATCAAGAAGAGCTGCTGCCAGCCAGTAGTCACAGTAGGGACTTAAATCAGATCTGTCTAGAAGAGCTTCAAAGCCCATGTCTTCTTTGTATATAGGAGGTGATGTTACAGGCAAAGAAGATAAGTAGGTTTCAGATTGTGCATCTTGCCAGAAGAGGCAAGCTGTTCTGAATCAAGCGTAGATTGGTTGTGCTATCATCAGGCAGTTTACACAGACGCAATGGTACATTCAATCAGATTATATTTTATTCTTCAGGCATCCTCTGACAACACTCACGGTTATGTAGAAGTTCTTCTGAATCTACAGTCATAATCTGGAACCATCACGAATATTGTAAAAAAGGATTAATGCTTCCCCATCGCCTTCTTCAGGCATGCTTTCCCGGTAGATAGCTTGAAAAGCCTTCCTTTGGGATAGCATACTTCAATTACTCCCACCCCCCAGGCATACTTCAATGACCAATAAGAGTACACAGTTATGATCACATGCCATGGACTACATGGCATGGACTACATTCCCCAGAATGCTATGTCTTAAAGAGACAGTTAGACAGTTCT
>QLTV01000276.1:179451-217571 GCA_003457575.1 Thermophis baileyi
TTAATAAGTCCTTTAAAAGTCTCTGAAATTAATCCTCCCTTAACAAGCTCTGATTGAGAGGAGAACATCAGGCAGGTTTCTTTTGTAAGCAATAAAATTTAAAAGTTTGAATAGACATGTTGATTTAGGCAAGGCCAATAATCCTTTTTTACTGTTCTGAATCAAGCGTAGATTGATTGTGCTATCATCAGGCAGTTTACACAGACGCAATGGTACATTCAATCAGATTATATTTTATTCTTCAGGCATCCTCTGACAACACTCACGGTTATGTAGAAGTTCTTCTGAATCTACAGTCATAATCTGGAACCATCACTAATATTGTAAAAAAGGATTAATGCTTCCCCATCTCCTTCTTCAGGCATGCTTTCCCGGTAGATAGCTTGAAAAGCCTTCCTTTGGGATAGCATACTTCAATTACTCCCGCCCCCCAGGCATACTTCAATGGCCAATAAGAGTACACAGTTATGATCACATGGCATGGACTACATGGCATGGACTACATTCCCCAGAATGCTATGTCTTAAAGAGACAGTTCTTAATTCTAGGCTAAACCCTTGTTAAGCCAGCACACAAGCAGACTTTTCAGTTCTTCCCAGAAACACCTTCTTGAGCCACTGCGCACCTTCTCCAACCATCTAGCTGTCTTAGCCATATAAAGATTCCAAAATTCAGAAGAGCTTTATCTTTAACCATATTAAACGCCCTCCCAACAGGCATTACTGAAGGAAAATATATATAAAAAATCCACTTTGAGCAGACACTGTGTCTATGCGGTAGAGGAATAATTGAAATGATTGGACATAACAGAATAACAACAGAATAACAGGAGGACAGAATAACAGAGTTGGAAGGGACCTCGAGATCTTTTAGTCCAACTTCCTGCTCAAGTAGGAGACCCCATACCATTCCAGAGAAATCACTGTCCAAACTCCTCTTCAAAGCCTCCAGTGATGAAGCACCCACAATTTCTTAATCAAACAGTTCCACTGGTTAATTGTTCTCACTGTCAGGATTTTTTCCCCTTAGTTCTAGGTTGGTTCTCTCTTTGATAACTTCTTGTCTTGTCCTCAGCTGATTTGGGGAATAGGTTGTTCCCCCTTTTTTTGTGACAGTCCCTTAAATATTGCAAAACTGTTATTATGTCACTCATAGTCCTTCTTTTTGTTAGACTAGTTCCTGCCACCATTCATCATATGTTTCAGCCTCCAGCTCCATGTTATTCTGCATTGTTATTCACTCCATTGCCCCCTTATGCAGATGCTTGCCAAGAATTATTATTTCTATTCTTTATTAAATATCATGGTCGTTCTGACTCTTACCTTAAGTTGTTATTATTGAATCAATCTGATTTTATTTCCTTGACCACAGCCAAATACTCTTCTATGGTTTCTACATTGTAGTATTTCCTATAACTCTTTTTAGATAATTTAGAACAATTATATATTTTTCTTTTTTATCCTAAAAGTGTGACTTGTGTTTTATATGTTGATCTATGACCGAATAAAGATTGATTGAATGAGTGTACAGCAATGTATATATGTGTGGAAATACTTCATATATAAGAGTGTATATATGGGTGAAACACTTTATATCCTATTTCTCCCTTATGAGAATAAAGTTTTACACAAAAACTTAATCTTTCAAACAGGTGTATTCTTACATTTCCATAGCTAGAAACTTTCTCTGTTTACAGCATTGGATTCCATACCAAGCTATCACCATACAAATATTGTACAGACATTTCATGGTTGCATTGAAAATGTGCAATCGCTTATATTTTTCTGATCATAGCTGTATCTTTCATAAGCAAAGGAAGAAAATAAAATAAAAATTTCAGTGTGTTTTAAGGAGGGATTCAAAACCACAGAGGATGTTGACTTGATCATTTAAAAATTGGCTATCCACCGAGGGGTCCTAGGTGCTCTCTGAGCTTAGTGGTTTCCTTGTAGGCATTTCACTATCCAACTAGGTAACATCATCAGTGCAGTTCACCCCTGAACTACAAATATGATTTTCTACTGGTTATCCATCTCTGATCACCTTTTTCAAAAAGAGTCTATAATTGTTTTCACAGTGGGTATTTTAAGAATAATGGTGAGATGTACCTTATTGAACCCTTGAAGCCTTCTGACAATGAAGCCCATGCAGTCTTCAAATATGAAAGTCTGGAAAAAGAGGATGAGACCCCTAAAACCTGTGGAGCAATCCACTCTTCTGGGAAATCAGATGAGCCTATCAAAAAGACCTCGAAGATATTCGTTACTCCAGAAGAAGTAAGTCTCATATTAAACCCTCAAGTACATAACATGGTTTGAGAACATGAATACAGTTATTTGTTTCTCAATGGTAAAATAAAAGAAAATTTATCTGGGACTGCTTAGAAAAAAATCATAGAAGAGGGACCCTCATTTCTAAAACTCTATTTCAGCCATGCTGTACAAGAAAATATGGAAACTCGCTGAACAGAAAATACATATTCCAGGTTTATATTGTTTTCTATGGTCACACAAAGTTAATTTGGACATTTGGATCAAAATGGATTCAACTGAATCCCCAAATCACCTCAACTTTCTGAATTAGTTTAGAAAATTTAATCAAATGATCAAATTGGATGCCTCTTTTATGCATGCATAGGGGACTTGGGATAGGGGAAGAAATTGGTTTAAAATATTAAATCAAAGTGTCTTGAGATGTCTAATAAGACCTAATAAACATAACCTTGACTCAATTTTCCAATTTGACTTGAATCACTAAATTGGATTGAAGTAATAATTGGATTAAAAGAGACAAATTGAGTCTGGTCACAGATGACCATATTTCCAATGTTTTCCACCATTGCTGGAGACAGAAAAAATTGAAGAGAAAACATTACATCCAAAATAATAGTTCCTTCCTTCCTTTTGGTGGCAGAGGTTGAAACTGGCTGAAACATATCCAGAAGATCAAAAGCTCAGCTTCTTCTGTTAAAATGTGATAGACTTGAACAAGTTGTTGTTACAATGCAATAATGATTATGAAGTCTGCTGCTTGATTTTTGGCTTCAGTGCTTCTGGCAATTGGAGATTCTTTATCCTCAGCAAGTTATGTGTTTAGGTGGTCCATTATTTTATAGTCACCTTCACCCTTTCAATGTTCTAGTCTCAATTTCAGGTCATGGTCACTTTATTCAAACTTGATCTTGTGTAGCAGAGTTAAGAAAGTAGCTGTCAGAGAGCAAGAAGAGAATTGGCAATCTTGGGCTCAACATAGGAACTCTCTGACCTTGTATATTTAGAATAACAGAGTTGGAAGGGACCTTGGAGGTCTTCTAGTCCAACCCCCTGCTTAGGCAGGAAACCCTACACCACTTCAGACAAATGGTTATCCAACATCCTCTTAAAAACTTCCAGTGTTGGAGCATTCACAACTTCTGGAGGCAAGCTGTTCCACTGATTAGTTGTTCTAACTGTCAGGAAATTTCTCCTTAGTTCTAAGTTGCTTCTCTCCTTGATTAGTTTCCACCCATATGGTAGTTCCATATGCTGAAAAAACACAAATACATGTTTTTCCAGCATACGGAAAAGAATAATGGGAAGAAGCAAGTAATACATGCTCATACCTTCTCTAGGTGTTAAAGTTTTAACTCTATAAATTCTCTAGGTGTTAAAGTTTATCTCTATAAATGTCTTCTTCAAAAACCAATATTTCTGAAACTTCAAGGACTTTGACCAGGAAGTATAACAAGCAATTTTCTGATTATCTGATGACCCACATGTCTGTTGGCTGCAGGGAGCAACATATCTAAACACTCTTCTGTTTATTGTTCTGTTTAGAAAGAAGAATACTTGGAGTCTGAAAAATATATTGAACTTTACATGGTTGCAGACAATTTAATTGTAAGTATCTTGGATATTATTCTATTTTCTTTCTGCATTGAGCACAAAATTTTGTTTCTGTCTTTTCTAATATGGACACTTTTGAAGGCATTACCAAACATAACATTCTAACTGGATTGTATCTTAAAATGTGCTTTAAAATATACTGTGATTTTGTTGTTGTTGTTATTGGTCTCAACCAATATTTACAAAGTGAAGAGACATTTGAAATTTAACTATACTCTAATTTGCACATTAGTTCTTCCCGAACTCCATCTAAATTTTAATTAACCTCATCCAGAAATGCAAAGATCAGGAAGTTGAATACAGAGAACATAAATTAAATTTTGAAATAGAAAAAAGAGCAAAAGAGAATTATCATATATCTCTTCTACTTGAGCAATCTAGCATTCTAAAATCCAGAACAAAATTCATGAGGAATTAATCTGTGGATGGGCAAATCTGGATGCTTTGCTTTCACTTTTTATTTATTTATTTCAAAATAAATCTTCAAAATAATTCTAATTGTGTTGAGATAAAATTATAATGTTCATGTTCATGCTATCACTCAAATTAAATCTATTTCTCCACCACCACTAGCTCAAATAGAAGTGAACCTTTGGCTAATAGACAAATAAGAGCCACATTTGACTTAGCCAACCAATTTGCAGCAATGCAACATTTGCAGTAAAATAACTATTTGGAATCTCTGAATATGTGCACATTTTTTGGAGCAAAATAATGTCTTCATGACACAAAAGGAGCCCATGGACTCCTAGATGGCAGTTTGAGCTTCCCCTTTTAGTATTATTGCACAAGGAAACATCTTATTCAAACTCTTTTCAAGGAAATTGATGTCAGGCTGATGTCATTTAAATTCAGGTTCTTCCTTCTTAGCAGTGTGACTAATGATATTCTGTTTCTATATAAAGTTATTTATTGTAAAAATGTAAGCTACTTATTCTGCTATAAAACAACTGTTCCTGTAAAAATGAAAATGTGTGAATTCAGTGATTTTCTATCAAAACACACAGAATTTCCAAATATTGAAATGCTCCTTTATAATTCTTTATAAGAGATATTTCACGAGAAGAGTTCTCCACTCCTCTGCCCCCAACAGAATACCTTATACCACCAGACTTGAAATTTTGGGCTTAGATAACTTAGAACTTTGCCGTCTTCGATCCGACCTAAGCGTAGTACATAAAATTATCTGCTACAATGTCCTACCTGTCAATGAATACTTCAGCTTCAACCACAACAATACACGAGCACACAATAGATACAAACTTATGGTAAACCGCTCCAAACTTGATTGCAGAAAATACTTCAGTAACAGAGTTGTCAATGCCTGGAATGCACTACCTGACTCTGTGGTTTCTTCCCCAAACCCCCATAACTTTAACCTTAGACTGTCTACTGTCGACCTCACCCCATTCCTAAGAGGTCTTTAAGGGGCGTGCATAAGCACACCAGTGTGCCTACCGTCCCTGTCCCAATATTCCCCTTTTTTAAAATTCCCTTTATAATGTTAATTCATCTTATGAATTCAGCTTAATGGTGCGCCTTCTTTCGAATACTGCTAAGTTAGTGCTATGATTTCAAAACAGTTTCACATTTTTTTCTTTGCACTAGTTGGGGAAAGCTAACTGAAAAGATAACTTACAAAAGCATTGTTTCCTTGGGAAATATGACATGACAATGACTTTGGGAGAAAGCAAGAGCCACAGACTAGACAATAAGAGGCAGCTGAGCCCATAGAAGGAATTGGGGGGGGGGCGCATGGAAAACATACGAATCCTAGTTTCTAGGACTGTACAGTTTGGGGAGGGGCGAGGGGAAGGGGAGAGCTATGTCCTTTAACCTTTCAGGATTCTGTTAATGTAATGTCTGGCTATGTCTGACTATGGGCACGGTGCTCATCTTCATTTCTTTTGCTGAGGGATCCAGTGTTGTCTGAAGACAATTTCCATGGTCATGTGGCCAGAATGGCTATATGCCAAATGCACACAGAACGCTGTTATCTTCCCACCAAAGTGGTACCTATTAATCACATTTGCATGCTTAAGAACTGCTAGGTGGGCAGGACCTGGGGCAAGAATGGGAGCTCGACCCAATTGCTCAGCAGTTGGGTCTCAAACCTGGTCTGTCAGCTCTCCAACTAACAACCTCTGTGTCTTTGACCGATGAGCCATAGCACCCACTCTGTTAATGTCAACTTACAGTAACTATCCAGAGCTGGCATTGCTGGGTGTGCTTCTTGTCCGCACTATTTTGCAAGATTGACACCCAGAATCCCCATCTGAATTTATTTGATCCCAGGTTTTGTGGGTTTCTTTGAAACATTCCTCAACTATTTGTTTATTCAAGCTGACAACATATGAAGAATAAGATGTGTAGTGAAGAATGCTTATCTTACACTTCTCTAAACATGGAAATATGGCATCCAATTTAGGAAAGCATCACAGTAGGCTGACCAAAATTTTCTCTAACCAGGAGAAGAGCCCATGTGTGGTGCTGAAAAATTAATCATGTTAATATATTAACAACACAAGTATAGGTTAAAAATCAGCAGAAATAAATTCATTGGACTGCTTTATATAGAATTATTATTTTTATCCGACTCAGCAAATTCAATGGATTTTTAAGTCTCTTCGTCTCCCTAACCTGTTCTTTTTCTCTCTCCTTCAACCCCCCCCCCCATCCTAAAATAATGGTCTCTTCTTAACTTTTTTGTCTTTTCTGTAGTACAGGAAGTACAGCCGCAACATCACTGATATAAGGATGAGAGTATCTGAAATTCTCAACTATGTAAATTTGGTAAGAAGGCATGGCAAAAGTTATTTCACTTTTTGAATTTAAACCTCTCCCTGCCCTGACTCAGATTTTCACTGTGTTGATGGGACAAACTTAATCTGGTAAAGAGACTTAGGAGATGGACTTCCATAAGAATTTAACTTTTCCGGATTTGAGTGTAGCAAAGCTGAGTCATTTGGCCCAGAAAACAGCTTAGTTCAGTAACTAGGTTATTCCAGAAAACGGTTTAGTTCAGCAACTAGGTTAATAAGCCTCTTATGTGATTACAGCCACTGTGTTGGGAGGATGCAAATCCAAAAGTGTTGCAAGAATTCAATCAATGTATTCTGTAGCTGGATTCGTCCTGGGCTATGGTTAATCTTCTGAACTTGAAAGTTAGAAAGAGAAAGAGAGAGTAAGCCTACTCAATTGATTATTCACATGATCCCTAAGAAGAAAGCAGGAGAGAGGAATCCAGATGGAGTTGGATTGTGACACTTAGGAGAAGATCCACTCATATTTTACTGCTTCTGTCATATTAGCTTTGTTGACTATCTTCTATGTTAATGATCAGTTAGAATCAGGGAGACCACAGGAACATCAGTGGGTGAAATCTCCCTTTAGTCCTCCTCCCCTTCTGTTCTTGATTAAAGAGCATGATCATCTGGTTCTTCTTTATCATTTCATTTTTTTCTTCTGCTTAATAAATTATTAGTATACCTCAAATGTGGAGTTTTCGGTGCTGTCTGACCTTGGTGGTTTCCTTGCAGACGTTTCATTACCTGAAATGAATATCTGCAAGCAAACCAGCGAATTCAGAGAGCACTAAGAACTCCACAGTTCAACCCTGAGCTACAGAGATTCTCTTCTATTGATTCCCAATCTATTCCACTTCACCTGTCCTTAGAAGCCAATGTCAGTTGTCGTTTAGTCTTGAAATGTTTCTCAACTTCTTTTTGTGTTTGAGTTTCTGATTGATGCCTTGTCCACTCCACAGTATTACAAAGCTTTGAATATTCACGTAGCATTGATTGGCTTAGAAATTTGGTCTGATGAAGATAAGATTGTGATCAATGGATCATCAGAACCCACTGTGAGATCCTTTGCAGCATGGAGACATTCAGATCTACTGAAACGCAAAAGGAATGATAATGCTCAGTTACTCACGTATGTCTCATTGTGGGGGGAGGGAGGGAAGGGAGGGATGAGACTAACGTATGTCTCACTGTGGCCAGGAGTGGAAGATTATGAGAATGTTGATGTTTGCTCAGGGTTTCCACGCTGTGTTGTATGTTATAAACTATGTGTGAACTCTGTTTCTGGGTCAAAGCAAACCATTTTTTTCTTAGCTTAGAACTAGTTTTGAGAAAACATTGAATGATGCTCATTTCATTTCACCTGGCTTGGAAATTGAAACTCAAATGATTAGCCTGCCATAAATTTCCAAATTTTCCTCTTCTATCAATTAAATATTCTCTTTTGGTGACAACTTTAAAGTGGGTCTGGATGTTAGAAGATATAGGGAATTGCCAGAGGCTTCTGATTAAGCATTCTGCTTTGGCAGTTACAAAAATGACTTTTTGACAAATTTGGAATGGTGTTCTGAGAAGTTAGAACAAAGCAGGTTCTGACAGTTTCCCATGTTTAATAATGTGTAAAAATGAAGAATACCAAGTCAATTGATGTCCAAAAAGAATTATGCATGTAATTTATATGAATTTTTCAAATAAATTGGTAGACATATCCATTTATTTACTTATAAGTTGTAAAAATCGGTGGAACAGATATCAAACAGAGTTCCTTTTACTCTATATCTCATGATATCTTTGGCCACACTCACACAAGCATTTTAATCTGATTGGTTCCCATTCTGCACCAGCTAAATGAATGTTTCCATTATACTACAGATAAACCAAGAATAAAGAAAAATAATAAAATATCTATTCTTGAATAATACCTGTACATAGCAGCTTATGTGAATCCATATCCTAGATCAGTGATGGCTAACCTTTTTTTTGTCATGTGCAGAAAGTGCGCGTGCGTGCCGGCACCCATAATGCAATGTGACCTCCCCTGTACATGCGTGCATGCCCCCCCAATCCCCCCGATGAACCCCCGCCCCCTGTTTTGGGCCTAGCAGGCCTCCCTGCAGCCTCCTGGGACCAAAAATTGGCCGTGGGGGGGCACCGCACTGCCCCCATGCTCCCCTCCGCCCCCTGTGCATGCGCGTGTGACCCCGACCCCCTGCACATGCGCCCAGCCCCCCGCGTATCCCAAAAATCTGCTGGCCAGCGGGAGGCGCATGTGAGCACGTGCGGTGGAGCTGAACTGGGCACGGGGCTCTGCGTGCCAGCTGTGGCACGCGTGCCATAGGTTCGCCATCACAGTCCTAGATCTTAATGTGACTAATTTATAGAGGCAGTGGGAGCTCAGCCTATATGTTACATAATTATGAATTTGAAATTGGCAAGTTAATTGGCTTATATCTATAATATATTGGACAAATAACAATTGTGAGCAATCCTACAGGCTCTGTGCATAACAAATGCATGAAATATGTGAGGGCTAGATGGAGGGCAGATCAAAGTGAAAGAGAGACTGCAAAAAATTCAGAAAATCCATTCCCCCCCCCCAGCTATTGATTTGACATGCCACTCAACCAGCATTTCCAATCTCAACTAGTCTTCAATAACACCACAGCTAAATTGATAGAAGAAACTTAATTATTAAAGAAATTTGAATCTGGAATTTTTGCAACACAGGGAATGTAAATTAATTTAATGCACTGGATTCACATAACATGCTAATCACTGTGCAGTGAAAATGCATCCTAAAAATGCATCCCTGACGACAGGGCTAGAGGTTTGCAAAAGGTATAGGGGTTATGTATGCCCCAATGCTATAGATTGTACTTCCATCTTTTATAAATTGTATTCCCTCCACCTGCTTTCTTACAGGGGTATTCACTTCGATGCAGGAGTCTTAGGAGTTGCTTTCGTAAACGGCATGTGCAATTCTTTAGAATCTGTAGGAGTTATTCAGGTGGGTAGAAAAGACAAGCGTTACCTGTTTGTAGTTGGTGAAAACTTATATCACTCATAACTTTATTACAAATGAAGACTCTTCTAGTTTTTCATCCACATCATTTTCATCCATATTTATTTATGAATTTGACATCTCCATGCCTTTCCTCAATTGATAGTGTTTTGCCACAATGCACTATGGACATGTCATAGAACAAGCTTTTTTTTTATTGCTTTGACTTATGTATCAGAAGATGAAAATATATTATAATTATTTGGATCAGGAGGAGTCAAAGGAAAAATGTGCCACAATCGGTAAATGAGCAGGTCAAACCATGATGCAATGCTTACAAACAAGGCTTCTGAACAATATTCTTAGTAACCTTGATGACAAACATGAATCATCTTTCTTTCATTCTAAGAAATTTAGGATCGAGATTTATATGGCTGAATTAATATACAGTGAGAAAATGAGAGAATACTAAATCTGCTTTTAAAAGAAACTTTCAATACTTGAACAGCCTGTATGAAAATCATATTTGTCAAGAAAATGCTAACAATATTTACTGAGAAACAGTAAACTTAGCTTTGTTCACTTAGAATAGAATGGAGCCACATGGAGATTATAAAGTTTTGTTCCTTAACAAGAAGAGTTAGGATCCTGACAATATGGGGTAACCCTAAGCCGGTTTGCTTAAGAAAGTCATTTTTATTCAGAAGGACCACCTCACTCTTAAATCTATTAAGCATTTCAGCCTTCAATATTCCAAAAATATTAGCTTGTAGCAAAAGCCACTAAGTAGTTTTTTGGACTGAAGTGGCCTGTAAGTTTTAGTAACTAAATAAATGCAGCCAGACAGATGGATGCAGAGGTTTTGAACTTCAGGGCTTTAAAGTTTTCTTCTGGATGCAAGTATTTGTGCATATTCTGGAGTCATGATGCACACATGCACCCAGAAGAGCTGAAACAATGGTACAAGTAGTCTTAGTAACTGTTCAAAGTGCCATGGACCTCCCTAAAGCTACTTGTGCCCCCGATTTTGAAGTTCTGAGATCACGTGACTGCATTTTGAACTCTTGGCCATCAGCCTGCATTTAAGGCCATTTCCAGTGCCCTGAGATCATGTAATTGTAATTTATAAGTTTTGCCAGAAATTGGCATTTTCTTCTGGTTTCGGGCAAAAAGCAGCCCAAAGCAAACAATGGGTTCATTTAACAACCACAGTATTCTCTTAATGACTGCAACATTTGCTTCAAAATCACTGTGTTTGCTTAATGAACACTATAAAAAGGTGGTAAAATTGGGTCAGTCACGTGATGACCCACTGTACAACCATCCTTACTTATGACCGTAATTGCCAGGCTCAGTTATGGTCATAAACTGAGGACTACCTGTATAATCCTTTTGTTTCAGGCTTCAGATAAACGATATCCTTTCTTAGCTTAATAAAGCTTAAGCTCAATATACTTCTCCATGTTAGCTTAAGCTCAATATACTTCTCCATGTTAAAACCAATGAATAAGAAAACTGTTGCTGATAAAAAAACTAGCACAGTTTGGAGAAAGGATCTTACCCCTTCCACTCCCTTTGAGGCTAATGTTTTATTTACATTTCATTTTTTTAACCCAGAAAAAATAATAGGAAGACACTTTATTGTCACATTATTCCAATGAGACAATTGTGGAGGAAACCTCCATCTCTAAGCTACTAAAAGAAACCATCTAACTTTGAAGAAACAACTGCTTTCTGCATTCTTAGCCCTGCAAATTATTTCCTTTTCTAACTCTGATTTTTTTTATTAGAAAGTCCCTGAGCAAAGATTTCAGCTCAGTGCTAATAACTGGGTTCATTTCTGGTTTCTTGGTGGATTAACTGTAGACAAAAATGTTCTCCCCCCCCCCCCCAGGATAACAGCATCCAGGCAGTTTTAATTGCGGCTATAATGACCCATGAGTTGGGTCATAATATTGGTATGAATCATGACGCAGATTCCTGTACTTGCAACACAGGACCATGCATTATGAAGGCCAGAATAAAGTAAGGATTCAAGAAAAAAAAAACTTTCAATGCCTTTCAAATCAAGTTATATTTAAATGATTGCAATTAATCATTAAATTAAATATGCTGAGAACTTAAAAAAAAATGAAATGGTCAGAATTACACAACAGTGGGGTCTGGTTATATGTGTGTAAATTTATGGTGTGTGATTAAAATGTGTCGTATTTAAAAAGGTAAAACATCTCAGTTGAATAGACATCATTCAGTAGCTTCCTCCAAAACACAATAGTTTAAAGAAATGGCATAGGAAGCATAACCCAAGAAACCAAATTTTAGTAACTGTGATGGAAGTTGTTATTTGTTGTTGTTAGTTGCGAAGTCGTGTCCGACCGATCGTAACCCCAAGGACAACGTTCCCCCAGGCCTTCCTGTCCTCTACCATCCCCCGGAGTCCATTTAAGCTCACGCCGACTGCTTCAGTGACTCCATCCAGCCCCCTCATTCTCTGCCGTCCCCTTCTTCTTTTGCCCTCAATCTTTCCCAGCATTAGGCTCTTCTCCAGTGAGTCCTTCCTTTTCATTAGGTGGCCAAAGTATTTGAGTTTCATCTTCAGGATCTGGCCTTCTAAAGAGCAGTCAGCATTGATCTCCTCTAGGACTGACCGGTTTGATCGCCTTGCAGTCCAAGGGACTTGCAGGAGTCTTCTCCAGCACCATAGTTCAAAGGCCTCAATTCTTTGGCGCTCAGCCTTCCTTATGGTCCAACTTTCACAGCCAACAAAAGAGAAATGGAAATGAGAAGGAGAAGGAAAGAAAGGAGAAGAAGAAGAGGGAGGAAGGAGGAAGAAGGATGGAGGGGAGAAGGAGGAAGAGGGGAGAGGAGGGGAGGGGAGAAGGGGAGGGGAAGGAGAGGAAGAAGGAGAACGGGGAAAGGAATGGATGGGATCTTCTCAGAAATTGTCTATTACCAAAAGTCCTGTAACCTTTTGTGCAAGATTTTTCCATAGTCTCAGGGCACATGCTTACCTGTTGACAATTTTCTGCTTTCTTCTGCCAAAGCCCTAGAACTTCATTGTCTCATATTGTATTCACTGGCAATAAGGTAGGAAGTATTGAGAATGTTATCGAACCTCTTTTGCATTATGCTCACTTTTTAATACTTCAGAACCACCACTTGGTATTTCATACAGACGCCCTGGTTTAGGGAACAATTTTGCTTAATAAAACCCACCTAATGGGTCTGGTGCCTCTTTGCCCTTAAAAGACAACCATGCTGTCTATTTAATGGCCAAAAGCAGCTGGTCTTTGGATTCTTGCTTTGAGCCGAGGTGGCGCAGTGGTTAGAGTGCAGCACTGCAGGCTACTTCAGCTGACTGCTAGCTGCAGTTCGGCAGTTCAAGTCTCACCGGCTCAAGGTTGACTCAGCCTTCCGTCCTTCCGAGGTGGGTAAAATGAGGACCCAGATTGTTGGGGGCAATATGCTGACTCTGTGAACCGCTTAGAGAGGGCTGTAAAAGCACTGTGAAGCGGTATATAAGTCTAAGTGCTATTGCTATTGACTCAGCCTTCCATCCTTCCGAGGTGGGAAAAATGAGGACCCAGATTGTTGGGGTCAAGATGCCGACTCTGTAAACCACTTAGAGAGAGCTGTTAAGGTATTGCTATTGCTATTGCTAACCCAAAAAACCAACCTATTATTTAAGATTCCTGCAATTTCCAGAGAGACCAGGAGGTCTTACTCTAGAGCAGGGGTCTCCAACAGCTTCTTTGCTTCATTTTTGCCATTTTGTGGTGCTTCAGAGCAGAGGTAGCGCAGTGGTTAGAGTGCAGTACCTCAGGCTACTTCAGCTGACTGCTAGCTGCAGTTCGGCAGTTCAAATCTCACCGGCTCAAGGTTGACTCAGCCTTCCATCCTTCCGAGGTGGGTAAAATGAGGACCCAGATTGTTGGGGGCAATATGCTGACTCTGTGAACCGCTTAGAGAGGGCTGTAAAAGCACTATGAAGCGGTATATAAGTCTAAGTGCTATTGCTATTGCTATTGCTACCCTCTAACTTGAGGGCCAATGATTATATTCCTAATGAGTTGTAATAGCATTAGGAAAGTGGACTTATGATACTGCATTTGCGTCTCTTTCAGTATAGTCTTTCAGAACCCAGTGGCACGTTGCTGATATTAGAAAAGAAGTCCAATAAGTATCTTAACTCTCCCTTTGCCTTAAAACATTCATTATAAAAAGTGCAACACCTCCAAAAAAAAAAGGAAAAAAAATCCGTTTAATTACATTATTGCCATCTCTTCTTCATCTTTACAGTTTTAACCCTCCTTATGAATTCAGCTCTTGCAGTTTCTGGGATTATCAGAATTATGTCATGACTGAAACTGCACAATGTATTCTCAACGACCCCTGGACCACAGATATTGTTTCAACTACAGTTTGTGGAAATGGTTTTGTGGAAGAGGGAGAAGAATGTGACTGTGGCCTTCCAGAGGTAATTTTTTTTTTTAATCAACAAGGGTGATTCCATGAACTGTCTCAGAAATGGGAATCCTTGCAAAATCTTCTGTCTTTCTCAGTGGTATTAGCCATCCAAGAGGTTGGCTTCTGAATGGTATAGATTTGTGTCCTTTATGTATATGCATGTATGCGTTGGTTTCTTGGATTTGAGAAATCAGTTTTAGAGGACTAGAGAACTGATATCTCACTTACATTTTGGGAAGACAATGCATTTTTTTTAAATGGGTGTTTTACCACACCAAGAATATCCTTCCCTCCTGAAAACCCCTACGTTGTTGACATTCCCATATTACGAATGAAGGCAAATATATGTGTCCTAGGATAATGTTGCAGGAGCCAATCTGGGTTTGTCACCAGGACCAGAGATTTAGTCTTCCAAGCTTTCAGACTTGTGCTGGAGTCCAGCCTCAGGGAACTTCTCTCTCTCCAGAATTTCTACCATAATTGGCCCTGGTGACTGAACCATATTGGATCTTGCAACTTGGCCACATTACCTATCTCACGGTTTCCTTGAGCAACTTTCTCTTAGAATTTATGATCTTCAACTTCTGTTCTGCTTTCTAATAGTAATTTTTCACATGAACAGTGATTTAGTAAAGTATTCTACTTAGATTGTTAAATGGAGTCAATACACATGTAATGATCCTTGAGCATGTGCTTGAGAGACAAAAAGGAGAAGGAACAGGCTACTTAATTGTCAGATTAAAAGGTAGCTCAGCCTGCAGAAGCAATGGGGAATGACAAACATCTCAAGAGGAATACCCATCTTTCCATAAAGATAAGGGGAGAAATGTCCTTTCATGGCATGAAATATTAAGGTTATCATAACCTTAGAATAAAGGTAGTGTTACATATTCATGTTTGGTGCTTCTTCTCTGGCCTACCTCAAAGGCTGGAATCCTGAGTAGAAAGTCGCTCAGAATAAGCAATAGTTTTGGGCTGCAGGTTATGTGAACTTCACAATTAGGAGAGATGAGGATATTTTTTTGTTTGTTTCTTTTCACATAGGAAATATGCAATACATCTGTTTCATGCAGAAATGCTATCATCATTTTACAATAGCATAGAACACAGGATAACAGAGTTGGAAGGGTTCTTGGAGGTCATATAGTCCAACACCCTGCTCGAGCAGAAGAGATCATAACATTTCAGAAAAATGGCTGTCCAGTCTCTTCTTGAAAGCCTCCAGTGATGGGGCATCCATCACTGATGGATGGGACATCATCCATCACTGATGGATCCAATGATCCAGTGATGAATCAGTGATGGATCATTGAGGGGGGGGCATGGATGGGGCACAGTGGTGGGCAACCAACAAACACTCAGGCTGCTATTAGTCACTTTCATCTTCCAACATGAGCCCATAAAAGTGAACACATGACAGAAATATCCTTTTCCTTGGCAGTTTCCCTCTTCAAAAGAGACCAATTAAAAGAGACCAGGAAGGAAAGCCTATGACATCATTTGATATGTTTTGGTTTTCAGATATGTGAAAATGAGTGCTGCGAAGCTGCAATTTGTAAACTGAAACCTGAGGCAGAGTGTGCAAGTGGGGCATGTTGTGAGGAATGCCAGGTAAAGCTTGCTTATTTTTAACACTAGGAGAGTGTCAGGCCGAAGCCATTTTCTTTGGATCTTTGGCCTGCCACACTTTGTATTAGTTTAAAATGTATTCTTTGCTGTGGGAATTTTGGAGGGACAGTTGCATGAGGGATGTCTGCATGTAGCCACAACAACTTCCTTCTAGATTGTCAAGGTCATCCTTTGTCCTGCACCTGCACAGAAGAAGGTGGAGTTCCAACCAAGCTACCAGAGGATGAAGCAATGAAGATTGGTTCATGTGATGAACTTGGGGGTGTGGGGACAAAGGCTTGAACTTTCAACTGGGTGGAGAAACCCCGAAGGCTTCAGATTCGGGATTTCTCCCAGCCGTGCTGACATGGCTCTGTTAATAAATTGGAACTTAGAGGAATGCTTTGCCTCGGACTCTGATTTAATTCCAGATGCTATTCGGAACCCTGACAGAGAGATTTTACCCTACGCCTTACTAGTAATATGAAAATGTGATATCTTTTGGTAACTTATTGTGATCAACAACATTTTAACCCTGTTCCCATCCCTTCTTCCAGTTTATTTCACCTTATGAAGATAGGGAAGACAGTTTAACAGAATTTCAGCGTTGTCTCAGTTTAAAATGCATTCTTTCGGCATGTTAAGTCACGTCTGTGAAAATAATACATATCCTTCTTTGACTGAGTTTGCATGGAACCTCACTTTAAATAAGGCTGGGCAGTTTTGGGATTGGTGCCCTAACTCACCTTCCTGATATTCTGGAAGGTTCTAAGAAATCTCTGATGATGCTGTGACATTTCTTTTCTCTCTGCTATGACTTTTAGGGAAGAGATGGGTTCAGGAGATTTCTGGAAATCAAATTGTTTTCTTTCCCACCCTTAAATTCCCTACCTACTCCCCAAAGCTCTAAATATTTTAGTGGCACATTTTGGACGTGCTGGAGGACCATGAAACGACAGGTGGAAGTTTCTCAATCCTTCTATATAGGATCCCAGTTGACTGAATAATAAACTTTTTGAGCAGAGCGGTCCAAAAGTTTTTATTATTTCCATACTTCCATCACAAGCCAAGACTCACAGGAAGAGAAAACATCCATGGTTTTTCAGCACATGAGAGAAAATGCTATGAATTCTTCTTCCCATGTAAGGAAATAAAAATATACCATGCAGAAGTTTTGCTGATTTTTCATAAGGGCCAAATTGATTTTCATTGACGTTCATGGTCAGCCAACCTGTATCACTTGTGTTTCAGGAACTGAGCTTTTCATGGCAATCACTGTGTCATAGCAAGTAAGACAGGCTGGGACTTCTAGGCACCATACACAATGTCTTAATTCCTGGAGCCCATTTGTATCATGGCAGGGATGCCTTGCTTGGTAATCCTCAAATGACAGATGGAGAGGAGGCTTTGAAATGTGTGAGTGTGAACATGAATCATGGTTTGGCTCTTTGATCTCTGCTGCTAAAGAGTGGCAGTTGGCAGCATTCTTCATTCTCACCCACAGCTCAAGAAAGCAGGAGAACTATGCCGGGCAGCAAAGGATGACTGTGACTTCCCTGAACTCTGCACTGGCCAATCTGCTGAGTGTCCCTTGAATCACTTCCATATGGATGGACACCCATGCCAAAACAACTTGGGTTACTGCTTCAAGGGGACATGCCCCACCTTAGAAAACCAATGTATTGCTCTCTTGGGGCCAGGTAAGTCAACCTTAGGATTTCGGAATAGTGGTATTATAAAAGACTAAGACAGTTGTTGTTGTTGATCAAAGATATTTTTCCTTGGTATCCATAGTAAATCATCATTTCATTATGATGGCATATTTTTTCCCAAGATGAAGTTCTTTTTTTGGAAGCTTCATAGCTCAGTCCTCCAGATCAGTCCACCTTTTGGTTTAAAGCTCCAAGCTTCCCAAGAGAACATGGCCAATGGTCAAAGATGATGGCAGTTGTAGACCAGAAATCTGGAAAGACAAACTTTGGGGGAAGAATGCTTTGTGGACTGTGAATACATTCCCAAAGTGGACAAAGATGTGAGACAATACATGTGTGAACTGTATGTGTGTGTATGCCATTTATAGACTGCTATGTTGTATATTACAGCATCAGCTCAAAATTATTGTCTCATACTCTTTGTCTTAAATCAACAGGTATTGTGAAGTAAGTCAATACTATTGGAAATGTACAAAGAATAACATCAAGAACTGGTCATAAGCTTAGAGTTTTGTCCATTTCTTCTTTGTTCTGAATGACCCATCACTTTCCATCTTTCTCAAGCAGAGATAATGGAGATTGAACATACATAAGAGTATTCAAACCCTAAGATTGAATTTTTCTTCAGATTTGGCATAGCAATTAAAGAAACAGATGATTCTTGTCACTGATCACTCATGACTTTAATGGCAGACTATCCCAAAATTTTCACCATAATTTTACGTTGAAAAGGGAACATAAGTTCCTGAGAATAAATTCCTCCTATTCATATAAAGGACATATTTTTCTGGGAAACAGGAAACAGGGAGATTTATCTTGATCATTGATGGGTGGTGCAGTGAGACTGCATATAGAATATCTCCAATACAGTTTTGGGTCCCTAATTAAAAGGATCAGGTGCAGTGGTGGGTTTCAAATTTTTTACTACCGGTTCTGTGGGCATGGTTTGGTGGGCGTGGCATGGCTTGGTGGGCATGGCAGGGGAAGGATACTGTAAAATCTCCATTCCCACCCCACTCCAGGGGAAGGATACTGCAAAATCTCCATTCCCTCCCCACTCCAAGGGAAGGTTACTGCAAAATCCCCATTTCCTCCCGATCAGCTGGGACTCGGGAGGCAGAGAATAGATGGGGGCGGGGCCAGTCAGAGGTGGTATTTACCAGTTCTCTGAACTACTCAAAATTTCCACTACCGGTTCTCCGAACTACTCAAAATTTCCAGTACCGGTTCTCCAGAACTGGTCAGAACCTGCTGAAACCCACCTCTGATCAGGTCATGCTGGTTTGGAATCCTGCTGGCATGTTACACACTCAGGTATTTCTTTTGGTTTCTCACTCCCCTCTTACAGATGCAGAAGTGGCTCCAGATGGATGTTTTATGAATAACCAGAAAGGGAACAATTATGGCTACTGTAGAAAGGAAAACAGTACAAACATTCCATGTGAACCAAAGTAAGCACTCTAAATTATTTCCTGCTATGATGATGACATCATTTAAGGATAATATAAAAAACGTTTTCAGGTCCATATCTGTGGGAACCTGATTCTATCACCCGCTAAAACAAAAGAAGTGTGAGCCAATTTCTGAATGGCTAATTTTCCTTTGTTTTCCATCTTGGGTTACAAGAGGGATATACCCTTTTATACCCCACTTGGGTTAAAAGTGGGGTATAAAAGGAGTTCCATGAGGATAGAAGTTAAAAGACTGTATGAGAAAGTGCAGGTAGTCCTTGAGTTACAACCATTGTTTAGTGACTTCAAAGAAACATCAACACTAAAATAAGTGCCTCACAACTTGTTCCTGCACTTACACTTTTGCAGCATCCCTATAGTCATGCGATCAAAATTCAGATGCTTGTCAATCAACATGTATTTACGAGGGCTGCAGTGTGCTGCGGTCACATAATGATACGTCCCTTTCAGCTTCCAACAAGCGAAGCCAAGGGGGAAGTCAGATTTGCTTAAGAACCATGTGATTCACTTAACAGTTGCAAAAACATCATAAAACCAGGTGCAAGTAACTTAACCGAGCCGAGGTGGCACAGTGGTTAGAGTGCAGCACTGCAGGCTACTTCAGCTGAGCTGCTAGCTGCAGTTCGGCAGTTCAAATCTCACCGGCTCAAGGTTGGCTCAGCCTTCCATCCTTCCGAGGTGGTTAAAATGAGGACCCAGATTGTTGGGGGCAATAGGCTGACTCTGTAAACCGCTTAGAGAGGGCTGTAAAGCACTGTGAAGCGGTATATAAGTCTAAGTGCTATTGCTATTGCTATTAACAACAGACTTGCTTAGCAATGCAAATTCTAGATCCTGTTATAGTGATAACCTCATATTGGTGTGGCAAGATGTTGAGGCAGGAGCAAAAGCAGGGAAGGCCCTCCTCCTGGATGCGGGCCAGCTGGAAGAATTGGGCTGACCGGACCTGCAGCATGACTCTGCCAGCACGAGTGGGATGGGCCAATCCCAGTGGGATGAGATCAAGTAACTTGGATCCATATGCCATGAAGAGGTGATCACTGACACTTTTAATTGCACCCAGAAGCAGATCGGCAACCAATACAGCTCTCAGAGCAGTGGTATTACAGGGGCCATTCTGATCCAGGAAAGGCCGCAACTGGTGCATCTCCTAGCCATGACTGTCTCCTGCTCCAGGAGAACCCCCAAGTTTCAGACTGCATCTGTCTGAGGCAGAGCAACCCCATCCAGAGTCAAAGATGAAAAGTCCCGGATCCTGGAGCCCCATGTACCCAAAGCCATGTGATCTTGCCAGGATTCAGTTGAAACGAGGCCTCAGGGTGGCACTCTGAGGAGGCAATAAGAGCAGAGAAATTCTGCTGTTTCACCACTCTTATTGCCACGAGGTAGGCCTCAATAATGGTTCTAAGTCATGTCTGGTCAGAGTCATCCTTTCTCTTCCTCCAGAGGCTCTCTAGGCATCTCTTGGCCCCTTTCAGAACCCATAGCTCCTCCATGAACCACAGGGAGGGTCAGGAACAATGGGAGGTAGCATATGAGAGCCACAAGAATATGAATATGAATTGCACTTAGTCATAAACCATGACTTAGAAACCACAATGGCGAGATTTGCATCACAAATTGAACCCAATCCAAACAATAAGCTGCAGTACCTTTTCGTGATGTGTGTAAATTCACTCTGCCTCTAGCTCTTACACAAACCCACAGAATCCTGTGCCATTAAAAGAATCCTGTGCTACTAAAAGAAGGGCAGTCCTTATTTTATACATCCCTATTTCAATCTTAATGGAGTAATATGGAAATGGAGTAATAGCCATCTTTCAGGACAATTTCCCTTTCTAATGTTTAGTGCAATTCCCCTGACCTTTAGATTTCAACTCACATCAAACCCCCCCCCCCATCATTCACTAGTCGCAGATTATCATAAATTTAGGCTAGAGATCTGGAAAAATCAACCCTCCTAAATCTGCTTTAGGTGTTTTCCATGTGGATAATAGATACCTTATACTCTGATGATAAGAATCCTGACTCAAACTATCTTCACATTCATAAACAGGGAAACCATGTGAGCTAGTTGGAACTGTGTTTCTCTACTTTTACTCCAAACCCTGAAACACCTTGTGAAATTTTTCATTTACCTGTTAAAGGCAACCCAGTTCATTTTGAGGTTGAGCAAGCTTCTGATTCTCCATCTCTGTTTTTAATTTTTAACTTAAATATTTTCAAATGAGCAACGAAACAGACATCTTATTAATCCACTTTATTAAATAAAAGGAATTGACTGTTTCTTTTTCAGGGATATGAAATGTGGCAGGTTATACTGCAGAGATGATTCAACTGAAGAGAATTCATGCAAATTCCGCTTTTCAGAAGAAAATGCAGATGTTGGAATGGTTGAACCTGGAACAAAGTGTGGAGAAGGAATGGTTAGTAAAAGATTAGCTCTTATCAGTCTGCTGGAAGATCTGATTCCAAGGGGTGATCACTGAAATAATTTTGCAATGGATCTTGCTGAAAACTGGTTTAGAT
This sequence comes from Thermophis baileyi, assembly GCA_003457575.1. NCBI lineage: Eukaryota > Metazoa > Chordata > Lepidosauria > Squamata > Dipsadidae > Thermophis > Thermophis baileyi. The sequence continues at coordinate 200,929 of QLTV01000276.1, forward strand.
TTTCTTTCCTTTCTTTTGGTTGTATTTTTATTTTATTTTTTAAAAAAGTTAGAATACAAAACTCCCAAAACTTTAAACAAACAAATGAAACAAGACATTAAAAAAGTGCATTAAAAAAAGAAAAAAACCCTAACACATATACACATATTATCCCCCTACTTGAATACCAATTAATACATTACTGCAATATTAGTTTCCCACCTCTTCAGAAACAAGCCCCAGAATTTTTTGAACTTCTAAAACTATTTGCAAATTATTAACTTGTCATCTATATACTACATTAATGACAAAATAATTAACAAGAATAACAATAATGATAAAAAAGGCAAAATTAAAGTTTAAAAACCCTCTGTTAACAAATTGTTACTGTGATCAATACATATAAAATTTACTAAGCATCTTATTTATGCCAAATCACCCCAAGAGTTAACAGTGATTCATCCTTGATCAGATATTCACGTTTATTAATACCATCTCTTATCAATTGTTGTCTGATTAAATATAATAAATCCAATGTCCAAAGTTAATCTATTTTCCCCAAAAAATCCAGATGAAAGTGTTTTCCAGTTAAGTATGATAAATTCATTCCCCTATCATCTTCAACCCTCCTAAGGAAAACCAATATATCACTTCTGCACTCAGTCAGATTTCCGCTGTTGTAAAAAAAATGCAGGTTCAACTTCAGGGAGATGTGCAATCAATTCAGTTCTAAATCTGTATAGTCCATATTTCTTAGCAATGAACCTGCTGCTTTCAAATCACATTCCTTTTGTGAATCTAATTTATCCAAAGCTACATGGACCTGGATATTTTCTGCAGCCATTATCATTTCATCAAACTTTAAGAAAAAGCTTTCAACTAGGGATTGTGTGTTACGAAACAGTCTTTTTTCACATATCAATTTTATTCAAAACAAAAACATAAACCAAAGGAGAAAAGAATAACAGAACAGATAATAGTAATAGCACTTAGACTTATATTTACACCCGTGATGGCGAACCTATGGCACGCGTGCCACAGGTGGCACGCGGAGCCATATCTGAGGGCACGCAAGTCGTTGCCCTATGTCAGCTCCAGAGCGCATATGCGCGCTGGCCAGCTGATTTTTGATCTTCCGGAGGGCGGGGGAGGCCATTTTCGCCCTCCCCAGGCTTCAGGAAAGCCTCCGGAGCCTGTGAAGGGCGAAAAATGGGCCCAACGGGCCTACCAGAAGTTTGGAGGCTTCAGTGAGGCCTGCGCGCATGCACGGGGGGGGGGCAGCGTGGGTGGGTTGTGCACGCATGCGCAGGGAGAGTGCATTGCATTATGGGTGTGGGCACACGCGCGCGCTATCGCATGCACATGTGCCCATTTGGCACCCAAGGAAAAAAAGGTTCGCCATCATTGATTTACACCATACAAAACTGAAAGAAGTTTATTGACTATCTTGGGCTAGTTCTAGGGAATGACAGAGTTTAGTTGTGTGGGAAAGTGCTGTCTTACTTTATTGATAATCTTAGACTTTGACTTTCAGGTCTGTGCCCTTGGGCAGTGTGTTGACATAGAGACAGCCTTTGGACCAAGCATTTAGCTTCTCTCAAATTTGATTTTGGAGATCTTCCTTCCAGAAGGCGTGGCTTCCCTCAAGCCGAAAGAGACCCATCCCTCTTCATCGTACTAGTAAATCATTCTTAATTCCTAGATGGCATCTAAAATCTGCAATATTTCTTCTCCATATTCAATCCGACTTCTTTTTGCTGTGATTAAACCTTTGTCCATCCACAAAGCTCCATGGTCATGTGCAACGCCAAAGGCATATTTGCTGTCAAGAAAAAATATTGGCTGCTTTACTTTTGCCAATTTAAAAACATATTTTAATGCAATAAGTTTTACTTTTGGAGCTGACATATTCAAAGGCAATGCATTCGGTTCCAAAATTTTCACTCTGACAATCAAAGATGTAGCTGCTTCCATCAATAAACAAATCTAATTCTGCATTTACTAAACGTTGATTTTCAAATTTGTTCCTCTGGAGTAAACCACATCAAGAATTTATATGTAATCATGAGGTAAATCATGAGGTCAATTATTTACTGGCATTAAAGTGTTTGGATTTAGTTCATTCAGTCAGCCAGAAAATTCAAAAGACTGATAGTATTTTGTTCACATTCTGTCTCAGAAGGAGCCCCTAACAATACTTCATATACATATGACAATACAAATAGCTATTTGTTAGTGATTGGGGGATGGGTGGGTCCATCTGAGTAGGTCAGAGCCAAGAGCTTTACCAAAAATAATGGGGCTATTTTCAAATCCTTGAGGTATCACAGTCTGGTTTCTTGTACATGTTCAAGGGATAGAATCAAGATCAGGTGAAGGGTTAATTCCACATTATAATGTCTTGGTAACACCACACTTGGAATACTGCATCCAGTTTTGGTTGCCATGATGTAAAAAAGATGTTGAGATTCTAAAAAGAGTGCAGAGAAGAGCAACAAAGATGATTAGGGGACTGGAGGCTAAAACATATGAAGAACGGTTGCAGGAACTGGGTATGTCTAGTCTGATGAAAAGAAGGACTTGGGGTGACATGATAGCAGTGTTCCAATATCTCAGGGGACACCACAAAGAAGAGGGAGTCAAGCTATTTTCCAAAGCATCTGAAGGCAGGACAAGAAGCAATCAATGGCAAGTAATCAAGGAGAAAAGCAACCTAGAACTAAGGAGAAATTTCCTGACAGTAAACTAATGATTTGGCACTGTATGGTGAATTGTCACTGTGAGTAAATTGATAATTCTCAAGTCCAGATGAAAAGACCCATTATGTTTCTTAACTGGCAGAATTGAAGTAGTCAAAAAGATTTCCCTTTCTTGAGAAGATCATACTGTAGGAGATGATTAATGATTGGCCCCAGTCCTGCTTTAGCTTTCTCAGAAAGAGCAGACTGTTTAATTTGCATATGTTCCTCTCCTGGTTTCAGGGCAATTTCCAAGGAGAAATATATTTGGTTTGCCTGAAGCCCAGACCCATGGATGGGGAGGAGCAAGAGGGCAACCAGTACTTAGCCCTGAAAGAACAAAAGTGAAACATTACTAAGTCCCCTTTAATAGATTTCACCCTCATGTCAAACTTCAAACTTCACTTACCCTTAACTAATTATGAATCTCTGTCCATGTCTCCTTGCACACATATGTACACAGAAATTAAGAAAGATGGGTGAACAAATTACAGCAGAAAAATCTAAATAACAGACTGGTGAGAAAATTATTTAAATAAATATAATTTCAAACTGCATTCAAAACCTGCCATCTGAACTAGCTACCTCATCTGTAGGAGCAAAGCTTCCCAGATTTTACCTAATTCTGTCAGATTGTGAATTCCCATAAGTGCATAACAAGCTTCCACCATCACTATACAGTAGTACAGATTTTATTGTGCATTTAGGCAGGAAAAACCAAATGCACACAGGTATAGTATAGGAAGTACCTGGCTCAATTGTAGTAACTGTGAGAAGTATCTTGGAGTCCTAATGGACAATCACTTAAATATAAGCCAGCAGTGTGCTGCAAAAAGCCAAAGCAATCATAGGCTGCATTAACAGAGGGATAGAATCAAGATCAGGTGAAGTGTTAATACCACTTTATAATGCCTTGGTAAGACCACAGTTGGAATACTGCATCTAGTTTTGGTCGCCACAATGTAAAAAAGATGTTGAGACTCTAGAAAGAGTGCAGAGAAGAACAACAAAGATGATTAGGGGTCTGGAGGCTAAAACATATAAAGAACGGTTGCTGGAATTGAATATGTCTAGCTAAATGAAAAGAAGTAGGGGTGTCATGATAGCAGTGTTCCAATATCTAAGGGATTGCCACAAAGAAGAGGGGGTCAACCTATTCTCCAGAGCACCTGATGGGGTTTTTTTTTTTGCCTCTTCAAACATCTGTACAAAAAAAAGCCAAGTTGCAAAAGAACTTCTTAAAATATTATCCAGTATTTTCCTCCTTTCCTTCGATGTCTAGGAACAATCTCATGTCCAGAACACAATCAAAGGTGCAAAAGAATTGTGAGAATAGAATTGTGGGGTCATAAAGCAACACCTAAAAATAAAGACAAAAAAGGAAAAGACAAAAAAGGAAAATCCCAAAAAGTTATCCTTGAGCCAATAAGGACTTCAGCCAAACTGATGGAGACATAAAAGAATTCCCTGGATATGCATGACCTCAATGATCTAAGAGCCTAGAGAGAGGAAATCATAGGTTGGGATAGGTTGATCTATTTATAACAGCTATTGGAGAGAAAAATCTGTGTTTCAATAAGATTTCCATCTCTCTGTCTTTCTCTCCTGTCTGAGGAACCTGACTTCTTTGACCTTCCACTGGTCCATCAGGAAACATGTCATCTACAATGACACCCCATTGCAGCCCTAAAATTATGGATTGATCCAGAGAAAAACCCTCAATATGCTTCAGAATCAAAGTAGATCAATCTGAACTCTACCCTCTAGACTGTTCTTCAATCTGCAGTGTATGACATTTCTTTAGGTCCCTGGATTTCCTTGACACAAAGGAGTTTCCCCCCCCCACAGGTCAGAGGGCTATTGCAAACATAGCATGATTTCTTGGCTAGGAAACGGAGTGGACATCTTGTATGCCAGGACTATATATGTAGTCACTAGTATAGCACTTACTGTGCTGCTGAAAATTCAGCAGCATATTTTCCTGTCATCTTAATGGGGAAATGCATGACCCCTGGAGTATAAGTCTTAAAACAGGCTTAAAAACTTTTCTATCATATACCCAAATCTATATTTGAAGCGATTGCGTTATAGTCACACATTTTACTAATTGTCAGGTGCAAGAAACCAGGAGCCAGAATAGTTTATTCCATGCAACATATTCACAAGGAACTGAGATCTAACGGCTAGTACAAATTGGCACCAGCCAAGAGTCAACAGACTTCAAGGGGGGCTGGACTTAAGTTTCTTTTGGGGACAGAGGGACTCCAGACTGGTGATTCATTTGACCTCACCACCTCAGTCAGCTTCTTCATTTCCTACATCAACTTTGTCTTAGTGCTACATGGTTTTTTTTAATGAAATGTTCAGGGCACTTACAGGCCACACAAACATGATCCACCACTGGCAAGAGGAATCAACATGAAACCAGGAATGGAAGCTTAAGCCATAAAAATAAATCCTTCATGGTTTTTTTTCCCCTCTGAAACATAGGATCTGCAAGACTCCATCATGACACAGAATCTTAGTGAAAAGCAGTCTTTCTTGTTTGTCACTCTGAGCTTTAAAAGTTCATAGAAACTCATGAAAAAAAAATCATCTATTTTAGAAAATGATCTTAATACATTAGAGTTAAATTCATTTAATAAAGCCCATGCTGGAGAAAAATTGGAGAGGAATAAAATCTGTTAGGAAAAGTAGGCAGACAAGCACACACATCAAAACTAGTGTGTCTCCTGAATTAGAAAAATCATGTAAGTTGTATAGAAAATATACAATTTGGGAAAAGAACAAGTATAAAATCTTTATAGTAGCAACTGTGGATCTGCAGAGGAGGATTTTTTTAAAAAAATGGCTTAATGGCTGAGAAATTAGGCCTAGCAAAATTGCTGATAGGAGAGAGGTGTCTTAAGACAAGTGTCCAGTGATCCAATTTGCTTCTGTAAAAGTTTATTTTATGGATAAAATTTTGCTCCCTACTTTCTCTGCAGCTGAGCCTTTCTCAACCCTTCTTTTAATACAAGGATTACTTAAGTGGAGAACATAATAAAGATAAAGAAATCATAAATGTTTACATGTTTCTTAGCATTGCAACATTCTTCTCCACATAGCCAATTCTCAGGGATGTTTTAGTTTGGATTTATACACTGAACTTCAACTACTTAAATTTACATTTTGCTTTCATGAACATTTTACTGATGATTTCTGTTTGTGGGACTGCTTTTTTCCAATTCTTTCTGACAAGGTGGATATCATCCTGGTCCCATGTATTAAGCAGTGCCACCGGTTCATACTAAAGCCACTCTATTAGTTGTCAGTAGACTATGAGGTTCTGTTCAAAGTAGATCTTTTACTTTTAAAATTCCAAACAACTCCAGAAATAATGCCTTTCCATTATCCAATCTGCTTGTCCAATTTGTTCATTGGCTGAGGATCTGTTGAACATTAGCTCCACTCCACAGTATATGGGCCAGGCAGTTGGACTTCTCTACATGGTCCTCCTCCCAATTAGACTAGATACTATCAGCCACCCAAGTAGACCAGAAAGGAAACACAACCAGATAAACAATTGAGGGAACTAGGTATGTCTGGTCCAATGAAGAGAAGGACTAGGGGTGATAAGATAGCAAATCTTCCATTACTTGAGGGGCTGTCACAGAGAACAGGGAGTCAATTTATTCTCTAGAGCACTTGAGGGCAGGACAGGAAGCAATGGGTGGAAATTTATCAAGGAGAGATCCAACCTAGAACTAAGAAGAAATTTCCTGACAGTGAGAACGATTAATCAATGGAATGACTTTCCTCCAGAAGTTGTGGTTGCTCCATCCCTGGAGGTTTTCAAGAAGAGACCAAACATCCATTTGTCCAGTTTGTCCAGATTGGCTACCACTGTCTATAGCTTAAGGCACTAGCTTTATTTTGAATCAAACAAAAGCTATCATAAACGGTCTTCCGGCTGACGTTGCGGCGAGATCGGACGTGAGGACCGGGTCTCCGTGCTCCTGCGCTGAGTTCTCCCCATTGGAGGGCTCCAAAAGGAGCTAAAGCCACCCCTTAGGGGTGGCAAAGAAAAGAGGGGAGCCCTGCAGGTCGCGGAGAGTCGCAACTCTCCCGCTTGACCCAGGGCTTTCTTCCCTCTCATCCACAACGAGGAGAAGAGGCAGCCATTATGGCTGCCGTGAAGCTGGGACAACTGAGGTAACAAAGAAAGTGCAGCAGTGGTGTAGATGAACAGTGATTGGAACTGGGTGAGATGATTCCTTTTTTACCTAGAACCTAACCCTAAAAGGAAAAAAAATCCAGGAAAATAGCAATAGCAATAGCACTTAGACTTATATACCGCTTTACAGTGCTTTACAGCACTCTCTAAGTGGTTCACAGAGTCAGCATATTGCCCCCAACAATCTGGGTCCTCATTTTACCCACCTTGGAAGGATGGAAGGCTGAGTCAACCTTGAGCCGGTGAGATTTGAACCGCTGAACTGCTGAACAGTCAGCTGAAGTAGCCTGCAGTACTGCACTCTAACCACTGCGCCACCTCGGCTCTTAAAGAGACTCCTAAGAGTTCTAAATTTGTTAAAGTGGCGAACAATTACTTAGAGAAAAATCCCAGACCTGAAAGAAAGGAACTAAGGGAGGAAAAAAAACTTTTAAAACATAGAAAATTGGACTTTTAAATTGGGTAGGTGCTGTTTTGGAAAATCATTTTAAAATGCTGGAACTATCTACTTAAATAACTGACTTTGCTTCCATAAATCGAATTAAAATTGGATTAAATACTTGTCAGATTTGATACAATGCTGAAACCTAAGCTGAAACCACCTACTGATGAATGGAAAATACACCATACTCCTACAAGTCTAGGATACTCATTTATGTATTGGGAAAGTGTTGCACAGGATACCTCCACAGCTATTGTAAGGTTTTACCATTCAGACAGAGCCCATTTATATTCCTACAGATTGCAAGATTTTCCAAACTCAGGTACTTAGCTACTCTATGGATCCCAAATTTGCTCTTTTGCAAAGCATAATGATCGTGAAAGTATTCAAAATAAATGTATTCAAGCCATACTGATAGTTCCAAAAAAGTGCATGTACACATAATCTTTTTGGTTGCTAGAGCATGCTTTCTTCTTACTATCTTTTAGCTAAAAGGCAAGCATACAGTATGTGAATAAAGAGCCTGGGATTGGGGCTAGAGAGGTAAAATTTCTGGAAATTTTGAAGCTCGAAAAAAAAACCGTTTTTTTTCTGTTTTTTTGGGGGGGGGAATGGAAATTTTCGGAAAAATTGAAAAAAATGCTACATTAGCACTTTTTTGTCTTTTTAAGATTGAAAGTCATTCTGTTACTTTAGGGTATTTAGCATATTAAAAATATAGTGTAGCCAAACAATTATCACAAACAGAATTTACTTTTTTATAATATTTATTTGTAACAAAGGGAGCAACAATCTCCTGAACTGCTTACTAGTTTATGTGGAACAGCCAAAAAGCCTCCACAAAACAATTTTCAAAACCAAAAGTAACAATTTTTCATATTTCCTCTCCACAGTATTAAATAAAAATAAAAATAAAAACCCCATTCTCATAAAAAGAATTGAAGATGGGGGAAGTGTTAAGAAGAGAGTGGGACTAAGTTTCAATGGACATTTAATCAGAACCATTTTCTGAGCTGAAATTGTCAGTATCCATCTCTGCTTCTGCAGCTACTATTTTTTGTCCGTCATCACAATTAGGAACTTCTAAAAACTGAAGGTTTGCCCGGATCGAAACAAGCTTCTCTACCCTTTCACATGTCAGTTTATTTCTTGACTTAGTGTGTTTCCAAACATAGACCAGATTCTTTGACATGCTGCAGAAGATGGAGGTACCTGGAGAAGGCGAGAAGGAATAGGAGAAACCAAACACAACCACTAACATGCAAAAGCAAAACTGGAACCTTTTTCTTGTTACAATAGCAGTACCTCCTAAAGGAAGAAATGCATGCTGTTCTTGCAGTGGAGGGTTCAGTTTGTTACCTAGGACTTGCTTGTCCTCACTCCGTGCACAGAAATTAGAATAATCTGATATCATACATTTTTTTTAGAAATGATTTGGAAAATATTTGAACACCCTGTCTTAAAATATTTTATTCATCATGTTAAAATAAAATATTCCACAATGGTTTGTTTTTTTTTTCAATTTTTCCAATTTTTTGGAAAAAAACAAAAAAGCCTTCAGGAAAAAAAATAGATTTTTTTCTGAATTTTTCCGGTTTTTTTTTCCGGGCCTTCACATCTCTAACTGGGGCCCACCACTCCTACTCTACTCAGTGGGATAGCTTGGCTCCAGAAACTGTGGATTCTCTGTCACTGGAGGTTTTCAAGACCTTCATTTGTTCGGGATGGTATAAGGTCTCGTGCCTTGGCCAGAGGGTTGCATTGGAAGACTCCAAGGTCTTCTAGTCACTTATAAATGTTTAGATTTTTAAAAAGTAGATTGTTAAAAAAGAAATATCTTTATATGTGTAGCAACCCTGACATCTACTGTGCATGAATCTCAACTGCATCCTTAAACACATGCTATTTACTTCTTTTCCAGAAGACTTTGTGAGAATTACAGCTAATTGAACTCACCAGTTGTGTAGATTTTGCCAAGATAAGGACAGTGACTTTTGTGTTTCGGTTCCCAGTTCTTTTTTTAATTAACTGATGACATGCAGGATAAAATCCAAGAGGATGTGAAAGGTTGTCATTTCTAGTTTTTTATTTATTTTCTTTAATTTAGATAGTACAAACTTTGGCTTTGAAAATTCTAGGCAAGACAAGCTGATATTAATGGCAGATATGTTTCCATGAATCTGGCATTTTCCTTCGAATTCAGATATGGTAATGGTATTCTGGAAATGACCTTGGGAGACTGGGCAAAGAGAAGGAATATTCAGATAAGAGTCAACATGACCCCCCAGCTGCATAAGTGGAGCAAGAGGCTCAGAAGGGACCCTCCCTAGTTTCTCAGACTGTAAAGGAGACAGTGGGAGATTTGTACTTTTATATTTGCAAGATTTTTGGAAAGGAGAGGCATCTTGGTCTAATGCAGTGGTGGGATTCACTGCGGTTCGCACTGGTTCAGGAGAACTGTTTGTTAAATCTCTGTGGAGTCCTGCGAACCGCTGAATAGTCAAGGCTGCTTGCCTGCCTGATGATTCCAGTAGCTCACACTCACCTCAGATGTTCCTGCTCATTTGTAATTAACCAAAGGAAGGGTAAAGAAAAAGAAGAAATAACCCCATAGCCATTTCCTCAGCAGAAAAATTCTAGCCCCTTTAAAACTCAGGCTTAAAGTGCAAGAGAGGTTCCCCCCCCCTTCTCTCTCCCTTCAGTTAATAGCTCCAGCCTGGGCAGACAGACAAGAACTATTTAACAGGTGAATACTTAGTTGCGAACTTGTGATAACAAAACCGCAGGAATGCAGTGAGCACAGAAACAATAGAAACTTACAGATCATACAGATTAACAGTGTTGGAAGGGGCATTGTAGGTCATCTTGTCCAACCCCCCACCCAAGCAGGAGACCCTACACCAGTGATGGCAAACCTTTTTGGCAAGGAATGCTGAAAAGGGAGCATGTACACGCACTTGTCTGGGCCGCGACCTGGAAGAGGAGCTGCCCAGGGTGCATGCGTGTGCCGGAAAATGAACTTCCGGTTTCCGGCATGCGGATGCACACCGGCCAGCACGTCTTCCGGTTACTGGTGCTCATGCACACGTGACCATCAGCTGGCCAGCGTCATGCTCATGCCGGAAAACGGAAGAGCAGTTCTTCCAGTTTCCGGCACTGCCGCATGCACAAAGGCCAGCTGATTGTCGCGTGTGCATGCGCGCCAGAAACCTGGAAAAGGAATGGGTGGTGCCGCACATGGCAGGTGACATGGCTCCGCATGCCACTTCGGGCCCATGTGCCATAGGTTCGCCATCATGGCCCTACACCATTTCTGACAAATGGCAGTCCAATCTGTTCGTGAAAGCCTCCAGTGATGAAGCTCCCACAACTTCCGAAGGCAGGCTGTTCCATTGGTTGATTGTTCTCACTGTCAGAAAATTCCTCATTTCTAGGGTGAATCTTTCCTTGTTCTTGACAGGATTAGGCCAGGGAAGGAATTTTAAAAATTTCAACACAGAGCAGGAGTTTCTTGTCAGAGTTCTTATGTCTTTTTAAAATAAATGTTCTAATTAGCAGAATTGATTTTATTAATTTGGAAGAGTGTTGCAATGCTGTTTCTATGTTTATGGATTTTGATCCTGCCTTTTCAGCATTTAAGAGTTAGCTTACAGTATTAGACTGTAAAGATTTCAAATTATCTTGTAACTGAGTTGCTTGTGTGTGATGGAGCACCCACAACTTCTGAAGGCAAGTTATTCCATTGGTTGATTGGTCTCACCCTTAGGAAATTTCTTCTTAGTCCTAGGTTGCTTCTCTCTTTGGTTAGTTTCCATCCATTGTTTCTTGTCATGCCTTTTGGTGCTTTGGAAAATAGTTTGACCCCCTCATTTTTGTAGGATCCCCTCAAATTTCCTGACAGAACAATCAATCAGTGGAACAACTTGTCTCCAGAAGTTGTAAATGCTCCAACACTGGAAATTTTAAAGAAGAGATTGGATACTCTACTCTACTCTACTCTAAATATTGGAACAGTGCTATTTTATTGTGCTATTTTATTGTGAGTTGGACTAAGGAGAAATTTCCTAAGGGTGAGACCAATCAAGTTGGCCACGCCCACCCAGTCACATGATCACTCAGCCGGTCATTAGGGCAGAGAACCAGTTGTTAAATTATTGGAATCCCACCACTGGTTACCAAGTCACCAGGCTAGAAGGTGGAAGACCATAAGTTCAAATCCTGGCATAGCCATGAAAGCCAGCTGGGTGACTTTGAGTCAGCAACTTTCTCTCAGGCCAAACCACTTCACAAGGTTCTTATAGTGGGGAAAATAGTTGGATGAAGATGTGTTGGACATTTATCACTGCCTTGAGTTATTTGTAAAAATAAATAATAATAATCCCTCTCTTCAAATCCATAATTCAAAAGTATCTATTTTTATTTTTCTTCAGTTCCAGATTTTACAATCATGTAAAATCCCATTTTTCCACTCTAATAGAACAGCTTGCCTCCCAGAATTGTGAGTCTTCCATCTGATCACATCAGTCAGCAAGAGTAACTCAGTTATTCAGTTAAAGCCACCACCTGCAATGTTTAATAACAAAATCCTTTTTTAAAAGCACATATTCCATCTCTTCCTAGCATTTGCCTTCCATTCATCTTCAAAAATGATGCAAAAATCCCAAGTGTGTTTTACCATTTGCAGCACAGGGAGACCAAATTCCCCTAGTCCTGAATCAAATTGCCTCCAAAGTATCAACCTCGTTCTTAACAATGTAGTAAGTTTTAACATGAAAAAAACTTCAAGGCTAGCATTAATCTATTTGATAATATATCTTAGATTCTGGAGTTAGGTCATACATACTCATCACTATATTTTTACCATTGCTTTGCTTTTTTAACTGAAATCAGCACAGGAGGTGGCTGGTTCTTCTCTACAATAACTCTACAATATCTCTACAATAACCACCATTTGAAATAGATTGGACTAAAAGAATAGCCAGCTAAAAATGATCCATGGCTGGGGATAAGCTGAAAGTTGGATCACCCCTATCTAAACTCAACACCTTAGTTGCTATGCTATACTTCCTCCTCTCAATGGCAGCTGACTAGCAATCCTTACACTTACCGTATGGATGGATAACTTTGTGCCCTGACAGACATATGGCTTGCTGTATTGGAAGGTGGACGCTACAGAGATTGATCTCCTGTTCATAAGCATATCTTTGTTCACCTTCTTATATGCAAAAGTCATCTTGGCATATGTTTAGTTTCTTTCTTGTCCTCTCTCCACCAATCTTGATAATGAGCAACAATGAGTCTTCCTCCAACTTCCCAGTCATCCCTTGAAGATCACTGGTTTCTTATTGCCATTGCAACTGGGAAACTGGTGATGTATTCTCAGTTATGCCATTAATCAGGTGGATAGCAGAAATCAGATTACCTGATTGCTTTCCATTAATGGTAGAAAGAATCTCATGACTGGTTTTCTACTGATCCTGCAAGTCTTTGGTTGGTAAATTTCAGTCTCTAAACCAGGGGTCCCCAACCTTTTGGACCTCAGGGACCACCAAGGTCATAATTTTAAATCCTGTGGACCACCAAATTCATAATTTTAAATCCCACAGACCCTAATTCATAATTTTAAGTCCCGCAGACCACTAATATGAATTTTTAAAAAAAGATAAATGCACTTGTAAAATAATGATAAGAGAACTTCCATTTTATTAATATGAAATGCACCTATTTAATATAACAAAATTATAAATGCTTATTTAATTATAACAAAATCGTAAATGCTTATTTAATCATAACAAAATCTTTAAAGGTTGTTTAATTGTAACAAAATTATTAAAGTTAGTGTAATTATTACAAAATAATTGAAGCTTATTTAAGTATTACACATTTTTAGTGTGATATTTGTTCCTGCTTGTTTGAAATAAGTTTATGAATTTTTGGCTCCAATGACGATACTGCAACACGGAGTTCCTTCTCCTTCCTTTCCTTTCCTCTTCTTTCCTTCTTTCCTCTCCTTTCCTTTCCTTCTTTCCTTTCCTTCTTCTTTCCTTTCCTTTCCTTCTTTCCTTTCTTTTCCTTTTCCTTTTCCTGCACCCGGGTGGAGGAGCTGCTCCGGAATGACCAAAGGGCCAGTCCTGTGACTACCACAGCTCTGGAATATGGGACCGGCCCATGGTGGGGCTGGAAATCTCTGCCATAGGGGGTGGCATCTGCAATGTGCAACTTTGCAACTAAGACTGTCACTTGGGACTCAAAGAGGTAAATGGCGTCCGGTCCGGGGAGCAGCTGGAGTTTGCTGTCCATTGCAGATGCTAGCTCAGCCCCCTGCAAACTCTTGTCTCTTGAGGACCGCTCGCCGAAGCGGCACAGGAAACTTCGGCCGGGCTCCTTGAGAAACGAGAGTTTGCAGGGGGCCGAGCTAGTGTCCGCAATGGACAGCAACCTCCGGCTGCTCCCTGGACCGGACACCGTTTACCGCTCCAAGTCCCAAGCAAAAGGAGACGAGGGCTGCCTTGCACAACCGGCTGGTGCAAATATATCAAGGCGGAATGCTGATGCCGTGCAAATGCTGATGCCGCACTACACCAGAGAGAAGCAGCCGGAGAGAATCTAGCAGGCGCTTTCTCTCGGGCCTCCCACCCGGAGGCCTCGCAGAAGGAGAGATGTAGGCCTGAAAGGCAGCTGAACCTCCCCCCCCAGGCAGCCGTTCGGCTGAGCGCAGCGAGTTCTTGGTCTTACCTTCCTGTTCCAGCTCATGTGGCTCGCACTGCTATACGCAAGGTGAGGTTTGCGTTGTGAGGCCTTAAGAGTGGGGGCTGGCATGTGGGCGGGGTGACAAGGCTGGGCGGTGCAGCCTTGTGTTCCCGCACGCGGGCTGGATTAATTGCTCTCGGCCATATCCGGGCCAGGGGCCAAGATTTCTCTACGGACCACCAAAATTTTCTCGCGGACCACCAGTGGTCCGCGGACCACCGGTTGGTGACCTGTGCCCTAAACCACCCAAACTTTGCAGGGGAAAAAAAAGAAGCAGGTTGGCAGCCAGTGCAAGCTCATGTAACAGAAGTGTTACATGTGCCACCCAAGGGGTCTCCGAAAGTGTTGGCGCCACTGCATTCATGACCAACTTTAGCTTCCAAAAAGTCTTCAAGGGTAGCCCCATGTAGTATGTGGGAGATGGACAAATGTGGCAACAGGATGCTTGCTAATTCCAAGGGTAAGAAGGGTGCCCATGAATCCAGAATTCAAAGCAAAGTACATTGCTTTAATGTACTCTTAAAATATGCTGAAATCTGAAGATTTATCTTAAGAACACTAACTTGTGAAATCATAATTTTGAACACTAAAATCTTGAAATGAGTTTGGTGACTGATTTAGGATTATTATTTTTTGAAAAGAAGCTGTGTCATGAGATAAAACTGTAAGATGTTAACCAATGCCACAGTGGAAAAATCCATCACCTTGTCTAGAGGACAGCAGTAAAATATCAATAAGGGTTTTAGTGTCTTCATTTTGCCAAACAGTTTCCTTTGCAGTAATGATTAGGGTATATGTTTTCTTATTATTTCCTAATCCCTGCCATGAGAAAATCTAAATGTCAGAATGTCTGTTTATTATTACAGGTTCTTGACACGGATGTGATTTACTGTGCTAGATTTTGTTCTTGTTTTTCAAGGATTAGGACCATCTCCTTTGCTGGAACTCTTAATTCTTCCAAAGCTACTGATTAGATTAAAAGATCATTAAGACAAACAGAATGGAGATTTGATATGTAATGCCATAAGGAGGAAGACCAGTGAAATGCCATCACAAGGCATGTGAAAGTTTCGTAAAGATAAAAACGGACAGTGCCAGGTAAGGCTATATGGACAAGGCCATTCATGAGGCAAAAGAGCTAAGAGATGTTCTCTTCTTCTAACATTGTCTTTTGAGACACTGCTGTAAATGAGGGGGGTACTCTTTTAAAATATGCAGGCAGCATGGAAGGTAGACGACCACAAAGTTCAGAAATAGTTGTTCTTGAGAGAGTAACACAAAGAAGAATCAAACATCAAGGGATATATTTCAAAAGAAAGTTTTTTTAAGAAATAGGTCTGAAAACAGTATTTTTTTTAATACTTTCTGAGTTTGCATACCTCTCAGGAACAAAAGGATATGTACTTAAGAACATACACTGGATTGGAGCTCTGGCCCATCTAATCCAGCATTCTTGTTCTCATTATAATCAACCAAGAAACCCTTTGGTCTCCCAGCAGACGGCTTTCAGAGATAGTCCCTCTGCCTTCAAGGCTAACAACTGTTGATCTCCATGACTTCTATGAATTAGTACAACTCTTTTCTGGAAAAAAACAAACCAAAAAGTTGATGTATGTCTAACCTAAAGAGGAGGATTAAGGGGGACATAATTGCCTTCCAGTATCACAGAGAAAAAGGGATATCCAATCTAGAAGTAAGACTGTAAAAACATTTAATCAATAGAATAGAGCTGTGGGTGCTCCACCACTGGAGGTTTTCAAAAATGGATTGGACAACCATTTGACGGGGATGGTATAAAGTCTCCTGCTTTGAGCAGAGCATTGGACTGGAAGACTTTTGAGGTCTCTTCCTGCCCTATAATTCTATGTTCTATGAAGCCAGCCAAGCTAGTAGCCAGTGCCACCTCTGATAGTGGCCAATTCCAAACTTGAATTATATATTCTGTTAAAAAAAAACAACCAACCTGATTATATTTTGTCTGTACTAATTCTTCCAGGATTGAATTTCATTGGGTGACCCTTCCTCTACATAACCTCTCCAAATTCTTCCCCCTGTTTATGGGCAAAGAAACTGAATGAGATGTCTCAATAGGTCTCAAAGGGAAATTCTCATGTTTTTTATGAATCAGAATGGTTACCCCTGATGAAATCCTCCATTTTCAGAAGGCTATCATTCCTGCAACTTCATCCTCCTCTATTGGCCAAGAAACGGAGATGAGCACTGTGCCCTAGAATCAGGCATGTATGACAGGAAAACTTTTATCTTTTTATTAAGAATTAAGTCCAATGCCATTATTATTATTATTATTATTATTATTATTATTATTATTATTATTATTATTATTATTATTATTATTATTATTATTATTATTATTATTATTATTATTATTATTACTATTATTATCATTATTATTATTATTATTATTATTATTATTATTATTCATTAAACATGAAACTCAGTTAACTGAACATTTAATAGTGTCACAAATACTACTTACTGGTGCTAATGGTTGAGATGT